>OY776112.1:326264664-326717164 GCA_963675035.1 Allygus modestus
TGGATGTTGACTGACCCATACGGTAGCGACCTTAGGCCACCAGGACGGCAGCCGAGTCGACGGTGGACTCCTGGACGGAGGTCAGGAATTGCGAGAGCCTGGTGAGGAGTTGAACATTCATGGGAAATGTATTGAAAGTATTTAAGTTTTATCTGTATCCTATTATTTGTATACGTAACTTAAAAAGTTACGTACGAGGTTTAAAATGCAAATCAAGTTAAATATGAGACCCTATTGGGCATTAATTTCCAACTGTTATCAATTTCCTTTTGTTGTTTTAAAATCATAAAACTTTACAATAACCCGCGTATTTAAGAACTTACTATACCGATTTATGGGTGAATGGTAACATAATCAATAACTGGTTGAATGTAATAAAGGAAGATAATTGGAAGGGCATATATAAACTAGCTGATACCCGCGGCTTCGTTCACGACAGATTAAAACACATTACAAATATTCACCTGACCAAAAATATCAAATCTTTGTTTAGTTTTTCCATATGACTTCCTTTGGCAGACAGACAACTGCCTGCAGCTGGTAATTTTATAAATCATATCCTCCCATAAAATTTGTAGTGGAACTTACAGGAATAAGTAAGTTCCAAAGTTTCCCCCCTAAGTCCCTAAAGTTGGGTGTGGACATTACCAGGTCTACATGTTGTATGTAAGCTATGTTCTGCACCATTTTAGCTTCATCGGTCCAGCAGTTTATGGGTGATGGAACTACAAACATCCATACATCCAGTCTCATTTATAGGCCTAATATTAGTAGGATATATTCTCAAGCATAAAAAACATGGTTATTTCTATTAGTGGTTTCTGGATCAGAAGAAACAATCTGGTAAATTAGTTAGTTTTGATATATTTCTAAACTAATTTATAACTTTAAGAAACGATGACCCATCTTTTAGAAAATTGTAACTAGTAATCTTTTACATGGTTACAAAAATGTTTAGCATAACGTTAAATTTACGGACACAAGTTCGACAAAACAATCTACGTAAACGCCTAAAATACTGTGGAGTATAAAACCTTTGACTTATTATAAACAAACACTTGAGGTAAGTTGATCAAATAAATGCAGTATGTAAAAGGGTTTTGCTGTCATTCACATTAGCAAACGTTTTACTGGGTACAAGATCAACGAGATGACCGAGCAGTTTAACAAAAATCAGCGTGTTTAGAATTATTTCATCCAGGTTATTTTGGGTTGAGACACTGTGAATCACACTTTGTAATCAATAATAATGTTCCAAAAAACCTTTCCTACAATTTCTTATTTGTTTCAAAAGTCAACACTCATGCTGCTCGAAGTACACCTCTCTTCTACTATCCATTCCTAATCGCAGAACAACAGTCTTCAACAAATCTTGCATCGCTTCTGCTACAAACAAGTAATTCAAGTGTTTCTGTACTCTGGAATACCCTTCTTGACAATATAACAACTCAGGATGGATGCCCTCGGTTCGGAGCGGAAGACAAAGACAACTTGTCTATGATCGTGGTGACACGGGTGATCGTCTTTGACGCTGGTGTGACTGGTTAACGGCCGACTTGTATGTAATGATTTGATTTTAGTTTAAAATTCAGCTAAGCACAGTGGTATTTATGTTTTACTCGAATGTGTTATAATTTAGTGGGTTTTCCACAACCAAGCAATTGCCAAAAACCTAAAACAGAAAAGATTCGCCATAACCTCCTTTTGGAGTCCTCTAAGGATCCTTTCGTCGTAGACCTCTAATGTCATGTGGTGCAGAGGACTACCTAGTCCTTACTTTGCCTCTTTCATCGAACTTCTCGTTTTATTTCTCAACCGACCAATCCTGTTGTATAACAATCGAAACCTATAGTAATTGTAGTTTAACTTATAGTGATGTAGCGCTTATTGTTAGTGAATTTCCTATGGAAAGTGAACTATTAGCATGAACCGCACGGTGAAACTTAAGCCCGGGACCACCATTGAAGTTCCTAACGTAACCTACTGAACATTTTGAGGGGTCGTTCAAAATTGTATATATATATATATATATATATATATATACAATTGTGTGTGTGTGTGTGTGTGTGTGTGTGTGTGTGTTTGCTAGCAGTCGCATTTTTTGTTCGATTCACTTCAAAATTGGTAGGATCGTTCCTTTCTATAATCAGTTGGACAAGTTTCTTTGGGGAAAAAAATCGGAAAACTCTAAACCCTTTTTGGGGATCAATCTTTCAAATTTTGGGTTTTTGGGCCCAAAAAAGGTTAGAAAAGCCCCGGATGTAACATTAATGAATGTAAAAATAACGTAATTAGTGAGGCGAAACTTTTAAGCCCTCTCTCGTCATTCTAGCATAACTATTTACCGAGTTGTTAACGAAAATGTTTATCGACTAAACACAGTATGTTGTCTTATGGGGGTTTTACATTGGAAAAACCTGTTATTCATTTGTTGGTGTCTTTTTATCATCCCCAGCAACCTCACACCTACTTTCAAGCGTGACTGGATCTTCTCCTAACCTTATAATGCGCAAAATTGTATTCCCAGCATTGCAGGTAAATGGAACCAAGAGCATCAGAATAGCCAAAATCGGTGTTTTCAAATTTCAATAACAATTGAAATAAATGTATGTTTTTACACTGATTTTGAGTTTTAAAATTGTTTATGTTTAAATTCACTTCCCTTACGTCAGCGTGCTGCGTGCGAACTCGTTACATTTTATGCCGCTTTTGCACAAGAATTTGACTCAAGGTTTCAGTTACGTACAGGTATCCCAACTCTGAATTTTGTGTCATGGTGATGTTGATAATTGAGTTGATCTCGGGCCAAAATATTACGACGCACCCGCATCCCCCCGACCTTGTTGTCCCACAAGGTCTCTGGTAGGGAAAGGCAGCCACCAGACACCCAAACAGCCTGACCCGCATGTCCTAGGATGCAGCACATTGTAGCTTACCTGATAGGGTATAACGTAAACCCGTAAACAAACTAATCTTACATCTTAATTGCCTACGGAATTTTCTCCACTAAACTAAGATCTTACTTTATAGTCGATTTTGACCATTGAGGTGCCAAATAAGAGATTGTTCTCCAGATGATTTGAAATGTATTGAGTTTCTCTCAGACGTCATGGCTTCACCGCATGGACCCTCAAAGTTATTGTTATGGAGGAAATATTTAATTGGGTTTATGTTACACCTGTTTTATACTAATCAATTAACATGTTACAATAATCACTTCCGAATACGGACTGTGACCGTGCTGTTTACATATTAAGTTTGTTTTGAATTGCATTTCATGCCAACGAAACCTCCGTGGAGGGAACGGGACGTCGCGACGCTGGGACGACTAGTTATCATTTAGGAGGTTTTCCATAACCTTATTGAGTTAACTATTTGACTTGCATAAATGCATACTTTACTATGAAATACTCTCCTTATTTTTATAGTAACAAATAGTTTTGTTGCAAGGTATATTCAAATTAGCAAAGTGAATTTATATTATTATTTAAAATAACTCGACTCTATTTTAAATTCTATTGTTATTCCTCGTTATGTGTGCAATTTGTACTGCAAGAATAAAGGAAGTATATCCAAACTAATGTAGGGTTGAGCGAATTTTGACTGTTAAATTATCAGCAATAATTGTGTTGTGTTGTGGTTTAAAATAAGCACACCACGTCGTTTCAGATTATTCCTTCATACTTGTTTCATAAACAGAAAATAATGATTCACGTAGAAAACAAAATACAATTTAATCATTTATTTTTCTTTGTGAATCTGAACATGTAGTTCTCAAAAACGATTTCACTCTGCAAATAAATGTAATAAAATGTAGTTCATTGAACAAAAGCATAGCGAATGCACTTACAGGGATGTTGCTATTAGCTGATATAAGAACCTATGGTCAAAGTCATATTACTACAATGTTCCCATGTCTCAGAATGGTTTTTTTGAGATGTTTTTATAACTATAAAATTAAGAACTACTCATATATTTTTTTTCCATGCAATATTTCTTCTGAATATTTTATAAGATTTATTACGGGTCCTTCTGATTAGGAAATGACTGCTGGTACTCACTAGAGCATATATTTATGATACAGCTGCTCAATTCCTGTAGTTTTTTCCCAAAAACGAAAATTTTCAATTGGATAAGTCAAAATAACTTTTTGAATAGTAAAAGGTCAATTCCCCATAGGAGGAAAATATTAATGCCGAAGTATAGTAAAATTCGATTTTTTATTTTGCTATTTAGATTGTTATCTTTATGTTAATGTCAAAGTATAGTACAATTTGACTTTTTGTTTTGCTATTTAGATGTTTATCCGTATTCGTTTATCTTAAATGATTCTATGAAACAAAACCATTGTTCACCACTAGATCTTTTTCTTAGAACACTTATTGGATGCTTTCTAGCATACTAAATTTGGTGAGCGGCTTGTTAATGTTTTAGCAATTCCATGGCCCACAAAAATAAGTTATTATTATCATTATCATTACTATGCTATTCTGGCCTTCAACCTATCAATGTTATAAACAAAATAAATAAACTTGATTTTTCATATTTGTTGCTTTGCTTTTGCAGTGTTTTTGCTTTGTTTCTGTAAAATCTGCCTAAATTCCATTTCCAATCCGATACCCTACATTTCGACAGTTGACAGTCCATGATACCTTTGTTGTTATGTCAGCTTATAAACCACACAAAAAAAGAGGAAAGAACAACCAAAGTCATGAAAATGTTTTGTAACATGTTTATTGAATACAATAACATATAAAAAAGTGTATGAGCATATTTAACATAAGGCACTAAGGCTCTGCTCATACCATCTACAGTATATGTACAACATCGTTGACTAGATTCTTATTATTACAGTACAATACATCGGTAGTGTACAACACAATACAAAAGTATTGAACAATTTGTACAAGGTCACAAGATCTGAGGTTTGCCCTGAGGAATGTTGCTATTAGGATTAGTTTACTGAGAGTTGGGAGTCCTGCTAGGTTCACTGATTTGACCAATTTTGTTCTTACTAAGAGTTTTTTCAGTATTGACATTTAAGATGCATTAAACAAGAAATAAGGCTGCATTTAGGCTTCAAATCTTCAAAAGAGTTGAAGGAGTAAGACTGGATCAGAATCGGTTTAGTATGTGAATACTACACCGATTCTAAAGTTTTTTACAAAAGTGTATGGTTACAATTTTGATATCCAATAAATATAAGTTTAATCAATAATACTAAAAATTAGTTTGATTTCAAATGAATTTCTTTTATGATGTATATTTCTAGCTGGTTAATCGGATAACCTAGAAGGACCCCCGGTCAAGGTTAGTGCTATGGTATAGGTTCAGTGGTAACCATAAGACTATGGTGTTGGTACAATCTGGCTCTTGTGACTCATCGTTAGAATTCTGCTCAGACTTAAAATGTCACTAAAGCTATGGACAACAGCTTAGACGCTTTCCATTCTCGTACATAAATAAACTCCGAACTCTCTATGTACAATAAACAAGGTCTAACTGATACATAAATATAAACATAATAAATAACTACAAAATTTGTCATGTACAAAGCAATATTTACAACACGTTGAGTCAGGATCCCTCGTTGGAAGAATTTTGAGCAAATTTTGAGCTTACAACTATCACATGGAATGATTTTTGACGAAGTTCAAGTCGGATCACAATGTCATCACTGAGAAATGTTGATAACAAAACAAGTTTAATAGTAAGTACATTTAGTAACAAAACCAGGAATCTTCAGCACCGGTTTCCTTTCGTGAAAACTTAAAGAGATAATTATTTAGAGGAAACCACAAGCAATAACTGAGAAGCATCGTAATACTTAAAATTAGTGTAACACATAAAACAGATTTTGACTTCTTTATAGAAGAGTTTTCACTGTCATGTTATATCTAATTAATATATACTGTGATTAGAAAAATCTATTAATATTAAGATCAAATGTGTACTAAATAAACTAGCTAGATTGTATACAAATTATTAAATCACACCGGGAATTGTCTGTATTTTTGTAAAGTAATAAAACATTGAAACATTATTTTTAGAAATAATACTAATAAAAAGTCAGAACGAATACAAATTTAATTATTTTTAATGGACAATAAACTTAAATATACATAACGAAAAAACTCTAACGATAATTTCTTAAACGGTGAGAACCCCAAGGAAAAATAAATTAAATGTCAGGATTTGTTATTGTCTTGTGAAAAATGATTGTTTAGAGATCTAGTGTTCAAGAGAAAATAAATATGCCGAATTTTAAAAAAAGTAATTTTTTCAAAGAAATGAAAAAGCAAATCTAGTAGTTGTCTACTAAGTTGTTGCCAAAATGATATACATTGATGTTTTGGTATGTTTGAACAGCTTTACTATTTTGTTCAATAATATACCTGTACCTTACAGTTTTATGACATAAACCTTCCTTTTTTCCATCCATAAATTATCACAAATTGTAACTAGCCATTTTATAAAACAAATAAATGCAATTTATTTATTGGCCTTGACATATTGTTGCTTATTAAGAGTACGAGGTTCGTAAGTTGTTGGCACAACGGTCTATCAGTTTTAAACACTAATAAAAAGTCATATTAAAAACATTGTACCTACATTCTTAAATATAAACTCATTAATCGCATGAACGTTTGTTAACAAGGTTACAAAAATATTCTCATTGATGATAACAGGCTATACTTAAAACATATGAGACAAATTTAGTAGGTTTGAATGCCCAGTTCCTAAGACAGTAACAGTTTAATGTTCGTTGGCCAACTTACGTGCCTCCTACTCTAGCTACAGGAAAGGCTGCCTAGTTCATCACCCAAAATTGACATTATGCTTACAAGTTAACTCCAAAACTAGTATAAAAATAAACAATATAAATGCACCTCGTAAACATTACAAAAAGTAGAAAATTTCATAGAGAAACAAAAACTGTAACATTCGAAACTCGTAACATCGTAGAAACTTATTAATATCAAAATATTGCTTAACAAGTTCGTATAAACAATGGCGATGTCGTTCGTGTGTTTCCGGCTCCGTTCGTGCGTCTTCGGCTCCGTTCGGGCGTCTTCGTGTCGCGCGACGAACAACACCTGTGAACAGAGAGGGTCCCATGAGTGATCACAAGAGAAATGCATTAGAAACCGGAAGTCCTGGCAACATGTGGTTGCCATGGAGATGAACAACAACATATGGCGACTAGGGCTGGCCTAAGGCCCCATGATAGGCCTGAATCCCCACGTCTATCGTGCTCGTAATAATAACTGAGAAGTGAAAAAGAAACGAGAAAATAGAGAGAGTCACGCTATCAAAAGACGGGAAAGAAACTTCTTCCTATCAGAAAAGGAGAATCATCAAAGAGTCCATTGTTGTATGCAAAGTATAATGTAGAAAAGTGGTAAAAAATTGGAATTGCGTTAATCTGAATATTGTAGATACTATTTTCTGCTTCAATATTTTTTTGATTTTCAAGAAGCTAAGGTAATGTATAGGCCTAGTTAGAGCTTTTTGAAGTGAAATATAATTTATTCTCCCCATAATTAAGAGGTTTCGATCAAAGAAAAAGCCTCCTTTAAGCATTCAAACAACAAAAGTGCGGAACTAAAGCATGTTTTACAGGGTTTTATAAAATATAGTCCAAGTCACCGTTATAATATAAATCTGCCAAACTGAATAAGGCAATTATTCAAATAATTAAAATATGGCGTCTTTAGATTTATAACTCTGTTTAAATATATGTTGTATAATGTAAATATATAACTTACCAAGTTGAGATCCTGGAACAGACGTTGGGGTGAAACTTCTGAGATCAGGGAAATATACAGGAGATCTGCAACAAGACAAATTCAAAATTATTTTTAAACAACATTATAATATTTATACTGTACTCATGTTATAAATCTAACAATATGCTGTACATAAGAGCAAACACAAGGCCGTGTATACTGGACAACAGTAATCAACAAAATTGCGAGCCGTTTTAGTGGTTTTGCCTTGTTTTGGTGAGGAAAGAACTTCTCACTGAAATCTAACGAGTCAACAAAGTGAATCAAACGAATTCATGATTCGATAGTTAAAAGAATTTTAGTTGTCTGTCAAAATGACCGGCATAATCTTCTACGCATATAAGTAATACGCAGTGTTGTCTCCAGTATTACCAATATATCTCCTTGGCAGACACAGACAAATTTATCAATGGAAGTTCCAAGTTTTGACTGAGCTGTGCGAAACCTAATACCGAGTAAAGAGAAAGTCCTACCAAGAATCAACATACTTGGACGACATAATGCAACGAACAAAGAGTAAAACCGCATTAATGAAGGAAGAGAAACAACGAAACCGGAGTGACAATGAGGAGTTGACCTCGCCATTAGTGTAGGGCAATTGTTGCCGGGAAGGCATCCATGAGATCATCACGGGCCGGACAAAGACCAACAAAGGCAGGCGTGCAACTGCAATAAACCCACAGACGATTGGGGAACAAAAAAACACCCTCGGGCTATGTCGTTAAATTGCCTCTAAGTAATAACATTAAAATATGAATCTTCTTGCTCAACATTTACATATGAGATTATATTCATGAATTATTTCAACCTTAAGTGACTGACCTATCTTCATTAAGGGGATTTCTTTGTAATTTACGACTATTAGGTAAGTCGAGTTAGTTACAGAAGAGAGTTCGCTTTGGGTTTAATTTATGGCTATTGGATTGTCGGTTTTAATTTAATGGATTCATATTGAATTACACGCCAGTTATTCTGACTTACGATTCAATTTTAAATCAAGTATATTTTTCCGCACTGGTGTAAAGTGCGGTAGGCTCTATTCTATATCGGCGTGGTACAGTCAACACCGGCACTGGCGGCATAGGTGGTGCACTACTGATGCGGACTGTACCGCTTCCGCAAGGGAGTAAGGGAAGTGGAAGTGGTAGAACTGACGAGGGGGACGGGACGGAGGACGGAGGCGTCTCGCCAAGACATTCGCTCTGTTTGCCATCGCGCAGCTCGCGTTGCACATGAATATTTAGTTGGTGTGGAAAACAAAAGCAGTTAAATAACAGGCGAATCACGGGGTGGGGTAGGAAGTAGGAGAATTTTAATATGAAGAAGGGAGAGGAAGTATATTATTTAGAAGGATAAGTAGGATTTGTTAGATATCACCCTTTCCTTGATTTTTATTTAGATTAGCGTTATTTCCGGAACGCATTAAGGACTAGATGAGTTAACAAAGAACTGGCTTTTTACATTTATCAGAATTAAATTTTACCAAAAAGTAATTTTATACAAGAAATAATCCTAATTAAAGGCCCAATTTGATCCAGTATTCCATATTCTTGGTGTAACCCCTACACGAAATGTAACGTAAATCCACACTAAATTCCCTGACTTTCTTGTTATAATTAACCAAATTTGTATTCAAATAAAGGTTTTCATTTTTTAAGGTTTTAAAAGTTAACATTTATTAAATATCAGAATCAGCTTTTATAATACCAAGTTTAATTAAGTTCAATTGTGATCAAATATAAGGATGGAAAAGAGAGCAACACTTTTTAACAGTGATGTATGAATTAAGGGGCATGAATAAACCTGTTATCCATAAGAAATTCAAACGGCTTGGAATTAAATGTATTCAACACAATTCACACGAAATCTGCAATCTGATGAGAACGCCGGCTTCTACCGCCTCTCATCATGGGTAATATTAAAACTTCTCTATCTAAAGTTGTATAATTTAACCTTCATACAATTACAACTCCCAAACTTAGCATGAAAATAGAACTTAACAGCCATATAAAACCTGTACTGTCATAAATCCATATGCATTTCTAACTGTTATTGAAATCTACTCTGATCTATGGAGATTAAAAAACGGGTAGTGAATAACATAATCTATTTTCATTTCAAACTAGTTTGATCTATTCGCCCGAGACCGCTAACGAATGCAGTGCTCTATTTTGATTCAAACTAGTCGCTAAGCGAATGCACCCCGACGGGAAAAGGTTTGACCTGGATCAGGGCCGGGGGAGGGTTCGCTGCGTCTGATTCTAGTTCTAGTTTTGTACAATAGAGAACTAGTTGAGGTCGAGGTCGGATCCGAGCGTTTTTAACGGCCGTGGCTGCAGGCGAGTCTAGACGGTGAAAAAACTGATAAGGCCAACGGCGAAAGGTTAAATAATTGAAAAGACTGGATTCGGAAGTACAGTAATTCAATTGAACTGCTGGAATATATGATAGATAATTCGGAATAAGAGAACAACAAATTAAAATACAATTTTTTTAAATTTGCAAACGGCGATCTCCGTATTTGCAACATGAAGCTTCTTTACTTTAAATTTTATTATTTATTTTGATTTGTACTAAGTGTAACAAGTCGTAATATTAAGACTGATAACTGAATACACAATAATCAAGAAATGCAAAAAGTAAAGATTAATCATACAGAAAGAAACGTGTTTGGAGTATAAAATGAATAATTGTATCGAACGTAAACATTGGGTAAAACTGTTTTTAGAACAAGCTATTTTTAATTTTTTGGAAATTCCGTGATGATTGCGATAGGTCGATAGTCGACGGTGCTAGTCTTGTTGCCAGTTGCCAGGGGCGTCTTATATCGTGGGTGCCCCGCTAAGCCCGCCACAAAGACGTTGGGCAAGACCCAAGACGGTCTAGGCGAAGGGAGACCTAGAGCTTTTGTGCACACAATACAGCCTTATTGTACAAAGAACCCAACGGTACCTCGGAGCGACGAGGGGCCAACTTTTTGATTTCCACTACCTGAGACCCCGGCCTGGGAACGGCTACAAATTTTAATAAACCTTTTGCAAAATATTTACAGAGATAAGGAATAGGATTGGAAGAATTTGTATGGATTAGGATTGCTCGAGCATTGTGTAGGATTTTTTTCTGAAAAAAAGAAACGTCGAAACTGAACAATGTAGAAATTCAGTAGTCCTATAAAAAATTTGTTTTGATCTTTTCCTGAGACCTTCCACATTCACGCTCGAAAACATTTGTTTAATAATATACAGTCAAAATGTTTATCAATGTGAAAATAATAACGTTGTTCAAATTGCACATTCAAACGTTAATTTTACCTTTCAATTATTTGGGGACTGACCTAGCTTGTCGTATAAGAGTATAAAAATGATAGAAACACCTCGAAATAAAAAAAAAACATGTATCCCTCGTTTTTTAATACGTAAATTGTATTTGCAAGTTCTCTAACCCTCCTCTACATCCTAATCTAAATCAAGCGAACTACCACTCACCACCCTATACGGTCTAACTCAGCGAAGAATTGCATTACACATACAAAACAAAAGCTATAGGTACTTGATGTACATATTGCAAATGAACTCGTTGACCGGTACGCCTCCATCATACCACAACAGGCCATTACCGCCCGCATGTGCGCGTGTGTGTGCGCGCGGAGTGCCCGCGGGACTAACGCCACCGCGACGGTTTGAGTGATAAGGCTGATTAAGAACAAAGATGGCCTTGTGCCGGCTTCCGGTCTGAGGAGGAAGTGCCGACGTCTTACCTGCTCCTATAATGCTCTACACCTCGCCCGCGATAGGATGGCCGCCAAGTAGTATCCTGTAATGGTCTCATTTAAATACAATGCGAGAAAAATAGGTCTACTTTGTTTACAAAGGTAGAATAATAACGCAAGGATCGCAAACCGTTCGATTCAATGTTTAGTTATTGGAAAAATTAATTTGGATAAAATAACACTATGATTCAATCAACAAATACAACATATACGAGATTAAATTGGAGTTTTATAATTAAATTGAAATATAACAACAAACATTCGACACTTGTTATTGTTATTTTTTAACCGTTTTGGAGCCGGAATATAAAGCATGAATAAATGTTTCAGAAGTATTCGATAAAATTATAACTGTTTCAACACATAGGTAGCCTATACAGCCGACACTGTTAAGGATTTTTATCATTATATAAAGTAATTCCACTTTTGTTTTTTATAACCGAGTATTTCGAGAACAATATCGTAGTTCCATGCGTTTATAATATACTTCACAAGGACTAAATTAACCTTTTTAGTAGGGTAAACAACAACCGAGAATAATTTACTGCATAACTCCGTTTGAAGCTTGAGGTGGAACGTCTTTAGCAACTTGGTAGTTTTTCGAATTGCAAAGACAACAAAAACGTAAACAATACTCCATATTCCATACATTGTATAACTACCCATCGTGCGTACAACTTGTAAACACAATTCTCAGCAATCCGTGTCATATTACCAAGTGAGCAACAAGCGAAATGTCGACCAATCAATACTCGAGGACAACAATGGAGTTACTCACGCGTGGTGTAGGTCAGTGGCGGAGCAGCATAGAGTACACATTCACAGCGTTACATAACACGAGCACGCGGTAACGGAACGTACTCTGTGTTGTGGTAGACGACGGGGCCGGTAACTAGCAGTAGAAACACTCAATTAAACCGGTTGCCGCCACGCCGCGAACTTTGACGCCGGCGCGCCGCCACAACCGGTCACAGCGGTATCTCGCGATCGTGGGAAATACCGATACGTCGCTGCGGTCGATTAATTTAAGTCGGTTGCAATCAGATTGAAAAACGTCTACTTCATGAGTGTTCAATTGCGACAAACTAAAAAGAGTAAAAGTGCTTCGTTACAATAACAATTTGAATAGATGTTTGTATGAATAATTAACAACTGTGAATTTTATGATGACAAATCTACTGAAAATCCAATTTTGACTCTTACTGTGTGCTCAAAAGCGTTAGGCGACGGTTAGTAAGACTTCATTTGGAAATCGAAAACCACAACATTCTTGGAAGTGGAAATCTAACTGTTGAGTACGTAAGTGTGTGTTTAACTTAAGTGTATACAGTTTTTAACTCTGTGGCTTGCTTAAAATAAAAATAAAATACAAAAAAAGGATAATTAACCATTTTGATTTAGGTCTACTATTAAAATGGAAGTAGGAGAACTTCAACGTGGGGCATTTGAACGTAAATTTGGCATTAATGTAAAGCTATTATTTTGTAAACGACTTTTCCTATCTGATTTAGAATAATAATTGTTATAATTGGTATAATTGGTTTTGTGGCTGTAAGATGGTTAAACGATTGCGTTGTTCTGACAGAAGAATCCACGGCAAAAAAAATACCGTGTTAGGAAATGTGTTTTATGCTAAGTCCATAAAAATAATAAAACAATCCCAACAAAAAAAATAACAAACACAAAAACAAGTAAAAACCGTTAAGATAAAAAACTCCTTCTCTGATAAAAAGAGCTTAACAAAATCGTGATAAATGTTTGTAAAAAATCGCCATGCAAAGCGGGGAATAAAAGAAGATAAACATCCCCAGGAATCCGGGATGTTCAAATAAAAATCATCCCCTTTGTTCGGGGCCGCGTAGCCGCGGAGCCGGGGCCACCACCCCACAAAAAATGCGCGGACCCCGTTGTTATGATAATGGGCGAAAGCTTCTTCGGGCGTTTGGGTGAAAAGGTTTCGCCTCCCTTGCTTCGTACCCGAGCACCGAGGGCGAGAGGGACCTAACGACGGGCCCATCGCGATAAACGAGCCTCTGTTCATGGGGAATGTGACAAAAAGTTTGATTCGCGGATAACATCGAGATTGGATGTACAGAACAAATGGGCAATGGCACGCGCGAGCTAGGTTATATATGCTTATGATATTGAACGGCGAACAGCGGAGCGCTATAGGGTCCTGTTACTCCCCGATATCCTTGTGGTATAAAAGTGTTATAAGCTTACAACAAGCTTTTCCCAAAAGCTTCGCTTGTTCACATGATTTAAGTTAGTAAAATCAACTCACAAAGCTGATCAAATTGCAATCTTTATGCGATTCAACTTGAGATTTGTAATGTATTTTGTAGCCTTTATGAGAGGTTGTATACAAAAGGATATTTCCCCTCCAACTTTCTCACCGAGACCTTTCGTTCAAGTACATGTTTAATGGGTGTCAGATTTATGGTTTTCTCTAAGGTTCCTGGGTTCTTTTGGCTTTATTTTAGCGAATAAACACATATGTTTATTTTATTGGAATAAACATGTTGGACCGTGGAAATGTCTAGTAAGGGGGTAAAACTACTACTTAAACTTTTGAGACTAGTTTGTTTCCAAACGCTTTCAATTTACAGTACTAGTTTTCGGAACTGTATGTCAACTCAGAAAAGCGAAGAAACACTAAACGAATCGGTATATTTAAAATGCCATACAATTGGTGTTTAACATCGGCTTTCATTCGGCAAATCTATTGTCATGAACTTATTTTATATTAATTGGAGATAACGCGTACTGCTAATTGGTATGAAGTGGTATAATTGGTTATAAAAGTGATAAATAGGTTACTGTAACTTCCTACAGAAGTAGCGAAATGAAAGAATAATTTACGCGCGATGTTCTAGGTATTTTTTAATAACGATTTTTTTGTCAATTACTCAAAAATAGGGTTACTAAAATAAATTATTGAAATTTCCTACGTTGTCGTTCTTCTTAAAAAGGGTTACATACTAATTACTTAACATCTAGTAACTTCTTAAATGGACATTTTCATACACATGCACATTTACAAATTTTCTAAACATGCACTTTAAACTTAACATGCAACAGGCTACGTAATTTAATAATATAAATACATAATGAACTTAGTTGCTCCCTATAGATAAAAAATCGATACAAAATAATGCTAGTCAAAAAGTTATACTGAATAATGTAAGCAGGGCAAATTTCCCCGTGAAAATGGAAATAAAATGGTACTAGGCTTACACTTGTATATAACATTTTATGTTGTTTTTGTTATATTCTTAGATCAACTTATTGTTATTAGGACGCAACGATGTAAAGGATTTAAAGGTAGGTTGAATTAAGTTTCAATACAATGTAATGGACTGCATTAATTTGATTAGTTTCCAATTAAATCTTTACTTTAATAATAAATAGCATTCGACACCCATTAATAATCACCATTTCTTGAAACCGGATTAGGAACTTTTGGAAGTTAAAGTTATTTTCAACTTATCACATAGGTATTTTATTTCAACGGTTAGTAACTACTATGGTAGTTACAACTGAAAGCTGTGCACAACATTTAAGTAGGTCATTGTAACTTATTTTAAACTGAGCAAAGAAATGGAGTAATCAAAATATGAATGTAGACCTAATAACTAACTGTGTATGTGTGCAATAATAACCCACACTGTAAATTATTTTCAAAATAAAACCAATCAGCCTACCCATAAATAAATAAAAATTAACAATGTTTATTTACTTTTTTCCAAATTTCGTTACAAAATTAATTTGAAATATAGCCTATACTGGATCGAAAAATTGATTTGCACTGTTGGTGATGAGTTTAAATAGATATTCTGCTTAGAGTTATATTTTATAGTTATTCAGAATCAACACGTTCGAATTAATGGTGCATAGTTTAATAAAAGTACTTACGTTAGATCAAATTCCTTAATTTAATGTGCAAATTACTACCAAATAACCGGAACTTTTCTCGGAAATTGAATGGGTTATGACATTCAACAAATATTTAATCTGGCATTAATTAACAGGTTAAGTTAAAGGTTTTCCTTAAAATATTTACAAAAAAGTGTGACAAATCGTACTTTAACGAATTGAACTCATATTTTAGTTCTTTAAAGGAAAAACTTCGAAATATGACAACACTGACATTTAACCCTGACTAAATTATTCCATAACAAAGTACAGTTAGGCTGATTGTATACTAGCACATTATCACAGTTTGAACATTCATTACCTTGGAGCTCATTGACTCTGCTGCCACCACGATATCACATCCAGCAACTCCTCGTCCTCGGGGCTCATGGGCTCGTAGTTCTCCTGGTGGTAGCTGAGGGGGGGCGGCGGCACGTAGGATCCTTCCGACGCGTACGAGGAGGGCGGAGGCGACGAAGAGGCTTCCGAGCACGGGGGTGAGAGCGAGGACTCCGGGGGCCGCTGGGGCTCACTGGAGGTGTAGTAGGAGTTCTCGGTCTGGGTGGAGGTTCCAGACTCGTCTAGGAGCTCCTGTAATGATCTGATGTACTCAACCGCCATCTTCAGAGTCTCTACCTTGCTGAGCTTCTTGCTGGCCCCGCGACTCGCCGCGGACGACGACAGCGCGGTCGCGACACTCAGGGGGATGTGGGACCTCAGGGTGGCGAACCCGTTGTTGACTTGCTTCACCCTATTCCGTTCCCTCGCGTTCCTCCTCGCCACCGACGCCGGTTGATGTCCCTGCATCTGTTGAGAGTACGCGAAGTTTATTCTCCTCTTGCACCGGTTCAGGTCTTGGCTATTTCCCGTGTTGTCGACCAGCACCGAACCCCTCTCCTCGACGGAGATCCTCGTGACGCCCGGCTCCGACTTGACTTGCTGGGGAGACCCCACGATCACCGCGGTGTGCGTGTGCTGGGAGCTCCGCCCTCCCTGGAGACTCATCAGGTTCATAGGCTTCATGAGAGACGTCATCCTCGCTGCGGCACCGGACACTAATACAGTACACGACCTCCTCGCGCTACGGACACTCCGGTTCTAAGCCTGCGCGCCGAGCTCTCCGCTCTTGTAGCTCCCCCCTCTCCTCGCTGTGGCACGGGCCGCGCCGAGGGTGGGGGTAGAAGCGAGCTCGGCGCGTGGCGCTGTCGACGACGCGCGCCACCCCGCACTACCCGTACCGGTTTTTTATAGTCGGTTAGGGCCCTCTTTGTCTAATGCCGGTCTTGTATTTTATACGAGTCTTCGGTGGCTGCGCGCTCTCCCTCTCGCTCGCACCGATACCAGTTCTCTGTTCGGTGCGCGTTTTGATATATCGGTGTTTTTTCTTGACCCCGTCCTAGCCCCTGGTCAGGAGCGATTGCGCCTCGGTACACGGGCCCCGGCGCCCGCTGCCCGCAATTAACATGCGTTTCTACCCTAATTTAATTTAGTGCGTTTGATTATAAATTTAGGTAAATGCGCATTTAACGCGTTCAACGAACCCAAATAGGCGCCCCGAATTATTTACATTAATTAACATACTAACGAGGATTCTTTTGATTTTAATAATTCAATCTGGTATTTCGGATGCAATGGGTTAAACTCCATCTTCCTTCCACATACTCGATTACTAAAGTGCAACCAACATACAATTTAATTTTGCTATATTCGGTAGAAAATAACAAATTAGATAAACTGTATAAACGTGAATTAGATAAGCTATGTAACATTTTTCAATCTTTGGTCTCCTTGGAAAACTTAATTTTATGAGGTATGCATTAATTTTCAGTAAATAAATGTTGATTGATTGCTATAAACTGTATATTATAGATAGCGGAAAACGTCATCTCAATCAAACATTGACACAGTCTTATTTCACTTTTACTTTGAATAATACTTATTTTAGCTCACTCTTTTGGATGGGTTTAGGAGATGCAAAAGAGGGGGGGGCGGTTTGGAAAAAATCATATATATGAAAGTAATACAGTAAATAATAGCTCAAATTAATCACAATCACGATCATTTTGTTCACTTCCCCCTCAATATAATTACACGATTTACGGTTACGGATTTATTTAAACAGAATATTCAATCGATTTTAAATAACAGCGAATTCGCTTGTATCTTCACTTTTTTTCAGATTAATTAGGATCGCATCACCATTTACCATTAATAGTCTTTAAATGATTCGATGTACAGTCCAGTAAGTTTACATAAAAATATATGTTACTGGTTGGTTTTAATGGCGTTGTTTTGTTTGGGGCTACGCCCATAGTCACCTATAGTACCAGCGATCCTCCTGCGTGGAAGGAAACATATCCTATTGACGAATTAGGTCCATGCAATAGGGTTCTTATACCATAGTATATAGTTATAAACTGCGGTGAAGTGTTTTAGGATAAATTGTTTAATGTGTTAGTAAAAGTTAATGCATGTAGTAAAAGTATGTGAATATTCTTACATTTTTGGGTTAAAAGCCTGATTATTTATTTGGAGATTTTTTTTTATATCTTAATTTCTGTAAATAAATTGATTTAATTTGATTTGATTTGTCATAAACCGAAATGGGTTTTATTTTATTGCGTTTACAAACTGACATTTACGCATCACAAATTAAACAAAACTCTTAAATCCAATTTGAAACACGATGCCATTTAAAAATTAAAATTGCTAATATGAAATGTAACAAAATGGAATTTTTTAAGAAAGACAATCCTAAGGTTCGCACTGAAGCCGATTTCGTACCGATATGGGAAGATACAATTTCTGGAAATTAAAGGGGTCTTTGACTAATTCGTGATTATGGGGTTGAACACTAGACTATGAACCACATAGTAAATCATTGCTCACTGCGTTCTTTCTCGGGACGGTTATTGGCGGGTCTTCCTAATTTCAGTAAAGCAGCTAGCTCTTAGTAAAGCAGAGAGAGCTGGACTTGGTTTCATAAATGAGAGACTTTCTTATGATTTTAATCGAATAAAAAAACATTTTTACCATTGATGAAAGTAAAACTGTATCCAAGAAAATGTCGTTCGATTTTTGTTAACAAACTAAACGATAAATCAATAATAACCTTAAAAAATTCCACAAAAATACAAAACTAATAATAAATGTATTTAGTAATGCAAAACCAAACCCAAACACTAATTGGGAATTACAACTGCAACCTCCAACAGTTTGTGTTTTCGCAGTTAAAAACACCTAAAAAATTGGGCCGTTGAAACAAGAAATAAGAGAAAGCGGGTTTAATGAGCAAATACAAGAGAGAAAATGCCCTTGGGAGTGGAGGGTGCAAGGCTTATGAATAATGGAGGCCAGCTCTGAACCCGTAAACACGGCGGTGCAGTCGTTTCGGCGATGTAATTAAAGGATCGGATTGAGAGTAAATGTAATTAACTTACTCCTAACTGTGGAGAATTCCCTTCCTATTTTTAATCCGGAAACCAGATCAGGTGCAAATGTAAAAAAGAAATTGTAATAATTGTTCATTTTGTGAAAATATTGAATATTTACAATCCTGTTGAATTTTGTGGTAACTTTAGTTTTATTTGTAGATTTAATTTAGATAAAGTTGTTGGAATAATTCTGGTAATAGATTTTAGGTTAAATACAAAATTTCGAATATATATATATATATATATATATATATATATATATATATATATATATATATATATATATATATATATATATATATATATATAGTGTTGTCAAGAAAACAAAGTTTGTTACCAGGATTTGACATAAATTGTTATTTTTTTTAAATAGTTTATAGTAGTAGAGAGACTGAGCCATACTCGGTGATATTTGCCTAATTTCGTAGGTGAAAAATATGTTTATATGCAATTTTAGTTTCCTTGGTTCTAGTCACTGTTTTTCAGAAATCACTTGTTGATACTTTACTATGTGTAAGCGCTACTTTGACAGTTCACTGGTTATTTAAATCACAACTGTTACCATTATATTGTTTTGATTTGAAATTCCATAAGCCCAATGTTAACACGTCTAACTTTCAAATGGTTTTTAAAAATAAAATATTAATTTTTATGGGGGTGAGGTTCTTAGCAAACGGTTTTTTATGTTTAAAAGTCCCTAATTCCAAAGTTTAAGCTAAATCCTTCCGATGTATTCTAAGATAAATTTTGCAAACATACAACCAGACAGGGGATCCTAGAATTACAGTATAGGATTTATTTAAAATATTTTTTGTATGTAGCCGATATCGGAGTTGGACTGACTGGTTTAATCAGTTGTTTATGCAGATTTAGCCATTTCGAATTCATGAAAACTTGTAAATAGAGAATAGAAAAAGTTAAACAAAGAAAACTGGTAATTTGTAATGCAAATTAAAAATTCTGTATCATTAAATATACTATATGAGGAGAGGCTACACTAAAAAAATAGTTTTTTGAGGATACAACCATTGACATACAACCCACAACTTATGAAATGAGTTGCTATCATAAGTATTGTTCATTATTTTCCTAAGACCCAGCCCATTATTGGACGTTTCCTCGTTTATCAATTAAATTGATCGGAAATGTATTTTAAATTAATAAATCTATCAAATGGTTGGCTAAAATAAACATTTGACCATCCAGAAATTGTTTGTACAATGGTATCGATTGTAAACCGTTATAAACAATTGATAATCTGGTAAAACGTTATAATTATTCAGTTTATAAACTGCCTGAGAGATAATTACTGAGTTACCGGTATAAAGAAAAAAGTTAATTTTTTATCATATGTACAGTACGTTGCACGAGTGAAAACCCAGGCCGTCCATAAGCCCAATGTTAAAATTAACACTAGTCTTATGGACGACCTGGATTTTCATACGTGCAACTCACTGTAAAAAATTACCTCACAACCCACAAAATTGCAACTACGGAAATAGATATACGTGAGGACTCCAGTCTTCCACCTGCTTCTCTTATAAGGTCAATGTTAACTTTTAAAGTCATAAATCAACAATTTTGGATAATACGTTGAGGAGGGATGCTTGACGGATTATGACAAATTGTTGATTTATGGCTTATTTTATAGAGCAAAAAATACATAACGATTTCAGTAAGCATAATGCTGATATCACAAACAATAATCGTGCGTAATAAAGTCATTGCGACTTTTGTAATGGGTTAATTATTTGTGATGTCAAAACTCTACTCAATTAAATCGCTAAGTATTTTTGGTTCTTTAGCTTTGGTCGAGGTCATAAATCAATAACCCGTTGAGAAGGGACGGACTTTGAAAGTAAACACCAAATGTTTCGTGACTGGAGCCCCCTCTTAAGGTTGATCTCCGGCAACTCTCGGCAACTCCAGGCTGGTCGCGGACCCCCAAAGAGCAGGATCTCCCCTAGGTCACCCCACACGGCGACACGGAGGGCGACAGCAGCCTCGGGGCCCAGTATTTACCCAATAGTCGCCACAACATGCGCTTTACCCATTAAACCTCCGGGCCGACGTTAATGATGATTATGTTGATACTAGCTCCATAAACACCCGTGCGGCGCGGCGGCGGCGGCGCTCAAAATGCAAATCATACCAACAAGTCCGGTCTCGCAGCCTATAGCAGTTGCTGCTGGCGATCAGCTTTTCTAGAGTGCGAAAGGGATGTCAAATTCGATGAAGAGTTTAACATTATGTTACGGGTCAAAAATTTTGTCACGTGTCATAGGAGATAAAAAAATATCGGTTGTATATTTCTACAACTTGTTTATGTTATTTTTATTTGATTCTCGAAATTTAGTAAAGTTCCGTGTCCATGTTGAATGAATTTGTATTTTATAATAAGTTTAAATGTACTGGAAAACAAATGAGGATAAAACTGATACTTTAAGAGAGGGATCCAGTATTCTGCTAATCCCATAAGACCAATGTTAACTTTCAAATTGCGTCCCTCCTCAACTATGAGAGGGATCCAGTATTCTGCTAATCCCATAAGACCAATGTTAACTTTCAAATTGCGTCCCTCCTCAACTATGAGAGGGATCCAGTATTCTGCTAATCCCATAAGACCAATGTTAACTTTCAAATTGCGTCCCTCCTCAACTATGAGAGGGATCCAGTATTCTGCTAATCCCATAAGACCAATGTTAACTTTCAAATTGCGTCCCTCCTCAACTATGAGAGGGATCCAGTATTCTGCTAATCCCATAAGACCAATGTTAACTTTCAAATTGCGTCCCTCCTCAACTATGAGAGGGATCCAGTATTCTGCTAATCCCATAAGACCAATGTTAACTTTCAAATTGCGTCCCTCCTCAACTATGAGAGGGATCCAGTATTCTGCTAATCCCATAAGACCAATGTTAGCTTTCAAATTGCGTCCCTCCTCAACTATGAGAGGGATCCAGTATTCTGCTAATCCCATAAGACCAATGTTAACTTTCAAATTGCGTCCCTCCTCAACTATGAGAGGGATCCAGTATTCTGCTAATCCCATAAGACCAATGTTAACTTTCAAATTGCGTCCCTCCTCAACGGATTATCAGAAATTGTTGATTTATGATTAACTATTAGTGATATAAAATTATGCTCATTGAAATCACTAGGTTTTATTTGCTCTTTAAAATTAGCCATAAATCAACGAAATCAGATAATCCGTTGAGGTTAGGCGGGCTTTGAAAATGACTATTGGCATTACGGGAGAAGGAGGTAAAAACGAACCAACTCTTACCTACCACCATAGGGCATGATTCATTTAAATACACTAAGAAAACTGCCTCTACTGTATTTGATATTTACATTATACTGAAATGTTTTAAAGGTTTTTTAAATATGCGTCTACATCCATTGTTTAAAAGTAACAATTGATTTATTTGTTTATGTATACATGTCGTATTTGTTGCTGCCATTTTTTTAACATAGTGAAAACGAATTATAGTGTACAAATTTTATTAAATGACTGATATAGTTTAAATTCTTCATATAACAATCAATGAAGAACAGATAGTAAAGTAAAAAACCTACATCAGTAATTTGTATCCACTGTGAAAGACAATGTTGCGCAAGTCCAAGAGCTCGCGGAACAAAGAGGCGCGTTGATTCTCACGAGGTGGTGGCGGTGTTATCTGCCGCGACACTATCTAGCGACTTGACCTAGGCGCGCATAATAGATTCGTCGGTGGAAATGAAGCAATAAATACTAGGTTGCGCGGTTATCACTGCGGCGGCCGTGTATCAGTCGTGGCCCGCGGCGCCTCAAATAACACCTTGACGGCGCTGTCCGCACCAGCGGCTCGCCCGGGCGGATTCCATATTTGGGATCTCCCTCTCATCCCTCTTTAAGAGGGGGTTCCAGTTACGTAATATTTCGATTTTCTCCCTGCTTCTCCCATAAGGTCAATGTTAACCTTCAAAGCCCGTCCTTCCCCAATGGATTTACCTGGATTCATCTAATTACTGTTCATCTTAAACAGTAACAAAATCTAGCGATTTCAGTGAAACTAATTTCGATATCACAACCGATAGTCCACCGATAGTTCGATTTCGATAGTCCACCGTCAACAAAATCTTAATTGAATATTTTGGAAGTTTATTGATTGTTATATTAGAATTTTTCTCACTGAAATCACTAGGTATTACTGCAATTTAAAAGGAGCCATAAATCAACAATATTGAACAATCCGTCGAGAAGGGACGGCTTTGAAAGTTAACATTGGTCTCAAGAGGAAGCAGGCAGAACCAAATATTTCGTGTGGAGATGGATCTATATGTTTGTTAGGACAGTGTGTCGTCCTTGTGCGGTATCAGGACTTTACTCTTGGTAAATACAGTTGTCATGGTTATGTTATGTTTTAAAATGCCTTGCAGTTTAATAAGCTTTCTATTTATAATGTTGCATCCTTTTATTTAAATTTAATCTTCCTATGAATTAATTTAATAGGTGGACCTCGTAGAAAAATCTTTTGTCAAGGTTAGATTTGATGAGTAGGCTAATAGACTCATTAAACAAAAAACTTAAAATTTGTGTATAATTCTGTAGTGTGTGGAAAAATGCTGTAGGGCCAGGATGTTTTAAGTAATTTATAATATAATCTATACT
Source organism: Allygus modestus (assembly GCA_963675035.1). Classification (NCBI taxonomy): domain Eukaryota; kingdom Metazoa; phylum Arthropoda; class Insecta; order Hemiptera; family Cicadellidae; genus Allygus; species Allygus modestus. The sequence continues at coordinate 326,288,227 of OY776112.1, forward strand.
TGCACATTCCGGTTTCATTACTTATTGGATTATACAACAAAGTGAAATCTAAATGTGTACAATCAAAATTTCACTTACTACCTTATCACAAAATTGCCATAGTTATACGGCCTACATAGTTCAAATTTGACAGGTAGGCGCTCTTTCGTTCTAGGCGCTCGCTGAAACAGTTTTACAAAGTTCCCTAAACACTCCGCCTCACAGGACTTCAAAGTTCTACGATTACAGTACTACAATAGTAAGATTATAGCATCTATGCGTAAGAACAATCGTCATCGTCTCAAGGAACGTCCTCTCAACTGACACTACAAACAATAAACCCAACTGAAAATACATTTTGAATTAACAAGAATACAGTGCGGATTGAGTAAAAAATAGTTCAACCAAATGTGTGTATTTAACATTTTTAAGTAATCCAATTACAGGCCATTAGCCTTTTAGGTAACTTTCTCATAACAATCATCATTATATTAATTATTTTATTAGATTATGGCCAAACTACTGGGTCGATTTTGATGATTTACGTGTCGTTTGAAAGCCCTTAACGTCTAGATGTGCCTTTTGGGGGTCTCAAGTCAGTGGAGCCAGAAACCCTTGGAAAGCCCTCAAAGTACGGTTTTGGCCCATTTAAATAACACTGGACAGCAAATCAAAACAAAATAAGCAGAACAGCTGGGATTAAAGATGCAAACATATAGTTTGTTAGTATATCTAGTTACCACAGTGTGGCGAAACGTTTAAAAGTAACGAGATCACAAATAATCTGTATTGCAAAATACAGTATAACACTTGCTGACATTGAATACGGTAACATTACACTTGCAAGCACCCGATTTAACTTAGTGACCGAATTAAATATAGTGCGTTCTAATGAGTAACCATAGAATAGGCAAGGAGCTGTCCCAAACTGCTATCCCCAGGCTACGTAAGTGGTCTGAGCGTTCGCGAGATGGAGACTTGGAGACGGAGACTCCCGCAAGTCGTGTCGGAGGGGGAAGTGACACGCCCGAGGCCTAATTGCGCGCCAGCTCACTTCCAAATTTGAATATCTCGGGGCTCGTGCCGGCCCACCATTAATACCCTTATGCTAGTTATTACGGTGCCCTCGGGTTTAAGACATTAAGTGTTATTTTATTTCGGCAGTTAAACTATTTAGAGCCACCGCGGCCGGGAGATGCCCAAACAACATTTTGAGTGGCCCATTTATAAATGCGGGGGACGCGGACGGGTCGACGCTCGGCGCGGCGCATTTCATAATTACGGAGCCTCGGTAATGCGGGGGGTGTCGGGTTTCAGAAATGCTCTTCTGCTATTGAACCGATCAAACTTTCAATTAAACTAGGATTTGTTTAAATAGCTACCATTATGTTTATTCGGCGGCTTGAGATCATGTAATCATCTTTATGAGCTTTATAATTTTAATTATTTTTTGAGACACTTCGAAATGTTCATAGGTGTGACTACGGTTCTTATCAAATAATAGTGCGGTTTTGTGTTATAAAATAATTAGTAGAGACAAATTGGTAAATTCAGGTTGTTAGTGAATTTCCTTTGGAAAGTGAACTATTAGCATGACACGCACGGTGAAACTTAAGCCCGGGACCACCATAGAAGTTCCTAACGTGACCCCCTGAACACGTTTTGGGGGGTCGTTCAAAATTGTATATATATAAGAATAAGAATAAGAATAAGAATGATTTATTTTCTCCAATTAAACATGTTACAGAGTATTTCTAATATGCACACATTTTCCTGTTCATTGATTTTGTCCTCAAAATATATAATTAAACATATATAATATTTAAAATAATCTACACAAAACAAAATAAACAATACTCAAATTATCCTCTTAAATCTGCCTCCTTTTGATTGTCTCTATAACTAAAACAGGAATTAATAAACTAATACAGCTTCACTATTTCACAAAAAGGTATATACAAGTAATTTTAATTTAAAACAACTATATTCAATTTACATTTACTTTTATTTATAAATTATGTGCAGTTAAACAAATTTGGAGAAAATGTAGGGCCTCCAAGGCATAGCCTGTTTGGAGGTTCCTTTTCTTCAAAATAACCAAAATTATAAACAGCGATCAGATAAAATAAACAAAACGTGATAAACAAAAACGGTCTACAGAATCAAGTGTGCCTAAAGATTTAACTAAAAGAAAAGAAAATACATCCGAAACTTAACTATGGTTAGAGGCTCTCAAACTGCGCACCGCACTTCACCACCAGGCGGCTGATGGCACCTCCCCAGAGTCTCTGGAGTTGGTCTCCCCAGGTGCCGTCAAAGCTCATAGCATGCAATGCTTAGTCCCTGTGTGGCAAAGCTAGCCATAGTGCGCCTTTATCTGTACAACTAATCCTTTAACCTAACCCTACATCATTTAACTTGAATTTAACCTACATCTATTTTATGATTAAAAACAAAAAATTAATGTCTTCTAAACTGAAAAGCCACTTCTTTAAATTGTTTGAAAAAGTATTTACGCTATTTGAATTTTTGAGCTTATCAGGCAATATATTGAATATTTTTGGTGCAATAAAGCTAAAGGTTCTGGTAAAAAACATGTTATGTGGTCTTGGTAGTACGAATTGTTCTGCATTTCTAAGTTTATTTCTATATAAATTTTCATTGGGAGGCCTGTTTCCACTTCTAGTATAAAACATCATTAACACTTTAAAAACAAATAGATACTTCAATGGTAGTATTTTTTTATCAATAAAGAGGGGACGAGATGGTTCAAATTTGCCTTTATAAGAGATTAATCGTACTAAATGCTTCTGCTGGACACTGATGGAATTAAGGTGAGTTTCGTACGCATTACCCCAAAAAATTATCCCATATTCTATTCGACTCTGCACCAGGGAAAAGTACAAAATACGCAAAACTCTTTCAGTTGTCAAATATTTTAAAAAGTAAAAATATCTCAAAACACTATTGATTTTATTTTTTAATTTTATAATGTGCACTTTCCAGCTAACTTCACTATCTAAATACACACCCAAATATTTTATATTACTGGTCTGTCCCACAGCTGCACATTTTTGTATACACATCCTCTGCTCTTCAATACAATATGCGCAATGGTATACAATTTCATTATAAAAGTTAACATGATTTCTAAGATTGAAATTAATAAATTTAGTTTTTTCAGCACTCAGCAGCATGTGATTCACAGTAAACCACCACTGCAGTGCGTTGAGATCATTATTCATTGCCAATTTAACCAATTCCCAATTATTTTCTGCATAGCACAGAGCAGTATCATCAGCAAAAGATGTCAGTTTGCTATGAAATCTCGCATCACATAGGTCATTTATATAAATAATAAATAAAATTGCACCAAGAACTGAACCTTGCGGAACCCCGCTCTTAATTACTCCCATTTCACTATATACAGAATCAATTTTCACACACTATTGTCTCTCCAACAAATAGCTTTTAAACCAATTTTGAGCAACACCCCTTATCCCACATTTATATAATTTGTTTAATAAAATATTATGATCAACAGTGTCAAAAGCCTTTTTTATGTCCAGGAATAGACCACTAACACTTTTTGCCTCATTTAATCCATCATAAACATTTTGCAAAAAATTCAATAAAGCGTGTTCAGTATTAAGTTTTACTCTGAATCCAAATTGATTACTACTAAAGAAATTTATTGAATGGAAATATTTTATTAATTTTTGTTTCATTACCATCTCAAAAATCTTAGAAAAACAAGACAACAAGGATATAGGTCGGTAGTTATTACAATTTAATTTAGAGCTACTTTTGAAGATTGGTATTACAACAGCTTTCTTTAATTGTGTTGGAAAAACCCCGCTTTGAAAGCTAAAGTTAATTATATATGATAAGACACCCAAAATTTTATCTAAAACCTCCTTTATTACATTTGAACTTACACCATCTATTCCTGGGCTTTTGTTATTTCTTAAACTAGTTATTGCAGCCAAGAGTTCTTCCGGCCTTACTTCATCTAGAAAAAAAGATTTTACCTCACTTTTGCTAGGAAAATAATTTTTATAGTCCAGTGACAGAAAATTCTGAGATACAGAACTATTTAACTCCAATTTGTCAACAATACCTAGGAAATATTCGTTAAATTCATTTGATACAACTTGTGGATCATCAACTATAATACTATTTATTTCCAATTGAATTTTCATATCACGAGCTCTGGACTGGCCTGTTATTTCATTTAGAACCTTCCATGTTTTCCTAGAATTACCCTGACAGTTTTCAAATTGTTGTTTATATTTATATTATTGTTGTTCTAATTATATATATATATATATATATATATATAATTAGAGAGGCGAAAGTTTTAAGCCCTCCCTCGTCATTCTAGCATAAATATTTACCGAGTTATTAAAGAAAATGTGTACCGGCTAAACACAGTACGTTGTCTTATGGGGGTTTTACACTAGAAAACCCTGTTATTCCTTTGTTAGAGTACTTTTATCATCCCCAGCAACTTCACGCCTACTTTCAAGCCTGTCTGGACCTTCTCCTAACCTTATAATGCGCAAAATTGTATTCCCAGCTTTGCAAGTAAATGAAACCAGGAGTATCAGAACAGCCAAAAAATCTATGTTTTCAGATTTCAATAAAAATTGGACAAATGTATGTTTTTACACTGATTTTGAGTTTTAAAAGTTTTTATGTGGAAATTCACTTCTCTCACGTCAGCGTGCTGCGTGCAAACTCGTTTGCATTGGGGTGATTATCACATACTTCAAGAATGTCGTTGTCTTAGTCTGACTGATAATGCATAATTACTTGCGATTTCTCAGCTATTTCTTACTCAATCTTTTTGAAAGTATTGTTGTTTGATACTTGTTGTACCGAAAAGGTATTCTTGAGGTCGTTTAAAAAAATCAGCCAAATTCTGGTAATTTTGATTACTTTACTGAAATGACCGCCCTTTTGAAATTAATATTTTTTCAGATTGATTTTTCGCTATTAGGTATCAACTACCTACACCACACCGTGTTTCGTTAATAAGTGGTTTTAGAGATATATTTTTTAAGAAAAAAGGCAGCTATATCTAAGTAACGATGCGTTTTTGGAAAAAACGTTATCCTTGATTTATCCGAATTTTGATTCATAAAACCGATTCCTAAAGTTTGGCTTATTACCTATGGGACACCCTATATAATTGCGCGAGGAAATTAAGACGACAAACAATGGTTAGTTTTCGTCTTTTCGTATGTTTCTGAAGCTTGCGTATGACCTAGAAGGTTGAAACTTGAATTAGTCATAGAAAATTAGAGGGGGGAAATCTCCATAAGGCCCGATTTTTTTTATTTGCCCTTATTTACCCATACAAATCCCCTTAAAGTACAACAACATTTTAAAACATTAAAATGAACTAATGATCATCTGCAACTTTTGATAAGCTTAGATTATATACTTAGATTATATAGTAATCAGGTGTGAAATGTAAACATTAGTATCTATTCTTCTACTGTAATAACTGTACATCCCGATGTGTAGCTCACTCATGTACACGAATTCTATACCAGAATCGTGCAATTTGGCATGGAGGTAGGTAGCTTGTACCTAAAAACTCCCGGTAAAATTATTAAAAATTAAAATTTCCTATTTCTAAACCTCTAATTTTTACTTAAAAATTGATTGTTTGGGCTTATGGTGTTTAAAATAAAAACGAGTTCGCACGCAGCACGCTGACGTGAGGAAAGTGAATTTCCACATAAAAAACTATAAAAACTCAAAATCAGTTAAAAACATACATTTATTCCAATTTTTATTCAAGTCTGAAAATATTGATTTTTTGGCTGTTTTGATGCTTCTGGTTCTATTTACCTGCAATGGTGGGAATACAATTTTGCGCGTTATAAGGCTAGGAGAAGGTCCAGTCAGGCTTTAAAGTAGGCGTGAGGTTGTTGGGGATGATAAAAGTACACCAACAAATGAATAATATAAAACCCCCAAAATACAACGTACTGTGTTTGGTCGATACACATTTTCTTTAATAGCTCGGTAAATATTTATGCTATAATAACGAGAGAGGGCTTAAAAGTTTCGTCACACTAATTCCCATCTTTTAACATACGTTAATTTCACATCCGGTGCTTTTCAGACCATTTTTGGGTCCAAAAACTCGAAATTTGAAAGATTAATCCCCAAAAAAGGGATTTAGAGTTTTCCGATTGTTTTGCCCAACAAACTTGTTCAACAGATTATAGAAAGGAACGTCCCTACCAAATTTGAAGTAAATCGGACAAAAAATGCGACCGCTAGAGTGCATACACACATATATATACACACACACACATATATATATATATATAATATTGAACGATCCCCCAAAACGTGTTCAGGGGGTCACGTTAGGAACTTCTATGGTGGTACCGGGCTTATGTTTCACCGTGCGGGTCATGCTAATAGTTCACTTTCCATAGGAAATTCACTAACAAAAGAATCATAACAGCTGTAGCAAAATATCCAGTAAACAGTCAATGTAATTTTCACGTGGTAGAGTATAAACAAATAATAGGACCATTGAATAAAGATAAAAATCTATAGTGGATACGTCCCAAATGAAAGTATACTGTACTATACAATAGTAGTAGTATGTGCCTTGACTTGAAGGGACATTGAGTTATAATAACAACTGGAGAGACGTAAAGCGGGGGTCTGGGAGCGGAGGCCTCAGCTAGCGACGCGAATTTTCAGTATACAGTAGATCCAACCATACTTAACCAGTAGGTTAGAGTCTTTAGCCTCTACAAGCCACTAGTTACTGTATATTTAAATTTATCTACTCGACTAGATATAAACTACTAGCATTGTGCATTCTACTTCTTATCTCCCTAAGGTTTGTTTTGTGTGTCAGCCAATTTGAACGATTGAGGTGTCAAATTAAAGGGATTTTCCTCAAGAGGTTTAAAAAGTAATTGATTTTCCCCTCAGTCCTCAGGGCTCCACCCCACGGGCCCTGAAGTTTCTACGTTAATATTATGGAAGAAAATATTTTATTTGGGTCTCGTGTTTTGGTTAATTTTAATAAAATAAACAACTGTTGCAAGAAATATTTCTAACTGCATACTGTCACTGTGTTTTTGCAGTTAAGTCTATAAACTGAATTGCAATTGTCTAGGATATCCTAATGGGAAGAATAATTGACTAGTCGCGGTTTTTATAAATCCAGTACTTCTTTTTAACGTGAATGGCATTTGTATTGTGCGCAACATTTAGTTATGGGTTTCAATGTTGGATATTTAGGCTGCTAAACGTTCAGGCTAGCAGAGGTAATGATTCTCTCTCTTAAACTGTCCTTTTTATTAGAACTGAAATATTGCCAGCGGCAGTTAGTTATACGGTTGTACTTTGAAGTGCATTGATCCCTCATAATTATGTTGACTCTAGACTCTTCATATATCCAGGTGAAAATGTTAATTGGTAATATCTGTAAGCCATCTTGAAGAGTTTATTCCGACTTCTTTGTCATTCCTTCAAATATTAGTTAATCCTAAAAAGGGAGGATTCCCATTATGCCGGTTGTTTATTGATAATATTTGTCAAAAGAAATAATGTGAGGTTCGTGGAAGGCTTGAGTTGTTATTTTGTTTTTGTTGCCGGTGAATCTAAAAGTGAGTCTAAAATAATAAGTGGTTATAAAGACGAAGGTGTGAAACCCGCCCTAGCCCGGTGGCGCGGCGCCGCGCTGCGGCCGTTCGTTGAACTAGGGGTGGTGTGGGTTCAGGAGGCACGGTGCTGTCCTAGGTTACCCGAGACTTGATCGGGAGCGCCCTAAAGCTACTCCCCTTTACTGCCTAAAATGCAATATCTTTCGTACAATTACAAAATATAAAAATAATATCTAGTAAATTGTGTTTACCTTTATATTTACCAAACAACAGTACATATTTAGTACATTAATACTAAATTTTAAACATTCATTTTTTACTTTTATCAAAGGATTTTATCAAAGCAGAACTTGCTTTGTAGTTTTTGAGGAAAATAGTATATGAATGTTTATACAAATGTTGACCTACACGTCTAAATGTATCTAACTATAATATCTATTTGCTTATGACATCAAATAAAATCTATAATAATAATAGACAAATAAATTATCTTGGAAAAGGATTTTTCATGTTGCACCGTCACCGAAAGGGTGCTTTTATTCTACACAATATGAAATGTCCTCAAAAATTAGGCGCTTCAGTGGGAAAGAACGACAGGTTAGATGGAATTTATATTGAGGGTTCGATCAATTTACTTTATTTACTTTTATTATTTTTGTCACTCACAGCTGAGATTTTATAGTACTCAACAACGTCTTAAAAACAAAACAATAAAACACATAGTAAACAACAAGGTTGTAAATACTTGAATATTTTTTACTGATCACCACATATTCAAGTATATCATGGCTGTTGATGCTTCTAAGAGAAAATTAAAAATTCCTGCTCGATTTATGCCGTACATGGAGAAACATCGAATATACGAATTATTTCATGACTTGGGAAACGAGCTTGCCATCAGTCGTCCTGATGACCCTTTAATGTTCCTCAAAACACGTCTAGAGCAAGTGGAGAAGTGCAGAGATAGGCGTCTCGTCCTTATCATAGCCCCTCCGTTCATAGACAGAATACAACTGGCTCATCTAATCGCGGTGAAGACAGGTTTCAGCGTAATGTCAAGGTATCTGTGTATTAAAAACCCTATTGACTACTACTCTCCCATGATCTTGGCTAAGGGGACTACAGACCAATTGAACGACTCCGATCAGAAGGACTGGATTTTAGCGGACTTCCCGGACACAGCTGAAGAGGCTGAAGAACTTATCAGTGCAGGCTTATTGCCGACCCACGCCTTTTTGTTTTTATCTGAAGAGAGAAACTATGAAACCGAAGAGGAGGTGAAAATAAATAAGCTCGACACAACTCCATCTCTGCTAATGGACTACGACGACAATTTATTTCGTCTGAAAGAACTTTACAAATCTTCTCTTAGAATTGTGAAAATAAAAGATAAATCACTCGAAGACTTGGCAGATGCTTGTGCAAGACTGACTATACAAATTCCTTCTAGACACGCTCCTAAGCTCTTGAGAGTAGTCTTGCTGGGTCCGAGAGGTTCGAGAAGGAGGACTCTGGCCAGACTTATCAGCAGACAGTTGAATGTGGTTCATGTCGATATGGAGCAACTAATAAATGTGACCAGAGTCGCTGCTTCAGCAGAGGGCGATGAACTGAGGTATTTGGACCAAAATGGATATTCTTACCCACTTAAAACAGTTTTCAACTTAGTTAAAGTCAGATTAGCGAAGGAAGATTGCAGCAATCGTGGTTATATTTTGACAAATTTCCCCACTTCCGTTGAAGACTTTGTTTTGCTCGACTCGCTCGAGGCTCCACCGAACAGAGTGATATTCCTGGACATAGACGAGACCGAGTGCCAAGAAAGGCTTGAAGACAGGGTTGTGAACATTCACACGGGAACTTTGCACTCCAGGAAATACGATCCGATGAACAAAGATACTCTGACCCACCCTGACGATGATCCGTGTAAAGTTGAAAGTGAGATTAGATTTTATAAAGAGAGGCTCGGAGCGATGAAGAATTATTGTGGCGAGACGGCCTTCGTCGTTGACGGGAGAGGTCCGATAAATGCTTTGCTGGAAAGGATAGAAGGAGTGCTCATGGGCCCTGCTCCAGTAGCAACACCGAGGACAGGGAATCTACCTCGGATAGATCTCGGCCGAAAGTCGGCAGAGAGCATGCTGGGCCAACCGCCACCACCGTCCCGTACTGAAGTCGTTCCTATGATCGAATCGGCCGAACTGCTCAGGAGGTTTAGTGATCTTAAAAAGAGGGTTCAAACTCGACGTGACAGTAGTTCTACTATTGAGGACGATTTGATAATGCACGAGCTTAATAAAGAGTTTGAACTGTCTCTGAGGGGCGGTGTCTTTAAAAATGAGGACCTCTAAAAACAATTTTATATTGATTAGAAACAGAAATATTAAAAATCTTAACTGTTAATGACACTACTACTGTATTAATTTAAAATTTAAACTTCAGCGGATAAAATCTCGATTAATTAATTAAAAGATAGATATTACACTAGAAAATTGACTCCTAGATATTGACTTTGAAAATGTTAATACAAAATGTACATGGTTTGATGTAGCCTAAATAGGAAATACAAATCATAGTTAAAAATATATTCTAACGTTGATATAGCTACTAAAAATGTTATAGCTTGTTTCCACCTTTTGCGTTAGGTCAGCGTATCTTTGTTCAATTAATATTTGATACATTTTTAAATGGTCTTCTAGTAAGTTTTATAACTACCCTAATAAAGTTGCCAAAAATGCCACGAGGCCAAAAAAAGTAATTATTTATGAAAAGTGTTATTTATGAATTATTTTTGTTTAACCAAATGTCAGTTTGGGTTCTCTTATAACATATTCTCTTTGAAAGACAAATTGAGTAGAGAAAGAGAAGTTTAGTTAGACCTATTTTTATTTTCACGCAGCACGCTGACGTGAGGGAAGTGAATTTCCACATAAAAACTTGTAAAACTCAAGATCAGTGTAAAAACATCCATTTATCCAATTTTTATTGAAATCTGAAAACATTGTTTTTTTGGCTGTTCTGATACTCCTGGTTTCATTTACTTGCAAAGCTGGGAATACAATTTTACGCATTATAAGGTTAGGAGAAGGTCCAGACAGGCTTGGAAGTAGGCGTGAGGTTGCTGGGGATAATAAAAGTACTCTATCAAAGGAATAACAGGCTTTTCTAGTGTAAAACCCCCATAAGACAACGTACTGTGTTTAGCCGATACACATTTTCTTTAATAACTCGGTAAATATTTATGCTAGAATGACGAGAGAGGGCTTAAAACTTTCGCCTTTCTAATTCCCATCTTTTAACATGCATTAATGTTACTTCTGGGGCTTTTCTGACCCTTTTTGGGCCCAAAAACTCGAAATTTGAAAGATTAATCCCCAAAAAATGGGTTTAGAGTTTTTAGATTGTTTTGCCCAACGAACTTGTCCAACAGGTTATAGAAAGGAACGTCCCTACCAAATTTGAAGTAAATCGGACAAAAAATGTAACCGCTAGAGTACATACACACATATATATATATACACATATATATATGTCTATATATATATATATATCTATCTATATATATATATATATATAAAATTTTGAACGACCCCCCAAAACGTGTTCAGGGGGTCACGTTAGGAACTTCTATGGTGGTCCCGGGCTTAAGTTTCACCGTGCGGGTCATGCTAATAGTTCACTTTCCAAAGGAAATTCACTAACAATTGTTGTGTGTTCAATGCCCTGACGATCCCAGTTACATTGTAGAGATATTCATAGAGAAGCAAAAATAAATATCTGTGCTTCATTCTGTGAATAAACTGATGTACCTTAAATATACACTTGCTTACACAGCTACTGGCCTGAAAAAAATCATCGTCTGCCATATTTAAGTAAACATACATAAGGACAAACATAAGGAAAAACACCTTTAAGAACAATTGGGCAAAGCCCATAGGGAATTTTGGAGATTTTCTGAACTTTAATATATGTAAGAATCCTAACAAACATTTTGAAATGCAATGTGCTAGACTTTTGTCACGATAACCTTTACAAATCTGGCTCGGCGTATTTCCCATTTGATTATATGCACTCCAAAAATAGCGTTTTACATACAGAACGAACCAAGGGGTATTTCATGAGACATTCCTCAGGTTAACTTTATTTTTTTTCGTAGCTTGATGGATATGTAAATACCCCCGTCGCATCAAACCTGCATACCCAGCGAATTTCCAATGAATATATAAAATAACACATTAAACCAATTAACAGGATTCATAAATATTCACAAATAAGCGATATTTAAAATATTAATTATTCTCCATAAGAATAACATTGGGGATGAGTACGCAAGTTAGCTGCAAAGGAACACAAAATAATGAGGTTTTAAGCAAATATCGATGGAAATTATCATAGTGAAGGCACATACCAAGTTTCATCCATATACATTAAAAAATAAGCGATATATAACATTTTAATTATTTTCCATAAGAATAACACGGGGACCAAGTATCTAGGTTTGCTGCTACGCGAACAAAGGCGAAAAATTGTTTTTTTTTTGTGCAAACAACAATGAACCACAACCAGATGAAGCCATATACCAAATTTAATCAGTTTATGTTCATAAACAAGCGAGATATACAATTTTTATTTTTCTCCATAAGAATAACATTAGACAACGTACTGTGTTTAGCACTTTCAATATCTCAGTAACCAATTGACGTAGAGCAATGATCAAAATACCAAATTGTTTGTATTGTTATGCTGAATGTAATGGTGAAAATAAAAATTTGTTTTAAATAAAAATTACATGTGGAAACCCCCAAAAAAACATTTTTGGGGTACAAAACCCCCCTTCGGATGGTGCGATTCGTCTGTTTTTCGAACTCTGTTAATATATATATATATATATATATATACATATATATATAAATTTGAACGAATGGTGTTTTTGGCATCTGGGGACCTCAACATGAAAAGTTATCATGGTCTCGGGCTTAAGTCTTACCATGAGCTTACAAATACGTAAGCTTTTGAGCTTACGGTAATAGCTTCTTCCCTATAGGGGAAATTCGCTAAAATGTCTTTAAACATATGGTAAACGTCTTAAAAACGTTTAAACAGCCTGATCTTCTGTTAACGAAAAATATTCATAAACATAGTACATTGGCCCCAGAGGGGATAAAATCTATTATGTTATGAGTTTGTTGGATTAACGGAGTCCAGCACTTACTGTACATAAGTATTTGTTAGTTACCCCACATACAGGTAGACCTACCCCACATACAGGTAGACCTACCCCACATACAGGTAGACTTACCCCACATACAGGTAGACCTACCCCACATAGAGGTAGACCTACCCCACATACAGGTAGACCTACCCCACATACAGGTAGACCTACCCCACATTTCAACTACTCGGATGATATCAATAATGAAAGTGCCGTATCATCGGCTACTTTCATTTACGAGATCACATCGAAGCTACCGTTCCCTTATCTACCGAGATATCCGGTCCGTAACTGACCATGTAGATTCAGAGGGCGATGTCAGATTTATGATAACAAAAACCCGAGCGGGGTGAACTACCTTCCTCACCTTCGCTATCATTACACTAATTGTACGGATTATAATTTATGTGGAGGTGAGAACAGCAGCTGAAGGGTACATCTGCCCTTGGACGCGGTCTTCGCCCTGGCCGAACCCTTCCCCACCTGCCTGTGTTTACTTCGCGATCGCGCGCCTAGCGGTGAGTTAACTACGGTGAGACGAGGGATGCACCGCAAAAACCCGCCATCACCTGGCGATTTACATCGGACTGCGCCCAGGTAGCAATTTATTACCGTTAAAACACAGGCACACGACCCTTGCACCCGATGTTAGACGGCCTTGATGGCGTTTTTTGCCCGTTGTTGGAATGATATAAAATTGTTGTCTATTGTAGGTTAGATGGAAAAAGCGTACACAAATTCTTTTAGAGAGAAATGGATGGATGAAGATTTAATTTTATCCGTTAAATATTACAAAACAATATTTGTATTAGGTTCACCGGTTTGCCTCTACCTCTATTGCCACCTTTAATCATCACATAATTTAACTTGAATTTAATCAAAAAGGCTTATCAAAGTAGACAAATTCAGCCTATTTAAAAAGCAAAGGTAAAAAACGGAAATTTCCTTGATGAAACCGGATTATCAGACCTAATATTGTTTAAACCGCTTAATCAAAAAGCCGATAATTTGATCGTCAATTCTCCCAGTCTAGATTCTCCCGTGATGACGAGGTACAGGCGGCAACCTGAGAAAGAACGGTGCAAATTGGCGCGGAGGAGGCGCCTCCTGGTGTCCGCGGGATTAATTGCGTCTACAGAGATAAGCTAATCAGCTGTTTGTATGTATTGACACGTCCCAGCTGTTTGCAAACAACACTTTTATGTCTAAATCTCACAAAGTAGATCATTACCATGCACGATCCGCGAAATCGTTGCCGCCTCGACGCTGAAACTGTCATAATTGATGCTCGCTTGCATTCCTTTCTACGAGCGGTTAAGGGATTCGCTTGTTTAAGTTCATTAACCCGCACGTGAGCTGGGTACCGTAATTAAGTTGTAGATTTGTTGTTCCGATATTTTCAAGTGGATCGTTGCTTTGACAGAAATTGTGATCAATTTTAAGTTTGGCGATTAGACCAATTGTTTTGACTCCTGAAAGGATTTTTCAACGACAACCTTACAGGAAGGAAAGGAAAAAGAAAGGAAGGCAAGGGGAAGTAAGGGTTTTTTACCTTCCTTTCCATTTTCCATCAGTGTTTTAGGAGTGTTGCGATGTCATCTTATTCTTTTCAGTTTAGCTTTAATACTGTAAAAGTTAGCAAACTGAACATAAAACAAACGTTTATATGCTCGCCATAACTCGGCTGGAGGCAAGTCGAGTTCGGACGAGTCATTTCAGCTCTACAAATATTCCGTTCATAAATCCACTTGTTATATTACTCAAAACATTTTACCACGTATTCCGATGTTTAATTTCCTCTTTTATAAAGTGCACTACATGCTTTTGCTAAGTGCAAGTAGACGGGTGCTCAGGAATTGCCAGTTGATCACTGGAATCAATGAGTGCTGTACTATAGCAACTTTGTTATTAATTTAGTTGTACTGTAGATAGACCTAGGTACTGACGTTGACTTTAGACAAGGCAACACTAATTTAGTGTTGCCTTACTTTAAGGCGGTCCCACACTTCTCGCGATCAGGCCTGGAAATTTGGCCGAACGTTCTCTCAAATGTTCGCTGAACATTCCGTTTCGGATGTATTCAAAATATCGTGCAGCTCCCACACTTCTCGCAAATACTCCGAACATTCGGAGTTCGGCCGAATGTTCGGGTGTTCACGAGAAGTGCGCTTCGACCGCCTTTAGCCGATTGCAAACCGCTTAATCCAGAGGGTGAGCAGCTGATACGACTAATTTACTTGTTTATTTTACTAACACTAACATAACCTTAAACACAACATGTCACTGATCCGTACCGCGTCCATCATTACAGTGTTAGTTCTTCACAGAATATTCGCTCTGGAAAGTCGTCTAGAGTACTTGGAAGTGGTGCCGATCGAGGAGGCCCCGTACCTCACCATTGTGTTGTGCAACAACAGTAAATACTTCTGCACGGGTACTCTCATCCACGACCAGTGGGTCCTGACCGCGGCCCACTGCTTCTACGACTTGGAAGGCGGAGTCACAGAGGACGAAACGTCTGTCTTCGTGGTCGCCGGCACGAACAGATTAAACAACGCGGCAAAAGATATAATAAGTGGGGCGGCGCAGATTAGACAAAGTGAGACGTATTTGATTCACGATAGCTATCATTTTTCGGAGAATTTTATTTCGGACCTGGCTCTCATACGGTTACAGGAACCTTTCAAAATAACGAACAGAATTTATCAAGCCCCGATGCCACCGATGCATCCCATGCAAATAGCGAAGGATAGTGAAGGTAGCGGCTCGTCGGTGAACAGTTGCACCGCGTCCGGGTTCGGGAAAGTGTACCTGAACGACTCCAACGTCAATGATGATTCCCTGAAAAAACAAACTATTAACGTCGAAAAGGCGTGTTTCTGTTTAAACATGGTTTGGTCCCTCCGTATCTACAGCAACGTCGCGAGTTATAACACTTTTATTTGCGAGGGCAACGGCGATAACCCCAGCCTATCCTCCACCCTCTCCGGTCTGTGCTCGGGTGACCAAGGGGCGCCGTTGATATGCGACAACTTCCTAAGGGGCATCGGAACGACGGTCTTCCACTACCGCGACAGAGGCGAGTGCTTCTTGGAGAAGGACAGTCCCCTCGAGTGTGGAAGTCGCCGGACTATGAGTGTGTTCACGGATCTCTGTCCCTACAGCCAGTGGCTGGGTTACCACGTTCTCGGGTACCCTATGGTCGACGACTCCTGCTACCCCTTTTGAATTGAATAGGATATATAAACTCTTTTCTAAAACTATTTCCAGTATAAACATTTGAAGCTCGAAAAAGAAAATTATTGTAGTTATTGTTGTAATTTCGTAGTAAGTTAACATAATACAGCATCCTGTGGGATAGTATTACTGTGGGATAGAGTAATGAATAATGAGCATTTAAACGTTTTGAACCTCTTGTGGTGAATTTCTCTACCGCTCTTCAGTGTGCAAAAAACGAAATGGTTACCCGCTGGATATTGCTTTTCTGTTCTTTCGTGTGCCCCCGGATAACGGTTAGGCTGCGTGTTTTCTATCGTTAACAACACAACATGTTCAAAATTAGCGCTAAAAGAATGTCTTTCCTGCATCAATCTCTTGCTGGAAGCCGCTCGTTACAGGTTGTTTCAACAACAACAGACAAGTTGTAAGGTGTCGAGTCCTTCAACGTCGTTCTCGCGTCTTCGTGTTTCCATCACCCGAATTATTTAGTATTTATAGTTATCATAGTCTATTAGTCTATGTTCTGTTAGTATTCTGTTGTTTTGTAAAATCATTACCATCAGGATTATAAAATTTATTTGTAGCTCCCTTACAGGAGTGCGTTGCTCTTCATAGCTAGACACCACAGACACACTGACCACGTCACCACATCCTCATTGAGGACCAGAAGCTATCTCTCAGTCTTCTGTGAGATGACTACGACCCAGTTTGTTCAACCCTCCCTCACACCCCCATTAATCGCTCCTCTCACGTTGTTGCTACCAGGGAGCCCGCACGAGTCACCGTGCCGCGTCCGCGACTCTCCGATATTAGCACGGCTTTGTGCGGTTTATAGAGGTTCGTGCCACGGGGCTCGCGCTGCACCGCCACCTGCGTGCGCTTTGTGCACTGAACAAACAAAGTCTCCACCGTAATCTACAGCCGCTCCCGCTACTCGCCGAAATAACCAACACGGACGCCGTTTCAATTCCTTTCCGCCAATTGGGTTGGGAATCGTAAAGACGAATTGTATGTTTCTGGAACGACGTCACGTGTCGGTCCTTTCAAAAGTTGCGTTTCGGTTCCCACGGCTCGAATTGTTGCTTGCGACTCGCGCTTTGTCTAGACCGGCGACCGAGAAAGAGGTTTGTTGTGGGGGAATAACTTGTCTTAACACTTCGGTAAAGAAATGCTGAGCTGACGAAAATATCAAAGTATGCCACAAAACCATCTAATCCAAGTAGGTAATTAACTTATTAGTACGATATTAAATTCGATTTGAAATACTGTACTTGTCGTACAACTGATAGGGTGATATAGTAAATGCAAATTTTGATCCATCCCAAACAACTAAAACTCACAATTGGATTTAATTAATGAAGGTAAATGCAAGCGTTTTTTGTGCGGTATTCGAATTAGTGTACTCTTAATAATAAATTCATGTTTCAAAGAAAATGTTACGTCGTGAATGACAAGAACAAAGCTTGCGAGAAAGTAAGGTGGAGTGTGACATTATTTGGGAGGAACCATAACTCAGCTGGAGCGGGCAAGAAGAGTTGCTACGGGAAGATATTTGGGAGGCGGACAGTAATTGTCGGAGAGGTCATCAATCCTGCCCAGTTGGCTTTATGACGCCCGAAAACAGCTGTGAAAAGTGCAAAAACAGAACAGGCAGGCGCAATTTGGCTCAGCAAGCCCATAACTCCGACGCTGGCGGCGGCCATACGGCACACCGAGCTCTACTGAGCGTATAAACACCGCGATGCTTTATATATTAAAAACTCCATATTTGTACTGCGCTTATAGGATGCGCGTTTAAAATGGTACTGTTTGGCGTCTACAGAATAATATTAAACGTTGTTTCTTGTTGTTAAAGCAACCCTGGCACAAAGTACAAAACTAAAGACAAAATAGCAAGCTTTTTTGAAAGCAAATACAAAATGTATTTTGTTAATTGGTTCAAACGAATCTGATTTTAGTTTATAATGAGGACAGATTGGCAAAATTGTTTTTTTTACATATTTGAAAATTTTAGCTTAAATTAATTTATTTTCGTTGTTCTGCAGCTTTAAATATGTTTGTTTATTGAGCTATAACGAGATTCACACTCTCAGCTGTAATGTACCCTGTAGCGATTGAGTTGAAAATTGGTAAGAGGATAGCGGATAGCGATTTTACAGAATCAAACGGTAACTCTCTACATTTCCAAAATTCTTCTGGGATCGCCCCAGCGGCCTTCAGTATTCGAATGTCGGACTTGAAGACGTTATATTGTATTAATTCGATTTTTACCTAACCATTATTCATTTTAAGGATAGTTAACCAGAGTTATCACATAATTTTGCACATATTTATGTAAACTTAAGGAGAGGTGAATGAGCGAAGCAAAAGCACGAACGCTAGTAATAGTGGAGAGTCGATGGCGTAGTGATCCTTGGCAGCGGCGCTGTCGTGGGTTCGAATCCCAGGCCTGGCATGTAAATGTTAACTTTGGCAGCGGCGCTGTCGTGGCTCCGAATCCCAGGCCTGGCATGTAAATGTTAACCTTGGCAGCGGCGCTGTCGTGGGTCCGAATCCCAGGCCTGACATGTAAATGTTAACCTTGGCAGCGGCGCTGTCGTGGCTCCGAATCCCAGGCCTGGCATGTAAATGTTAACCTTGGCAGCGGCGCTGTCGTGGCTCCGAATCCCAGGCCTGGCATGTAAATGTTGTCAGTACTTTCCACGCACAGATCTACACGCTACATGGAAGGGTAAAAGGAACCTGCAAACTTGCGAGGAGCGTATCCAGCAAAACAAGGGTTTTGAATTCGTAGTAACCGACTTCGAAAACCCCGAGTGAAGAAGGGGAATGATACTTCATATAATAATAATAAAATAGAAATTCTGAGATTATCCTCAATCGCACGTTTGACGTTTCCCACGTTGTCCAAATCCGACGATCCACTTGCACCAACGTTTATCGGCTATAATGTACTCACCGTTAGCAAGAAACCGAACAGTTACCATCCGCAATGAATTTTGGCCGTAAAATCTTTAATTAAAGAGAATTGAGTCCGGTGCGTTTGCTCGAGTTTGACACTCGTTACAGCCGGGTCTCTCGTTAGCCCGTATCAACAATAATTACCGTCGATTTAATAAGTCCGGCTTTTTACCGCCCAGGAGTACAGAGCTGTATTTTGGCGGGAAAAACGCCAATTACAGCAACAGCGGAACACATCGGGCCGGTGTTTACTGCCTTATTAGCGCACGAGACGCGGTTTACGGCGCGCGCTCCGGAGGAAGGGCATCTCGCACAAGTAATTGGCGATTGGGAAGTATGTGAGCAACTCGGCCGTTTATGATTTAATCTGTCACTTGCAGAATCACAGTCGTCAACAGTAGTCGACTAAGGTTACTTCATTATCATATATACTGACGAGAAATTTCTATATCGTAGAAAAAAAACTGAAGATTAAAGTTGCACCCCAGCTAATTTTTATTTTTATTGTTTATCCTAAATGGATTTTTCTCAGAAGTTCTTTGACTGCTACATCTTCTACATCTATAAAAGGCAATGCCCTGGCTGACTGACTCACTCATCACTAAATCCCCACCTTTCCATGTAGGTAGAGAGCTGACATTTTGTACACTGATTCTTAAGGCATAAAATAGAAAAACTAAATGGTTTTCATCCTTATCTGACATTCGGGCTCCCCCAGAGACCCCGACAAAGTTCCCATGTATTCCTTATGGACATTCAATTTTGTTTGGTCTGATGAAAATACAAACAGCTGATCTTGATTCGTAGTTGTTTCACGGGTTAACCACAGAATGCAGCACACACAACTGTAATAGTTTTTATAAATCATTTGCGGGGCGAAGCCTGCG
Organism: Allygus modestus; assembly: GCA_963675035.1. NCBI lineage: Eukaryota > Metazoa > Arthropoda > Insecta > Hemiptera > Cicadellidae > Allygus > Allygus modestus. The sequence continues at coordinate 326,308,134 of OY776112.1, forward strand.
GCTATCAGCTAGTATCGTATAAAAATTCACTATCAGCTAATTAAATTTTTGTACGGCCATACGAACCAATCATTATAAAGCAGCTAAAGCTGATGTCTTTCGTCTACTACCAATGTTTATGTCGATGGCGTAATACAAATTGCTGTAATACTTCCTATACTATAGGGTAGGGATTAGGTAGGCAGAAATGGTTGATGTACCCGAATACACTCCTTCTGAGCGAACTAGCACCACCAGCTTTCAAAACGCCATGGACTATAAACGCTACTACCGGTAACTGGTAGTCAGCCTTCTCGAGTGTTTTAGAGTTGCCTGTACTTTGAACGATTTTAGATAGACATAAAAACAATAATCTTCCATGCAGTCGTGCCTATTCACTCCACAAGCACCCATTGATAATACATCATCCAGTGTTGATGAAAGAAGCTGCCCAGTAGCCGTGGCCGAGATGATGAACGGGCTCTCCTGGCCGCAGTACCGCATCAATGACGGCGCGTGCCCAGCCTGCCAACGTCTCTGCCCATTTTTGATGCCCATTGTTTACACTTCTTGCTCGGCGCCCATTAGTTGGCGGTGGGAGTCCACCATACCGATCCCGCCGTGTGCTATTGTCATCGTAATTGGCTTTTTCACATCTCTTCACGGTCGTTAACGGACAATCGATGCAAAAAATGGTCTTTAAGGAGGTATTACAAAAATCTACACACTGTTGCTCAATTCTTAGTTTAGTATTTTAATTTGATTAAATAAACTATTGAGGCTGTGAGAGATGTGGATATTTTTGTTTCTGATAATCCTAACTGGGACTAGTGGCTTGGTCGTACGTAATCTATGTGTAGGATATTTATCTAGTTTCTCATAGAGGCCGACAATCACCCACATGATGTGTATCCTAGAGAGGATACGGAGTCTGTATCATGTACGAGTAGTGGAACTGGATTTCATTAACCTAGTATGCGCTGTCAGACGTAAATATTAAATAGTGGTTTGTATCCAGATACTATGAGAAAATGCACGTCTCAATCACCCCTGTTTTGAAAGTTAAAGCATAATCCTTCCACGGTATTCCGAGATTCATTCTACTCGCGGGCATTTTTCGTATTTAGGTTTAGGGCGCGTATTTAGATATTTAGGTCGGAATGAATCTTTGCCCCAGATAAAATATTATTATTAATTTCTGGGAATACTTATTCCCAGTTTGTTAATGAACTGCTATTGTTATCTAACTACGTTCTAATCAAAGCAATGTATGCTTTTAAAATAAATCTTGGAATTCCTCGGAAGGATATTGCTTAAACACTTAAAATAGGTTTTTGGGTCTCAGAAATCTATTGGTATATTACTGATCTGAAGACCCAAAGACAAATCAATTCAGCAATTAGGTATTATAGCCGCAGGCTACATCTTTAACTCACCACGATCACCCTTACTTTCAAATTCAACCGAATTTGTGATCAGCCTCAACTTTCAGCTAAAATTTGTTAACCATAAAAATTAAAAAGATAAAGAAATGAAATAATAAAAAACAGACTTTTTTATTGCTGTAAGACAATGCATGCCCAGCCAATCAGTTGTGCGCTTGTGTTGTGGGAGTGCAGCGCGCATGCAGTGGCACGTGGCGCACGCGCTGTTTGCATCTGCACGCAGTAAACCGACCAGCAGCTGCCAGTAATCCGCTGTACTGCTCTGCATGTTGACATTGCCACACCTTCTGTCCGCGCCACCGCCACCATCACTGCCGCCACGCGCCATTGCTGGCTTTAGCTGATTGTATTATTGTAAACTCTGCCCATTCCTCTGTATCCAAGCAAGTCATGTACCTAAATCCAGACCTTCGCTTTTGGCCTGGTGTAAGCACCGGTGGACTCTTTATCCCAGTCATATGTGAGAGGGTACAGCCACGAAACATTTGGCGCTTCTACCTGCTTCCCTCATTAGGCTTATGTTATCTTCAAAGCTTGTCTATTTTCAATGGATTGTTCGATATCGTTGGTTTTTGGTTAATTTGTTAGAGCAACGTAATATTAAAGTTCCACTTATTGAAATCACTATGTATATTTTGCCCTTTAAAATTACCTATCAATCAACAATATCGAATAATCCGTTAATGAGGGAAGGGCTTTGAAAGTTAACATTGGCTTTGGATTTATAGAAGAAACAGGTAGAAACATGAAATGTTGCGTGATTGGAGAACCCCATTAAATGATTTAAAACATCTTAGTCTGACTGACCTTACAATCAATTTCCACGTAATCATTAAGTTATAAATTATCTTATACACTATACTCTAAATTACTCACTCAAACATTCCTAGAACTTTTTGTATCTAGTGGATATGGGAAAATAAAACAATGATAAAAGTAATTGGATTGATTTAGACATGATTAAATAAATCAACTTATTTATTGCTCTAAGACAATGCATGTATTGTATAGCATGCATCAAACAATAAATTACATTAAGCTCTAAAAAAAACAGAAGCAAGGAACAGCTAAATGAAAATTGCATTTTTAACTAAAAGGTAATTTTAAGCCATTTAAGCCTCAAGCCGATGTTTCCCCAGCGTAATCCAAGAACTCTTCCACTGGGTAGAACACGTTTAACACTAAAAAGCGTCTTAATTTTTATTAGTATTTTGGTCCACTGCTTTTGAATATAATGCCTTTTGGATTTTTTTTCAAATTGCCGACACTTCCCGGAAGGTAGGCGTGCCGCAATAGCTAACCATGTGCTGCACACCTTTACAGGTCTTGCATTGTAGCTTTGTACATCTCTGTCTTGAATTGGATTCTTTATGAATTTGCAGAAGAGCGCAGTTTCTAGAATGTGTATAGCTCAGAGTTAACAAACATAGTCCCCGGAAATCATCCCGATATGAATCCCTAAATTTGAGCTTTGCCATACTTCAAATTTTATTTTTACCACCCCACAGAGTAATACATACGTCATACGACATTGGAAACGTACTGTGTTTAGCACTTTGAATATCTCTGCAATGTTTGGACGTAGAATCACAATTTAAACACCAAAATGATTTTTTTGTAGAGCTGAACAGATTGGTAAAAACAAATGTGAGGTTTACATTAAAACTAACTGAGGAAATGCAAAAAACCTTTTTCCCATTAGATTAACATGGGAGATTTTATGAGCACGTTTTTTGGATTTTCTCCGCAACCACTTAACCTAGGTTCATGATTCAAAATACATTATTTTTATAAGCTCTATCAAATGGTTGAAACCAAAATTAAGTGTTGTAAAAATTGTAGGGTGAAAAATGCAAAAAACTGATTTTTGGAAAATTTAAAACCTCCATAAAACCTCCTTCCCATGGTCCGATTTTTCTGGTTTTCGAACTTAAGGTCTTGAATGTCACTTTAACATTTGAGCCAAATTTCATCAAAATCAGACAATTTTTACTCAAGTTATCGTGTTAACGGACACACACACACACACACACACACACACACACACACACAAACACACACACACACACACACACACACACACACACACACACACACACACACACACACACACACACACACACACACATATATATAAATTTGAACGAATAGTTTTTTTGACATCTGGGGACCTCAAGATAAAAAGTTAACATGGTCTCGGGCTTAACTCTTCCATATAGGGAAAATTCGCTAAAATTAAGAAAAACAAATGGTCAAATAGACTCTTTACTTCTCAAATGAAATAATAAATTATACTAATTGAAACAGAAAGTGGGTAAATAGACTCCGAAAAGAGCTAAAACCATCTGAACCCGTTAGGTTACAAAAAGCGGGTGGCCCTGAAAAATTTGGACATTAGCGGTCACCTGTCGGCAGCTGGGCTGTAAGATAGCCGCTAACTAGCTGCTGACCCATATATTATGTGTACTCCTGTTTACCAACGTGTGCGTAGTAGCCAAGAGGTTGTAGCGGAAAATAATGAAGCAGTTCATTGTCCATTTTAAATAACTAAACACATTTTTGGATTCGTGATGTGGTCCAGTTGCCTCGTTTGACGCTTAAAATAACTACAATTTTTCGGGAAAAAATTTCTAATATGATCGAAATTGTATTAATATTTTAATCTGTTATGAAATTTCTACAAAGTTTTGTACATTCTCACCAGTCACATTTATGATTTAACTTTATAAATCCTTTTTGAGTACTAAGTGAATAAACTTATGGTCATGTTTGTAAACTTTTGATACATAAATAGCCTTGACACCTGAGATAATCTGGTATTTACCAAAGTATTTCTTAAGTAAACAGCCTATTGATGTCAACTGTCTGGATCCACACCGGTCAAACAGGTCTACAAAATATGACCGGTGGATCCGTCGTGAGTTCGTGCTTCAATCAAGGTTTTAAATAAATGTGACTTATTTGTAGCATTGTACTTTGTCGCGTGTATGTGTGTGAATCAACAACCATTGACAAATGGGGGTTTTTAAGTTTCTTCTACCGCTGCTGAAGATGGACGGTAATTCGTCCGAAACATGTTCAGCGTGAAGAAAAGTTATGACATTTGACATCAATAGGCTATAGACGTAAGTAAATACTAATGGATGAGTACCAGATACATTTTTCATATACGTTTTTATCTTTGCGATAAGTGAAAAATAATAAAATCCTATACTACTATTATAAATGTGAAAGTTTGGATGTATGTTTGGACGTATGTATGGATATTTGGAGTTCCATCACGCAAAAACTACTAGACCTATTAAGTTGGAATTTTGCATGAACACAGCTTGAATATCAAATTAACATATAGACCTGAAAATGTCTACATCCAACTTTAGGGCTCCACCCCATGGGCTCTGTAAGAGCCAATGCAAATCTTATGAGAGGATGTCATTTATAAAAATACCAGCTGTAGTTAATATGTTTGTCACTTGCTGCAAAGGAAGTCATATGGTAAATGAAACACACAAATTTTATAGAGCTGGTCAGGTTAATATTTCAAATGTCATTTAATTTTTCGCGTGCGAAGCCGTGGGAAACAGCTAGTTAATAATAATTATAATATTATGTCAGTCTTTTTATTATCATCAGAGGTTTGAGGTGTTTGATAATCCCAGATTGAACTGGAAGTATCTTAAACCCAGTGTTTGTCAATAACTTTGGTCATTGGGCTATTAATTAATGATCCTTACAAAAGAATCAGTCAGTCTTAGTCAGTAACAAGGCTACATAAAGCATCTCACCCATTCTACACTCATAATTCAAAAGTGATTCTTCATAGCCAGCTCTTTGCTTAGTATAATACTTATTCATTCACCACTGAATTTTAGATTTTGGAATGTCCGATTTACAAATGAAAATGAGGTTGGTGATAGTGGGCTCACGACAGCTATTTCGATGTCTCACAGCAACTTTGCTTAGTATAATACTTATTCATTCACCACTGAACTTTAGATATTGATTTTGGAATGTCCGATTTACAAATGAAAATGAGGGTGGTGATAGTGGGCTCACGACAGCTATTTCGATGTCTCACAGCAACTTTGCTTGGTATAATACTTATTCATTCACCACTGAACTTTAGATAATAATTTTGGAATGTCCGATTTACAAATGAAAATGAGGGTGGTGATAGTGGGCTCACGACAGCTATTTCGATGTCTCACAGCAACTTTGCTTGGTATAATACTTATTCATTCACCACTGAACTTTAGATAATAATTTTGGAATGTCCGATTTACAAATGAAAATGAGGGTGGTGATAGTGGGCTCACGACAGCTATTTCGATGTCTCACAGCAACTTTGCTTAGTATAATACTTATTCATTCACCACTGAACTTTAGATATTAATTTTGGAATGTCCGATTTACAAATGAAAATGAGGTTGGTGATAGTGGGCTCACGACAGCTATTTCGATGTCTCACAGCAACTTTGCTTAGTATAATACTTATTCATTCACCACTGAACTTTAGATATTGATTTTGGAATGTCCGATTTACAAATGAAAATGAGGGTGGTGATAGTGGGCTCACGACAGCTATTTCGATGTCTCACAGCAACTTTGCTTGGTATAATACTTATTCATTCACCACTGAACTTTAGATAATAATTTTGGAATGTCCGATTTACAAATGAAAATGAGGGTGGTGATAGTGGGCTCACGACAGCTATTTCGATGTCTCACAGCAACTTTGCTTGGTATAATACTTATTCATTCACCACTGAACTTTAGATATTAATTTTGGAATGTCCGATTTACAAATGAAAATGAGGGTGGTGATAGTGGGCTCACGACAGCTATTTCGATGTCTCACAGCAACTTTGCTTGGTATAATACTTATTCATTCACCACTGAACTTTAGATAATAATTTTGGAATGTCCGATTTACAAATGAAAATGAGGGTGGTGATAGTGGGCTCACGACAGCTATTTCGATGTCTCACAGCAACTTTGCTTAGTATAATACTTATTCATTCACCACTGAACTTTAGATATTAATTTTGGAATGTCCGATTTACAAATGAAAATGAGGGTGGTGATAGTGGGCTCACGACAGCTATTTCGATGTCTCACAGCAACTTTGCTTGGTATAATACTTATTCATTCACCACTGAACTTTAGATAATAATTTTGGAATGTCCGATTTACAAATGAAAATGAGGGTGGTGATAGTGGGCTCACGACAGCTATTTCGATGTCTCACAGCAACTTTGCTTGGTATAATACTTATTCATTCACCACTGAACTTTAGATATTAATTTTGGAATGTCCGATTTACAAATGAAAATGAGGGTGGTGATAGTGGGCTCACGACAGCTATTTGAGATGTCTCACAGCAACTTTGCTCGGTATAATACTTATTCATTCACCACTGAACTTTAGATACTAATTTTGGAATGTCCGATTTACAAATGAAAATGAGGGTGGTGATAGTGGGCTCACGACAGCTATTTCGATGTCTCACAGCAACTTTGCTTAGTATAATACTTATTTATTCACCACTGAACTTTAGATATTAATTTTGTAATGTCCGATTTACAAATGAAAATGAGGGTGGTGATAGTGGGCTCACGACAGCTATTTCGATGTCTCACAGCAACTTTGCTTAGTATAATACTTATTCATTTTTCACAGAACTTTAGATATTAATTTTGGAATGTCCGATTTACAAATGAAAATGAGGGTGGTGATAGTGGGCTCACGACAGCTATTTCGATGTCTCACAGCAACTTTGCTTGGTATAATACTTATTCATTCACCACTGAACTTTAGATATTAATTTTGGAATGTCCGATTTACAAATGAAAATGAGGGTGGTGATAGTGGGCTCACGACAGCTATTTCGATGTCTCACAGCAACTTTGCTTGGTATAATACTTATTCATTCACCACTGAACTTTAGATAATAATTTTGGAATGTCCGATTTACAAATGAAAATGAGGGTGGTGATAGTGGGCTCACGAAAGCTATTTCGATGTCTCACAGCAACTTTGCTTAGTATAATACTTATTTATTCACCACTGAACTTTATATATTAATTTTGTAATGTCCGATTTACAAATGAAAATGAGGGTGGTGATAGTGGGCTCACGACAGCTATTTCGATGTCTCACAGCAACTTTGCTTAGTATAATACTTATTCATTTTTCACTGAACTTTAGATATTAATTTTGGAATGTCCGATTTACAAATGAAAATGAGGGTGGTGATAGTGGGCTCACGACAGCTATTTCGATGTCTCACAGCAACTTTGCTTAGTATAATACTTATTCATTCACCACTGAACTTTAGATATTAATTTTGTAATGTCCGATTTACAAATGAAAATGAGGGTGGTGATAGTGGGCTCACGACAGCTATTTCGATGTCTCACAGCAACTTTGCTTAGTATAATACTTATTCATTTTTCACAGAACTTTAGATATTAATTTTGGAATGTCCGATTTACAAATGAAAATGAGGGTGGTGATAGTGGGCTCACGACAGCTATTTCGATGTCTCACAGCAACTTTGCTTGGTATAATACTTATTCATTCACCACTGAACTTTAGATATTAATTTTGGAATGTCCGATTTACAAATGAAAATGAGGGTGGTGATAGTGGGCTCACGACAGCTATTTCGATGTCTCACAGCAACTTTGCTTGGTATAATACTTATTCATTCACCACTGAACTTTAGATAATAATTTTGGAATGTCCGATTTACAAATGAAAATGAGGGTGGTGATAGTGGGCTCACGAAAGCTATTTCGATGTCTCACAGCAACTTTGCTTAGTATAATACTTATTTATTCACCACTGAACTTTATATATTAATTTTGTAAGGTCCGATTTACAAATGAAAATGAGGGTGGTGATAGTGGGCTCACGACAGCTATTTCGATGTCTCACAGCAACTTTGCTTAGTATAATACTTATTCATTTTTCACTGAACTTTAGATATTAATTTTGGAATGTCCGATTTACAAATGAAAATGAGGGTGGTGATAGTGGGCTCACGACAGCTATTTCGATGTCTCACAGCAACTTTGCTTAGTATAATACTTATTCATTCACCACTGAACTTTAGATATTAATTTTGTAATGTCCGATTTACAAATGAAAATGAGGGTGGTGATAGTGGGCTCACGACAGCTATTTCGATGTCTCACAGCAACTTTGCTTAGTATAATACTTATTCATTCACCACTGAACTTTAGATATTAATTTTGTAATGTCCGATTTACAAATGAAAATGAGGGTGGTGATAGTGGGCTCACGACAGCTATTTCGATGTCTCACAGCAACTTTGCTTAGTATAATACTTATTTATTCACCACTGAACTTTAGATATTAATTTTGTAATGTCCGATTTACAAATGAAAATGAGGGTGGTGATAGTGGGCTCACGACAGCTATTTCGATGTCTCACAGCAACTTTGCTTAGTATAATACTTATTCATTCACCACTGAACTTTAGATACTAATTTTGGAATGTCCGATTTACAAATGAAAATGAGGGTGGTGATAGTGGGCTCACGACAGCTATTTCGATGTCTCACAGCAACTTTGCTTGGTATAATACTTATTCATTCACCACTGAACTTTAGATAATAATTTTGGAATGTCCGATTTACAAATGAAAATGAGGGTGGTGATAGTGGGCTCACGACAGCTATTTCGATGTCTCACAGCAGCTTTGCTTAGTATAATACTTATTTATTCACCACTGAACTTTAGATATTAATTTTGTAATGTCCGATTTACAAATGAAAATGAGGGTGGTGATAGTGGGCTCACGACAGCTATTTCGATGTCTCACAGCAACTTTGCTTAGTATAATACTTATTTATTCACCACTGAACTTTATATATTAATTTTGTAATGTCCGATTTACAAATGAAAATGAGGGTGGTGATAGTGGGCTCACGACAGCTATTTCGATGTCTCACAGCAACTTTGCTTAGTATAATACTTATTCATTTTTCACTGAACTTTAGATATTAATTTTGGAATGTCCGATTTACAAATGAAAATGAGGGTGGTGATAGTGGGCTCACGACAGCTATTTCGATGTCTCACAGCAACTTTGCTTAGTATAATACTTATTCATTCACCACTGAACTTTAGATATTAATTTTGTAATGTCCGATTTACAAATGAAAATGAGGGTGGTGATAGTGGGCTCACGACAGCTATTTCGATGTCTCACAGCAACTTTGCTTAGTATAATACTTATTCATTCACCACTGAACTTTAGATATTAATTTTGTAATGTCCGATTTACAAATGAAAATGAGGGTGGTGATAGTGGGCTCACGACAGCTATTTCGATGTCTCACAGCAACTTTGCTTAGTATAATACTTATTTATTCACCACTGAACTTTAGATATTAATTTTGTAATGTCCGATTTACAAATGAAAATGAGGGTGGTGATAGTGGGCTCACGACAGCTATTTCGATGTCTCACAGCAACTTTGCTTAGTATAATACTTATTCATTCACCACTGAACTTTAGATACTAATTTTGGAATGTCCGATTTACAAATGAAAATGAGGGTGGTGATAGTGGGCTCACGACAGCTATTTCGATGTCTCACAGCAACTTTGCTTGGTATAATACTTATTCATTCACCACTGAACTTTAGATAATAATTTTGGAATGTCCGATTTACAAATGAAAATGAGGGTGGTGATAGTGGGCTCACGACAGCTATTTCGATGTCTCACAGCAGCTTTGCTTAGTATAATACTTATTTATTCACCACTGAACTTTAGATATTAATTTTGTAATGTCCGATTTACAAATGAAAATGAGGGTGGTGATAGTGGGCTCACGACAGCTATTTCGATGTCTCACAGCAACTTTGTTTAGTATAATACTTATTCATTTTTCACTGAACTTTAGATATTAATTTTGGAATGTCCGATTTACAAATGAAAATGAGGGTGGTGATAGTGGGCTCACGACAGCTATTTCGATGTCTCACAGCAACTTTGCTTAGTATAATACTTATTCATTCACCACTGAACTTTAGATATTAATTTTGGAATGTCCGATTTACAAATGAAAATGAGGGTGGTGATAGTGGGCTCACGACAGCTATTTCGATGTCTCACAGCAAAATGTAGCTCCGTAGGGTTGCGAGCCCACATTGAAGTTGCATAATCAAACTAGTATCGGGTCTTTCTACTTTTTGTACTTTGTTTCACGTTAAACGGCCAATTGAATATTTTTTCCACGAAAATGTCACTTAATAATAACAACTCAGCTAAAGTCTGAACATCGAAGGTGCGCATTTACCAAGTCTAGTATGTTCAACATTAACCTTCAACTAATACAATGGAAGTCACAGTTCGGACATTGATTCAACTATTCTTTTCGTTAATGCGTAACACAATTGCACAAGTGCTCACAAACGATCCGTCCAAAAGACACTCGTCAGCGAACCCCTGTAATCTGTTACCCCTCTAGTGATTAATTCATATTTGACCGTTAGCAGAGGGGGTGGGGGAGGTGGAGGGGAGGGGTCACTCCCACAACTGTTATCACAGTGTTTGAAGACACGCGCCGACTGTCATGGCGGCGTACTCTTAATGTTTGCTCTCGAGTACTTAACATTACTCGACTTCCTGATCCGCGATATCCCCCCTCCCCTCCCCCATCTCCCATCGACATCATGTCCTTCTGCCAACAGTGGCCGTTAACATCGCTATAATACATTTGATAACGGTTTCCGCTCAAGATTAACACGGTACCAATTCACGGAATCTGGTTTCAAGCGGTGTACCTCAGGGAAACGTGTTGGACGGCGTTTTACACTACTACGTGACTGTAGTATGTGTGTGAAATTAGTCATTAATCAATAATTAAATTAATAATTTTGAGAAAAATTGTTCATAAACTTCATTTTGTACACATTAAAAATGTAACAAGTATCTTGGTAACGAGAGGATCAATTCAGGCAGTGGCTACGTACACGTCCGACGTGAGCCGCTACTGTTCACGTCCGTTCCAAATTATGCACCGTACGTTACTTTTCCTGTGATTTTTATAATAAATTGAGAGCCAGAAAACCTCCTAACCTAACCTAACGTAACCTAACCTATCCTAACCTAACGTAACATAACGTAACGTAACCTAACCCAACCTAACCTAAGCGGTAGCGAAGTGAATTTGCCCTTACATTGGACGTGTATGCAGTCACTTCGATCAATTTATTCACTGAGCATAGTATAGTAACAGTTAAAACAGTTATTGGATGATATCTTTGATTAAAGTGGGAATTTAAAAGGGAACACGCCATATGTTATACATTGCATACAAAATAATTGTGTAAATAATCCTATATGTTTGAGGATCCCAGTTTCATCTGTCAAATGTCTACCCAATTGCATTTTCTTCTTATAGAAAGCGAAATTAATTTTTTTACAAGATTCGTGCTACAGTCTGTAGTAAAATTAATACACTCAGTTTATGAATAAACATTTGAGTGTTGATCTGATCATATTAGTTTCAATGACATTAAGCCTTTCATGACATCGGAGTGAACTCTATAAGAATTTGCAAGTATTTACTGTATTTTGATCGACAAACAACATAGCTATATGACGAGGTGTTGTCACAGGCCTACCTTAAACAATTTCGCCATTTATCAGAAAGGGTTAGTTTATGTATTTTAAAATTAGATTTTCAAAAAACTATATTATTTTTAAATGAGACCTAACAAATAACTGGTTTCGGTAACAAAATATTAAAGTCTACCATTACTTGAAATCTACCTTCTATATTTTAAAAGCTGAAATCAATGTAATAAAATAAGAAATCCGCTGTGCGAAATTTGAAGGTAATATTGTGACAAAACTTTAATATATTCAAAATTATACTGAACATATCAAAATGTTTGTTAGGATTCCGACATGTGTCAAAATCCATTAAATGTCCAAACTTCCCAAATATTATCATGGGAAAACGATAATTTTATTTGGTCAGATGATTACATAACCATTAGTCATTAAAGTTCATCAGTTTCTCCACGTAGAGCAGCACATCCCTGAATTTCTGCGTACTACACTCACACATTACATTGTTTATCACATCGCTTACCCTATAAACAATTGTTTAACTTGACAATATCAAACGAGTTCGCACGCAGCACGCTGACGTGAGTGAAGTGAATTTCTACATAACAATCTTTACAAATTCAAAATCAGTGTAAAAACATACATTTGTTTGAATTTGTATATTGAAATCTGAAAACATTGATTTTGTTGCTGTTCTGATGGTCCTGGTTTTATTTACCTGCAACGCTGGGAATACAATTTTGCTCATTATAAGGTTAGGAGAAGGTCGAGTCAGGCTTGAAAGCAGGCGTGTGGTTGCTAGGGATGATAAAAGTACACCAACAAATGAATAACAGGCTTTTCAAATGTAAAACCCCCATAAGACAACGTACTGTGTTTGATCGATACATATTTTCTTTAGTAACTCGGTAAATATTTATGCTAAAATGACGAGAGAGGGCTTAAAAGTTTCGCCTCACTAATTTCCATCATTTTATATACGTTAATTGTACATCCGGGGCTTTTATGACCCTTTTTGGACCCAAAAACCCGAAATTTGAAAGATATATCTCCAAAAGAGGGGTTTAGAGTTTCTGATTGTTTTTCCTGCGAACTTGTCTAATATATTATGGAAAGGATCATTCATACCAAATTTGAAGTAAATCGGACAAAAATCCGACCGCTAGAGTGCAAACACCCACTCAAAGTTTTGAGCGTGTCCACTCAGCGCATCCACTCTGCGCTAGAGTGCATACATAACATTTTGAACGACCCCTCAAAACGTGTTCAGGGGTCACGTTAAGAACTTCTATGATGGTCCCGGGCTTAAGTTTCACCGTGCGGGTCATGCACTTTCCATAGGAAATTTACTAAAATCGCCCTTACCCTGTGCGACAAGCTTGGACAACCGAGTTCCCCTTTCTTCTACATAACAATCGAGGTTCGTATCCAATCTGCCTCTACTTTATTCACATTCACGTAAAACTAGTCCCAAAACCTCGCATACACCGTAGTAAATTCCACCGGGCTCATTTAGAAGTGTAGATTAGACTTGTAAATGGCGGCGGTCAGTTATAGTGGGCGCCCATCATTCAGCTACGACACACGACATCTCAAATGAACCCATTATCTCCTCTCCCGTTACTCCAGACTTATACGTCGGCTAGTTGTACAAACTTACTAATTCGGCTCGGGGAGGTCGAGTTAATAAGCTCCAGGGTAATTGCTTATTTGGAAGGCAAATTTCCGAAAGTCCGTTTTGGTGTCCGAAAGATATACGTTTGTCAAATAGCGACGAGTCTTCGCCGGGTGAACTGGGTCAGATGATTTATACCGGATCAGGTGTTTAGTGCGAGACATCGCCGCTAGATGGCCTGTCCGTCGCGCATGCGTCCGCTGGACTGACTTATATTTATGGCTTATTCAGCCAGTGGAGCGATTACCGAAGTATTTCATTGACGAAAGTCGCGTTTAAACGCTAATGGGTGATTTATAACGCTATTATTATGGTAATTGCGGTATCTTGGGGATGTATTGATTTAATACGTAACGGTAACACGGATTAAAAAAATAAAATTACTTTGGTCAATTCGGGTTTTGAGCAGCCTTAGAGCAATTTAATCTTATATATGACTTAATTCGTCTTACACTTTAATGAATTTATCGAAATTTCAAAGATAAATCTAATTTAGAAACAATTGGAAAAATATCGGTTTTATTTTGTGACTGTCACAGGCTTTTGTTTTTGTAGTATACTTTTTTATAAATCACAACCCCTTAAGAGTCTTCATCACCGACTAGGATGCTATACGTTGCTATAGGTTGCTATACGCCATCTAGGAGTTTTGCTCCATAAGGCCAATGTTAACTTTGTGCCTCCATTACTCCTCACCTGATCGTCACATAAAATTAATTTTGGTGTCAAATTAAAGGTTTCGCCGTCCTCTAGGGAAATACAATGTCGAATTTTTTAATTTGGGTACCATAGTTGCATAATAAATAGTTTAATTTTGAACTGAACCACTGTGCATGTTCTCATTAATTTGTGATAAAATCCAAATTCGACTATTGTATTTCCCTAGAGGACGACGAAACCTTTAATTTGACACCAAAATTAATCGTTTGTGACGATAAGGTGAGGAGTAACGGAGGCACAAAGTTAACATTGGCCTTATGGAAAAAAACACCAAGATGGCGTCCGGCAATTTCCGGTGATGAAGACTCTTAACCGACAGAAAAAGTACATGCTCATTAATTTTTTTCAGATCTAATCTACGCAAAAGTGAAAAAATAGTACTGTAGGAATGGAATATCCCGTGTGCAATGTTAGAGTAGTGATTAATAGTTGAGTATAGGTTTCATTAAAATACTTACATCTACTCCATAACCAATTTAAGAAAACTATGTTTGATGTCTCCGCATAGACTAGACATAGGCCTATTAATGTCCAATTGCTTAAAAACGTAGAGAAAGTTAATTATAAGTTATAAGTGCTGCATTCTGCAACATCCTGCACGAGCAGTTAAAAACAAAATTTTAACCAGTGATACTTATCCTTACGAATAATTAAATTAATTATTTTGTCATCCAGTAGGTCCTGTTTATCTCTATATTAAAACCTGTATTATGTTAAAACAGAGTGATTTTATTTTGTTCGGTTTAGTAACTCTATCAATTAGCTACTTCTTATTCGAAATGACAGTTCAAGGGGTTAAACGACAGTTAAAGGGCGGTTAAACGGCAGTTAAAGGGCGGTTAAACGGCATTTAAAGGGCGGTTAAAAGTTATGAAGTTACTACTCGTGAAAAGTAACTAAACTAAATGAAGAATCCTTAAATTAGCATTTTTATATTATTGAATACTTAAATAGTTCAGAGATTCAGAAAGGTTTGCAAATAAATATCAATCAATTCGTTCTCCAGTACAGAACTTTTAGAAAATACAATATCAATCATTTCAGCATGAAAGATTTTGTAGTTGATTTTGCTAGTTGGAGTAATAATTTAATATTTTTAATTTTAAATGCAATTTGATTTGCCTTTAAGTCTGCTTTATTTTCAGACGAGCCCCAGTAGTTGGTGTATACCCTAGTGCCGATTTGTCCCCGTCAGTATAAAAATAAGACTCACTCAAATTATAATGTCATTACTTGATAAAAATATCGCTGGATTTTATATTTTAAAGATGTTATTTAATTTGGTGATTGTGGGATATAAGGTTGTATATGAAATAATGGAAATATAAATAAATCTATCGTATTTGATGGTATACCATCTTGGATCTCTTACAGGGCTGTGTTTAGTTTGCTCCACAGTTAGCAGGTACAGTAATTGCCAAACATACCTTTTTCTCCATGGGTAAAACTGGTAGAAAACTGAGACGCTAAATCGTTAGTCTTGCTGTCTTGCTCCACGAGAAGAGAGGGCTACTCTCTCCTCTCCTATATCCTTCCCTCCAGTTTGGCCAAACCCAATGGCAATTACAAGTTAATAAATTCGCTGATTCTTAGTTATTAGGGTATATTTCCCACAACAACTTTTACACCCAACTCGACCTCGAACTACGCAATGTTAACGCACTATTATTTCAGAGCAACTAGGTGTCCTGAAAAATCTTCAAAACAAGTAAAATAAACTTTGTCAGATTGGAAAATATTCAGATTGCTTTTTCTAGGAATATTTAAAATTATTTTACATTTGACTCCTCAAATTATCGTGCTGCGTGGGGAACTCTTTACTCTTTGTATATTATTGGCTATTTACTAGTGTTATTATTGTTTGATAACTGTAAACCATTGTAAACTGCAACAGTGTAACTGTAATTTATAGATAGTTTTTTCATATTGTGCCTGGCAAAACATTATTTCATATATTATGTCTGCAATTTTTACAAAGTTGTAAGCAATTTATTTACTTATTACAGATATAGAGTTATTTAGATTAGATTAATCAAGTATTTTTACCTCTTGCTCCCAGATTGAGTTTTCTTACCTCCCTTTACGTAGTATATAATTATATTGACTCTGGAGTTGGAGAGAATTTGGGGGAGAGGGAATGTAGCCCCCTCTCATCTCGTGGAGCAGGAGGAACGTTTTACCGGCTTCGTTTTCTACCTGGATTACCCGTGGAGGAAAAGGTGCGTTCTGGCTGACCGAAAAACCGTGAAGAAAAATTACTCACTCTTATAGGCACACAACTGACCTTGGGTGGCAGCACGTGGATTGATCTGGAAAGTTAGAAGACACCATAACAGTGGCCGGTCCCTAGACACACGGCATTCCTGGCACCCGTATGTCCCGACCTGTAGGTACTTACTGGCTTTCCCTTCAAAACGGCCGAACGAGAGGGTTGTCAAGAATATAATTTAAAACACATTAGATTTCATGAAAGTAGGACGACATTTGTACGTAGTTTCCTCCTATTGAGATCCTGGTTATGAAGTCCACCAGGGAAATAGGTTCCGTCTTGATTTGGTTATATTTGCATTTTATATGTACACATACTTAGAACCTGAGTCTATAATAAATGATAGAATTTCATGTCCTAATTATATTTACATAGCTAAATTCTAAAGATAGCTAATTCTATTTACATTTTCAATTGGCGGTAATCACAATATATGCATGTTGTCCATTGTTACTATTAAGAAGCAATAAATTTCACTTCTTATTTTTTAATTGTTAATTTTATTAAAACTTATGTTTAAATAACGTATTAAGGATATAATTTATAAAGGATATTCGGAATATGTTGCCACCTAATCCTGTGGAGGAGGGGGGTTTTGTGGGTAGTAACAACCTGAAACGCAATTATTTTCTCGGATAATCTAAGTAAAAGACATAGTTATTTTTGTTCACGATTCAACTATACGAACAGCATAATCATTTTACAAGTTATAAGGACGCTATTGTTCACATTATGTGTGCAGTGTGTTTCCGAACTGTCGACCTTCATGAACTTGTTCTTGGGGTAAAAATATACAAAAATGTTATATAGGGTCTATTTAGGTCCATTTATAATTGTATGTATGTACGTGTTTAACAATGAATATATCATATCTTTATATCACGAACCACTTCAATAACTGACTCGAAACTTAGCACATGTACTTTACTAGTTTAGCACCAATTCGGATTTTAATTTGACATTTCTTACTTTAACCGGTTAACAATATGCCGTTTTCAATATATTAAACTTTAAAAGATGTAAATGGCTGTCATTTTAAAACGGTTAGAGCTAGAAACGTGACGGAGGTGAGGTGAGTTGAAGGCACCGCGGCGCCGCCGAACCGTATTTTCTCACGGTAGCAGCGAACACTGACCACTGAACAGCCCTCCTCGCCGGGCGGCGCCGCGCAACCGGTCGCCGACACTACAACGAGAATTATGCAAAACCAACAAAAATGCGGCTAAACGCGTGCATCGTGCTGCGACCAGATCACTTACATTATATCAATAAACCGCCGTCGGTGTCATTATTACCGGGGGCATTAGTATGGAAATTGTACGCTCCGAGCGCCGCCCCACAGTCCCCCAATAACACCACGGACTCCTCAGAAACCCATTTTGTTTGTTAACTCTCTCTTATTTCTTATACGATCTAATTTATCCCCTACTTAAGTGTCATCTGTATTCAGATTTCGTTTTCAGACAGCGTTTTATAAGTATTATAACCCTTCCAGTTTATTTAGTGCTGGTATATTGACGGAATTTCGCAATTTTCTGCAAAATCGGGCAAAAAGTTAATAGGTCGAAAATTGGAGTTGATAGATATCGGATTTCCAAATAAGATCGGCCCCAATGGGCAGATTAGTTTGGATAGAGTTGTAGGGATTAACTGTTAGTATAAGCGGCTTGATTAACTCGCCGCGGTCGGAAACTAATATAGACTCTTGTGACGCTATTCCTCTATTATTGGGGAGTCACTTGCGATGAGATTAGGGTTGTTCATTATCGTCGTGGTCGTGAAGAGTGAGACACTCTTTGGAGTAAAATCTGTGAATTTTAACTCTTTTTTTCCAACATAACTATGCTAAAACTGTCAAAGGTCCTCGCTTAAACACTCATAAAATAAAACATAGAAATGAGAAAAAATAATAGGCACAGTCTAAACAGAACGTAAACGTAAATCGGTTATTAAATTGGATAAAAGATTTAAACCACAGAATATCACAAACTACATCACCAACTCCTTTACTCTGTAATGTATATATATACAGAAAATACATTGGTATAATGTATAATGATTTTTCTTAAAATATTTTGTAATGTTAAAATGAATGTATCCTTGACTGTTTTTGTATTTTAAACCTTATTTTTCCTACTGATTGGTGGCCAATCAAAATGGTCTATGGCCTAAATTTTGCTTGTATCGTAGTCAACATTTTTACACATTTTGTTCTTCGACCCAAAACAATTATCTAACAATTTTTTATTTTATTAATTCTTTAAGAGAAACTGTGAAAGTTTGGAACAGAAATACAAGAGAAATAATTAAACAGGACGATGGGAGAAGCTCAGATTGACATTGGCCCAGAGGACCCGGGATTTTTGTAATTGCATGACAGCTAGAAATAAGGAAAATATTGTCCCCATAAGAATATTATTCACTATCACTATTCTATTCTATTATATTTTATTTACTATTTCTTTTAATTTGTATGAATGTCAAGGGATGAATTTCTTCTGATTAATTTTTACATTATGAACTAACTAGTTCTGCAAATACTATTGAAAACAAATAAACTTATGTATAATTTTCTATTGTACTATAATGAAACGTTTTAAATGGCTCAATGATTTTATGGTTTTTTTTGTAGTAAGTATTTATACACTTTAAAATAATCCATAGACTACCAATGTGTTTGCAGCTCTCTTCTATTTTCATAAATTTCTAATCACAATCCATACGTAATTGAAATATTTTACGTTTTCAAGTCCACAAGCAATGGTTTATATCAATGCAATGGAGTGATACGATTTCAAGTCATGATTTATTTTATTGCCGTGAGTTGGGATTTTTAAATAATAAAGTCATTTTAGTTGAGTGTATGAGTGTTATAATTAAATTGATACTTCTAATTTTATTGTGGCTTGAGGGCAAAATTAAATATTATATATGTATTTACAACTCGTAATTTATCCATGATTGCAATAAACAGTCAGATGATGCACGGTGGACACATGGTATCGCACTGTAAGACGAACAGCTCTGGAATTGCGCCTGGGATTGTTTTGATGCCTCAAATTAACTCATTTAGGAATTATCCGATTTTAAGCCAATTATCGAAGCCGGTGGTCCGTAATTGTTGAATATGGAGTCAGTCGCGGCATATCGGTCATCTTGCATAACAAACAGACGATTATGACGGCATCCCGGGGTCCTGACTCCTGCCCTTGGCTCCTCTCCTCAGTTGGGAATAACGGTATGTTAAAATATTGGTACAAATATTAAAATTGAATGAAACAATTATTTATTAAAATTCTGAAAATTGTATGACAACGTATTTAAAATTATTAGGTGTAACACAGAATTGAACACCAATAACGCAAATATAAACATAACCCCGTCGCAGCAAACCTGCGTACTAAGCGAATTTACAATGCAAAATAGACTATGCATTATGAACTGCATAAATAGACTGCATAAATAGACTGCATAAATAGACTGCATAAATACTGCATAAATAGACTTATGCAATAGAACTGCGGCGTTATGTGGTCTTAATACCACATAAAGCCGCATACCAAGTTTTATAAAAATATATTCACAAATAAGCGATATATCAAACTTGAATTATTCTCCATAAGAATAACATTAGCGAAGAGTGCGCAGGTTTGCTGCAACAAGGAACAACAAATATGGGGTTTCATGTATATATCAATATTACTCAACTAGGTGAACCAACATACCAAGTTTTATTAATTTATGTTCATAATTAAGGGATACATTAAATTTACTTATTCTCCATTAGAATAACATGGGGGCTGAGGTCGCAGGTTTGCTGCTACGGGAATTATCGGTAAAATTTGCGTTTTTTATGCAAATAAAAATATACCACAATCAGATGAAGCCGTATACCATGTTTCGTTAGTATACGTTCATAAATAAGCGAGCTATAATTTTTTTCTTATTCTCCATAAGAATAGCATTAGACAACGTACGGTGTTTAGCACTTTCAATGTCTCTGTCACAAATTGACGTAGAGAAATGATCAAAATACCAAATTGTGTGTTTTTTAAACTGAATCCAATGGTGAAACCTAAAGTTTGACTTTTTAAAACATTACATGTAAAAACTTCAAAAAACCCATTTTTGGGGTACAAAAACCCCCAAAATACCACTTCGGATTGGTCGATCTGTCTAGTTTTCGAACTTAAAGTCATAAATAATGCTTTACACGTTTGTACCAAATTTGATCAAAATCGGACGATTTTTCGAGAGTCATCGCACTCACGGACACACACACATAATATATATATATATATATATATATATATGTAATTTTCAGTAAAAAGGGCTACTAATATAATTATTATTTTAAACATTTTAAACTCAGTACCCTGGTTTAAATTATTTTATTTCAAGACCGACATGTTTCGGACCTTAAGGCCATAGTCATGGTCGTAAACAAAACATAACCTCACAATTATTATAAAGAAATATAAATGTAAACCATAAATTGCTGACAATATAATCATATGACTTTTTCCACAGTTCTTTTAACATGCTTCTCAACTATTGTGGCTTAATAGATCTTAGTTTCAATATTTTTTCATATATTGGGTTTTGCATATGAATTTGCATGGTGTTAATAATATTTTGTGGATCTTTTTTGTAGCTGGAGTAAATGTTGAATTCTTCTTTAACGTCGAGTTTGTCTCCTTTTGACCCATATTCTATTATTTGCAAATCATCTTCTATGTTTTTGAATTTATGATTGTACTTTATCATGTGCTCTGCAACATTTAAAATGTTTAAAATAATAAATATATATATATATATACAGTTTCGAACGAATAGCGTTTTTGGGGTCTGGGGACCTCAAAACAAAAAGTTATCATGGTCCCGGGTCTAGATCTTACCATGCCGACTACGGTAATAGCTTCTTCCCTATAGGGGAAATTCATTAAAAGGAGAAGACAAAACAAAAACAACATGCTAAAAAACTACACAAAAAACGGACACGGTGAAAGTGGTTATGATAGCTAATAAATCTTGTAATACTTTGAAATAACAGTATTTAGAACCCACCTTGCTCAATTTTGAGCAAAATTAGCACCATCCTAACATTTTAATACTTTAGGACGATTTTTGTTAAGATACCTTCTACTTTATACCTAAAATGATTTTAAAGAGGTATAAACAAATCAATGATTCGTAGTTGTGCATAAGGGGTTTTCAATATTTTTATTGAAAAGGACACGACACGTTCCCAAACTTAGTTTTTCGCCCTTTACAGAGCTTTATGACAGCTGTTACACGGAGAATATAAGTAACAAAATAAATCAAATATTCCGAGATGGTAAACAAATATAAGCCAGTTTAATTGAAATAATATAGGTTCCCAAGGCCAAATACAAGTATAAATAACGCTTTCGGATGTAAAAAATAATGAAATGTCAGTCCATAAGATTAACACGGGAGTTAATTTTTTTTCGTTTCAGCTGTTATAGTAAAAACAGGCTGTTAGTACAGTAATCAGTTCTACAGCAAACATAGATATAAATCAAAATATAAATTGAATAAGAGGTTTACTGAAATGGCGAACAACTTGAGTAACGTTATAAGAGGGAAAGAGTAAATTGTGTTTTGAAGCCGTTTGCCGAACCAAGCGGGTTGGAAGTAATAGATTGAATGATTGGGGTAAAATAACAGAAGTTTCAGAAAAAGGATAAACATAAAATCAACTCAAATATCCCGAGGTGGTGAAGAAAAGAAGCAAGTTACAAGGTCGAGTACAAATAATCTCTGCGGTCATAAAAATAATGAAGCGTCGGTCATAAGATATATCCACGATATAACTGATGACCTCACGTTCGAGCGTTAGAAGTCTTCGCACTTATTGGTACACTAGGACAATAGAAGCTGGTTGTGAATAGAGTTCCTGCTAGAGACTTGATAAGTGGGCTCCAGTCACTAAACATTTCGCGTTCAAACGCAAGACCAGTGTTAACTTTCAAAGCCCGCCCCTTCTCAACAGATCCGATATTGTTGATATATGGATCATGTTAAAGAGAAAAATACCCCCGTAGCAGCAAACCTGCATACTTAGCGAATTTCCAATGCATATATATTTATCTTAATACCACATAAAGCTACATACCAAGTTTCATCAATAAGCAATTCATAAATAAGCAATTTATGACATTTTAATTATTCTCCATAAGAATAACATGGCGGCTGAGTATGCAGGTTTGCTGAAGCAAGGAACACAAAACATGGGGTTTTATGCTAATATCAATATAACTCAACTAGGTGAAGTCACATACCAAATTTCATTAATTTATTTTCATAATTAAGGGAGATAACACGTTACTCATTCTCCATAAGAATAACATGGGGCTGAGTACGCAGGTTTGCTGCTACGGGAGCCTTTGTCAAAACATGGTTTTTTTGAACAAATATCAATGGTCCATAACTAGATGAAGCCGTATACCAAGTTTCGTCAGTATATGTTCATAAATAAGCGAGATATAACATTTTTATTTTCCTCCATAAGAATAACATTAGACAACGTACTGTGTTTAGCACTTTCAATATCTCGGTAACCAATTGACGTAGAGAAATGACCAAAATACCAAATTGTGTGTTTTTTAAGTTGAATCCAATGGGAAAAACTAAAATTTGACTATTTCCAAAATTATATGTAAAAAATTCAAAAAACCCATTTTTGGGGTACAAAACCCCCCCAAAATACTCCTTCGGATAGAGCGATCTGGCTGGTTTTCGAACTTAAAGTTATAAATGTTGCTTTACACGTTTATACCAAATTTCATCAAAATCGGATAATTTTTACGAGAGTTATCGTGCTCACGGATACACACACACACACACACACACACACACACACACACACACACACACACACACACACACACACACACACACACATATATATATACACAGTTTCGAACGAATGGTGTTTTTGGGGTCTGGGGACCTCAAAACGAAAAGTTATCATGGTCCCGGGCCTAGGCCTTACCATGCCGACTACGGTAATAGCTTCTTCCCTATAGAGGAAATTCGCTAAAATACCTAATGATTTCATTGAGAAAACTTTCGATATCACAAATAATAATCGTTCAATAAATTTTAAAACATTTAATTCACGATTTTTTTAGGGTAAACTATTCGTGATATCAAAATAACATTCACTGAAATTGCTAGCTATCTCTTTGCACTCTAAAATTAAACATAAATAAACGATTTCGGTTAAGTCGTTGAGGAGTGATGTGCTTTGAAAGTTAACATTAGTCTTTCACTATGGGATACACAGGTAAAAACACGATATTTTACGTGACAAGGTCCCACTCTTCATTGAGTAATTGATTGATAATTGGCGTTTGAGGTGTCGTTGGATAGACCTTAGTCGCTGGTTCCGCCCAAACAAATAAATAACAAACATGAAAAGCCCCTAAACACCCCAAAAGCTTGTATATTATTCATGGAATTTACACTGTAATAGCACACAAACACAACTATTGAGTCGGTAACCCCAGTTCTACAGCAAACATAGATATAAATTGAATAAGAGGTTTACTGGAATGGCGAACAACTTGAGTAACGTTATAAGAGGGAAAGAGTAAATTGTGTTTCGAAGCCGTTTGCCGAAGCAAGCGGGTTGGAAGTAATAGACTGAATGATTGGGGTAAAATAATAGCCTACAAAAATTATGAAAAGATGGATTTGGTAGGGATTTGACAGGAGAAATCATAAACGGGAGTCAAAATTCTAAAGGGGGCTATTGTGTAATAATGACTTAGCAAAGGGATGGCTTTGTGGAACTGGCATCAATCTAGGGCTAAATGATGAGAGAATAATACCCCCGTAGCAGCAAACCTGCGTACTCAGCGAAATTCAAATTCATGCATATGTTTCTCACTACCTCATAAAGCCACTCACCAAGTTTCAAAAAAATACACGAATAAATGATTTATAGCATTTTATTTAATCTCCATAAGAATAACATTGAAAGCTGAGTACGCAGGTTTGATGCAACAAAGAACACAAAATATGTGTTTTTATGCAATTATCAATTTAATTTAACCAGTCGAAGCTGCATACCAAGTTTTATTAATTTATGTTCATAATTAAGGGAGACATTACATTTTACTTATTCTCCTTAAGAATAATATGGGGGCTGAGTATGCAGGTTTGCTGCTGCAGGAAAAATCGGCAAAAAATCATTTTTTGTGCAAATATCAATATACGAGTACTAGGTAAAGCCAACTGCCAAGTTTCATCAACATACATTCATAAATAATGCAAATAAACTTTAATTATTCTCCATAAGGATAACATAGGAACGTACTGTGTTTAGCGCTTTGAATATATCTGCAACGTTTGGACGTAGAACCACAATTTAAACAACAAAATGATTTTTTTGTGTAGCTGAGTTGATTGGTAAAAGCAAATGTGGAGTTTACATTAAAATTAACTGAGGAAAAGCCAAAAACCTTTTTCCCAGGGACCTCAAAACAAAAAGTTATTATGGTCTCGGGCTTAAGTCTTACCATGAGACCTACGGTAATAGCTCCTTCACTGTAGGGGAAATTCGCTTAAAGAGGGGAACTGGTAAATTTTCCAGAAGAGCTTACGCATGTGCTAGTTTGTATAATATCGACCTTCTCCTATTGCGATAAAGGCTTGGGGTTCTGCCCCACTGGGCATAATGACTCCCAAGCCTGTTTTACTGATAGTTATGTCTAGACCAACTAAGCTGAAGATTGATTGAAGAATAGATTTGACATCATAATAAAACTATTTATCCCTGAATTTAAAATTGATTCTGTTAATGTACTTAATTTATATTTACAAACGTTATACTGTAACTGCGAGCAAAGCCCCAACGCGACATGATTTTACTATTATGTTTTTAATTTATAATCTATTAAAGCCTAACGACATTTAAAAGTCTAGTAATTTTTTATTATTCATTTTGACTTTTGCATTCAACTACTTAGCCCGTTATTAATAAAGTTATGGTTTACAGTAAAAGTTTATTTTAATTTTACAGCTTACATTATAAAATGGGTATTTTATATTTATATAGCTATGACCTTCAGTGCAAACTTAACAACTTATAATACTAATAACATTTACAATAAATTACTACATTATTTGACATTTGTAGTTGTACTCCTTAAGAAATAACGTTAAAAAATAATTCCTTAAGATACAAAATATTCTTAAAATACTTAAGCAGCCTAAAATCATTATTTTTCCATACAGAAATCTAATCATAATATGATTAAATATGATTTTGGTTTGGGATGATCCCGAGTATTTAAAAATCTATTCATTATTTTATATTTAATTTAATACAGTCCTGTTTTATAAAGAATAATGAAATTATTTCATTAGACAATTTTAAAAGTTAAAATAACCACTGATTATAACCAGTTTTAATATTAACACTAATTAATTTTGTATATTTGTTTTATCCAAATTCTCCCGATGGGAAACCAATTTAAACTAAAACACTCCCTGAACCAACAATAATCCGAACGTCAACGGACCGACTATCTGTCAGTGTGTTTACAGATACAACTGATAACAGGGGGCAGCTGGTGAGGAATTGTTTACTTACAATATCGCCGCGCCGCGCCACCGATGGTGAGCCCGCACCACGGCGCACTGCGCGGCAAGGGTTAGGCGCGTGTCCGTCCGTCCTCTGTTTGTACTGATAACAGCCACGCGCTGATAAGCCAACAAGCCCCATTCACCCGGGGTCACCTACCCATCTCGCATCACACCTTCACGGAATCCGCCTTTCATCTCGCCGCCCCATGAGGGATTTGATTTGCCCCTGTGATTTTTATCGCTTTATACCGGCATGATTTCTGTTCTAGGTGTTTAGTGTAGGTTATATTCGGGGGAAGCTCGATTACACATCATATAGAGAGTCCATCGACCCTCTATTGAAAGAAATATTAAATATCTAAGGAAGGGTCTATGGCCCTTCAAACCATTTGTACGAATTTAGTTTTATTTATAAAACAGTTTGTATGTTTCTCTAATAAAATAAATTAAGGCCCGATGTATCATCGGCCCCAAAATTAATAATATTAAGATTATATTAAAGAAATAAGAAAAGGGTCGATTACACATCAAAAAGATGGTCCATCGAACCTTTAAAACGTCAATCTAATGTTAATGAAACGTTAATCTGGGCGAGTTTGGGGGTCAATCTACTTACATCTATCTATATCTATCTTACTTACATCTATCTTATATCTACTCACATCTATATAATGTGTAATCGAACCATGCATTTACAAATCGAATAATATAAAGTGTAGAGTCGATTACACATCAAATAGATGGCCCATCGACCCGTTAATACATTATTCTAAATATGTTAGTTTTGGGGGTCGATGGCCCATCTATTTCATGTGTAATGACACGTCTTTATAATATGTTATTTTATGGACAGAGGGTCGATGGTACATCAGACCAAAATATAATCTTTTTTATGTTAATTTATAAAATGGTCTGATGGCCCATAGACCCGTTTATATTTTAAATTAAATTAAATTTCATAAACGACTGATGGTTCACTGACCGTATATGTTATTTCATTTATTTTAGTCAAGGGTCGATGAACCATCTTCTGACGTGTAATCGGCCCAGCCTCTGGTTGTTGGGTTTTCACTAGAATTACGTAAGTTTAAAGAAGAGGTGTTTGCTTTACAATTTGTAAAGAAAAAAATACTTAGTACTCTTGGAAAATAATACGTATAATATATAATATTATTATCAGATTACCCCCTTTATATATTTACACACTAAACAGATAGTTCAGCTTATGAATCCTCGCATTTTATTTTACAAGACAAACAATATAGTAGGTATGTTTTATTTTATTTGTATATATTTTTTAAATTTTTGATACAGCTTTTGACTTTTTTTAGAAAATGAGACTGATTCTTTTCTTGACAGTCATAAGAACCATAACCTATCAGTCTAATGTCAGTGAATAGTAACGGACACCCCAGTCCCCGCGCTCGTGACTACCAAATAGCGAAAATCATGAATTTCCTAATAATTTTTACTTTGGTCCCTTTACACAATCGATTAGAACCTTAGTTTGGTGGATTAGAAATTCCAGCATAGCCGATAGGCACGTCTTACACGTGATAATTTTGCGCAGGCCACTGGCAGGATAGGAATTAGCAGGGATGGACAAGGTGGGACGGGATGAGGTATCCTTGTTCAGTCAAGGACCACTACATTGGCGAAGTCGTTCCGACCCCTGCTTTCTACCAGCTAGAGGGACCAAGGTGAAAGGTCTTCTTGTCATATTGGATAGCCAAAGTACTACCCTTATGCTATGACGCCTCCATTTTCTGTACCCGATGTCGACCCGTCAACTAGTGTAGACCAGTTTCAAATTTGCCCTGGGGCGGTTATAAATTTAGTTTTATGAAGAAACTGTAATGGATACACCCATAACACTACTGAAATAACTTGCTTTACTTTAAGTACCAGGAAGAACCATACTCGGTGATATTTACTTCGTTTCTTGGTTGAAAAAGATGTACACTATGGAATCTATATTCAATGGTTCTTGGTTCTATTGAGTTCTAGTCACTGTATTCAAGAAATTATTTGTTGATACTTTTACTTTACCTAGTGGAAGTGCTACTTTGGCAGTTCATTGTTTAGTTAATTCTTATCTTTTATTATTCTTTTGATTATTCTTTTGTTTTAAGTTAAAACTCCATAACCCCAAAAAGTTCTAATTTTCAGATGAGATTTTTAACAAATTATTAATTTTCCTTTGCTTGAGGCTTTAACCATTATTTTTAGGTAAAAAATTCCCTGATTCCAAAGTTATAAGAAAAGCGTTCCGCTGGATTCCGAGATTAATTTTACAAACAAACAAACAGACAACATTGCTAGTATTAGAGTATAGGATTTCCTCCTTATTTTCCGAACTTGAGGTGACCTTAAAATAAAACTTAAAAAATTGGAAGTTATGTCTCCCATCAGCCAATCGCGGGACGACAGAAGCGCCAATTAGAGCTGGTGGAGACGTGAGGATGAAATTGTTTTTGGTGAGAGAGGTCACAATTACCGGGGGAGCATGAATGGGCGGCGGCGCAGGCGTGGCAAGAACTGAAGACGGACGTGCGGCGCAGCCGAAACGTCGATATAATTGGCTGATTGTCCACCGCTATTGTCATTCACCTGGTCGCTTACTCTTCCAATTAAAACATTTCCAGAATTTCTTCCCGCAATTGTAACTAGGCCGGTTCTCTGAATCGATCGAATCGAACGGATCGATCTGAATTTCATATTGTTCCTCTCATTGAGGTTCCGCATTTTCGGGGTCGGGGCCTCCCCTCTTCCTGGTTTGACGAAATCCTTCGTTATTTATAAGTAAGGCGGTTGGGAGTAATATAAAATACCCCCGTCGCAGAAAACATGCGTATTCAGCAAAGTTCAATTGGTACCTCACTACCATACGAAGACACTTTTTGAATTGCATCATAATGTATTCATAAATAAGCGAGACATGGCATTTTATTTATTCTCCATAAGAAAGATATTAGAACTGAGTACGCAGGTGTGATGCATTATGCACCACATAAATCAGGTTCTACATAAATGTCAATGGATCACAACCAGGTGAAGTAACATACCAAGTTTTATCATTACATCTATATATTAATACCCTAGAGGTTTCTTCTTCACAGCCATAACTCGATAACGGCTGGACGGATTTTAAGGTTTCAGGTGCAAATTAAAGGTATTTTTACGTAGATTTGCCAATACGTCTCAGAATTTTAAGAAAGGGCATCACTTAAACACAGTGAAAGGCTGAATTTTCGGAACAGTGGCGCTATCTGACGGCGGAAGTCTAAACTACGTGTTGATTGAATTGAAAGTACGTTGTTATCATCCGCATTAATATCAGATGTTTTGTTATTTTTGTTATAAATCTTTCGTTGGGTACAAAATTGCTCGGATTCGAGCAACAGGACAACTAGTGTTAATAAACAAGCGAGGAATACATTTTTCTTATCCTCCATAAGAATGTCACCAGATTTGAGTTTGCAGGTTTGCTGCAACAGGGGCCATAATCATTTGGTTCTGTATACAACTATTAATAGACCCTAACAACTCCACATGCAAAGTTTCAATCATATTTTCATCACTAAGCGAGATAAAACTGTTTGCTTATTCTCCATAAAATTAACATTGGACAAACTACTATAGCTTATCACTTTCAATATCTCAGTACCCGATTGATGTAGAGCAATAATTGAAATACTAAATCGTTTGTTTCTAAGCTAAATCTACTGATGCAATATAAAACTTATGAAAAATGTCATCTAAAAATTCAGATTCCGAGGAAATAGTTCCTTAGTGCCATATATCTATTTGTGCATTTTCTTAACAGTCTTATTTTTTAGATATTGTAGAAAAGAAAAGGAGATAGTGGTGATTGGGGGTTAACTCACTCCAGCATTACTCGGAAGCTAACCAATCCAGTTCTTGCATATTTGTCCTTCAGTGGCGTAGATAGGGTTTTTCAAGGGGGGGGGATATCTCATTAGGGAATACAAAACAAACTGTTCGTGACTAGCGCGGATACCGGTATACAAAATTGGAGACATCTTTGAATCGCCCCTTACATTCAAGTTCTGCTGATGGCTGATAGTGATAAGCTCCCACACTCACGTCCTGGTTGATACTACATACTACAGGGGACCATGCAGAGGACGGCAGCAGTATATATAGCCTAGATGCATCATTGTCACCTAAAGCACAGTTTTTTGCCCCACTATCTAAATCAACGCCTTAAGAGTCTTCATCACCGGAAGTGGCCGGACGCCATCTTGGTGTTTTGTTCCATAAGGCCAATGTTAATTTTGTGCCTCCGTTACTCCTCACCTGATCGTCACAAACGATTCATTTTGGTGTCAAATTAAAGGTTTCGTCGTCCTCTAGGGAAATACAATAGTCGAATTTGGATTTTCTTAAAAATTAATGAGAACATGTACAGTGTTTCAGTTCAAAATTGAACTATTTATTATGAAACTCTGATACCCCAATTAAGGAATTCGACATTGTATTTCCCTAGAGGACGACGAAACCTTTAAATTGACACCAAAATTAATTGTATGTGACGATCAGGTGAGGAGTAATGGAGGCACAAAGTTAACATTGGCCTTATGGAGCAAAACTCCAAGGTGGCGTCCAGCAACTTCCGGTGATGAAGACTCTTAACTTTAAGTAAATTAATCGCCAGAAAAAGTATCAGATACCCGAAAATAAAAGTATCAAGTAATAAGTACAGAGTTAGCATGAGTACATTCAGTAACTGATATCAGACTAACCTACCCAGTAAGCAAGTACTTTTCTTAGTACTGAATACTAAGAAATCAGAAACGGCAGCTGGGACTCATTGATAAAGGAACTAGATACTTTGGGGTCAATAGGAGCGCTATAGACTAAATAACATACAGTATATGACTTTAAATGATTGCATAACGACTGAAATTGGTAATTCATAAAATAAACATTTGTAGTAAATTAAATTTACTTCGATGGTTTAGTTTACCTAATTTTGTACAGTTGTTTTAACCTAAAACATTTGTAACTCGGGCTTAGTTGATGGGGAACCGAAATTATTCCTAACCGTAATTATTGAAAGGCCAACACATACGAGACATGGACCATTGTTACAGAGAGTAATCATGATTCAAAAGTAATAAGTATTTGTAAACAGGACTACAAAAAATCGAGCTGGCCGCTAGGGGGTGATGGAAGACTGTTCAGTGACTCATGTCGCACTTGGCCAGCGAGGTAGAAACCATGATGACACGCCAATTCCCTCAATAATGTGCCGGTGCAGTTCGTCTGCTAGGCCTACTATTTATTGTACACGAACAGCATTCTTAATATAAATAAGGAATTTTGGATATATTTCACTCACATATGTACTATGTTTTTCAGTAACAGCAATTATTTTTAATCAAAAGGCGTAAGCTGGATTTCAGGTGGATAGACATTTTAATTTTTTCAAGTTACAATGGGGGATATATCCCCCTGACCCCCCCCCCGTATCTACGTCACTGTTGTCCTTTGCCAAAGCAATTTTTTTAAATATAACTATTTCATCACATATGTTAATTACCAATCATTAAGTTTGCTTTGATACTTCCGTAAAGTTTTCCTCCGTATCTGTTGCTTTGTAACTGTTATCACAGAGATTTATCTGCGCTGTTATTTAAAAAATATCAACAGTTTAAAAAATAATTGGCCGAGAGAAGTCTTAGTTTAAGTTAAATAATCGATTATTTCGGTTATCAAAAAACAAATTACTAGCCCATCTTTAAGTTTCTCTCGCCAAAGGATGTGCTGAGTAGTTAACGCGTCTCCTACCTCTTCTATTGATTTCGTCTTGAATAGAAAAATACGTTGTGCGCAAAAAATGACCACACAGGACAATCGTCAAAATAATTTACCTATCCACCATCTTGCTTGCTAGACTTTTTTTATAAACTTTTATAAACCTGATTATTTTATTGGTAAAACAAAATTGTAACAACTTTTAACAACTTTTGTTCTGTTTTATTCTCAACAAACATGTCGGGTTATATCACAAGCTGTATAATAGTTTTCAGGGTATAAAAACTACCACCTGCAGTGTGGTTCTTAATTAATTGTATAAAAACTATACAAACATTATATTGGCCTTACAATTCATTACAATTTATCTCCCTAAAACTTGAATATTCGAATAATCCATGTTGAATAACATATTATGAGTTGTAATATTTGTTAATATGAACCAAACTATATTTCTGGAAAAATTTGCTTTTTGATTACATGACATACTGGTTGCCATATTTAATTTATTTCTGCTGTAAAGAATCAAAAGAAAAGCTACAGTCTCACCAGGAGCTACTCTTATAAACAAGTTGTTTAAGATATTGTAACATGAGTACTGTACATTAATAGAGGTCCATCAGTTCAATGGACTAATCAAACAGTTCAATTTGTATGAACTAGCTTTCCTTGTTAGCGAATTTCCCCTATAGGGAAGAAGCTATTACCGTAGTCGGCATGGTAAGACCTAGGCCCGGGACCATGATAACTTTTCGTTTTGAGGTCCCCAGACCCCAAAATCACCATTCATATATATATATATATATATGTCCGTGAGCACGATAACTCTCGTAAAAATTATCCGATTTTGATGAAATTTGGTATAAACGTGTAAAGCAACATTTATGACTTTAAGTTCGAAAACCAGCCAGATCGCTCCATCCAAAGGGGTATTCTGGGGGGGTTTTGTACCCCAAAAATGGGTTTTTCGAATTTTGTACATATAATTTTGGAAATAGTCAAATTTTAGTTTTTCCATTGGATTCAGCTTAAAAAACACACAATTTGGTATTTTAATCATTTCTCTACGTCAATTGGTTACCGAGATATTGAAAGTGCTAAACACAGTACGTTGTCTAATGTTATTCTTATGGAGGAAAAGACAAATTTTATATCTCGCTTATTTATGAACGTATACTGACGAAACTTGGTATACGGCTTCATCTGGTTGTGGACCATTGATATTTGCTCAAAACAACATTTTTTTCCAAAGGCTCCCGTAGCAGCAAACCTGCGTACTCAGCCCCATGTTATTCTTATGGAGAATAAGTAACGTGTTATCTCCCTTAATTATGAAAATATATTAATGAAATTTGGTATGTGGCTTTACCTACATGAGTTATATTGATACCCCATTTTTTGTGTTCCTTGCTTCAGCAAACCTGCATACTCAGCCGCCATGTTATTCTTATGGAGAATAATTAAAATGTCATAAATTGTTTGTTTATGAATGTATATTGATGAAACTTGGTATGTGGCTTTATGTGGTATTAAGATACATATATATGCATTGGAAATTCGCTGAGTACGCAGGTTTGCTGCTACGGGGGTATTTTGATTGATAGCTTAATCCTAAGTATTGCAATTTTCAGTGCAGACAAATTAATAGTGACCAGGCAGTCCATTGGCTGAAGGTACCATAACCACCGCAGAGAAGAAAGAATTCTTCAAAGTAAAAGTAAAGGAAAGTAGGAGTTTTTTTTAGGAGTCGGAGTCTCTAAATAATTGCAATTTAAAAATCTTCACTAGTAGCCTGGCACGGATTCGCTCGCGATCACAACGTAATATTATACTGACATTCCCGTATAAATATTGTGATACCATTCCAAAGCCAACATGGCCTGCTGATTAACTGTGTTTACTCTATCCAGCTGATTGCTTAAAACTTATAGTTATTTCCCAATAATGTTAAGCTTATGGGAAAAAACTCAACTTTAAGGGGCCCCAGGGCCTCACTCACAAATTATTTCTCTATACAAAATGTTCCCTGCACAACTTCACGTTAGGCTCTTTCCAATGACACCAAAAACATGAAAATCGGTTCAGTAGTTTAGGAGGAGTGATTGTCACAAAAAACCTGCTCGCCTATTAAATAAGTATAAATTACAACTCAAATAAAAATGATTTATTTTGGCAGAGAAGGAGGTTTATGCTGATGATATGGATAACCAATCTGTCAACAGATGTTGCGCTACAGTTAAAATCGAGGGGTTGAGGGGGGTTTCTCCCCAAGAAATGTCATTTTATTATAGGTTGTTGAAAACAGGCTATTATTAGTCAAACCTTGTTTTACTATCGCAATACCTTAATTGCATGCGGAAAACATTATGAACGAACTATGTTTAACCTCCTAATGTTTTCCGCATGCAATTAAAGTATTGCGATAGTAAACCAAGGTTTGACTAATAATAGCAATAATTAGCCTTGTTTTCAACAACATATAATAAAATGAACATTTCTAGCGGACAAACCCCCCTCAACCCCTCGATTTTAACTGTAGCCCAATATTTTTTTAAGACTATAAAGAAATACGTGCGTACAAACTTTTCTGTTTTTATTAAAAAGGGAATATTAGTTTCCCGATGACATTCAACACATCAGTTACGTATGGTAAGTTAAATCAAATAAATCTTCGCCAATATACTGTCCAGATTAGTTGCAATGTAGATACAACCATTGACTATAGTCAATGATACAACTAAAGAAAAATGGTAATTCAAATTTGAGTAGTATAGGATTTCAGATTTTAAGATTGTTCTAATATTAAGCCCTTGTGCAAGTCATTCCAACTTCAAGTAGCTATATCAGTAATTCCGGTTACACGCACTAACCACATTATAAAAACATCTAGCATAAAAAATCCAATAACGCTCTGTACCAGCAAATCTGTAAATTACCATTTGGTGCTCGGTACCGCCGTATACGGACACGGCGTGAGTTGCGGCCCCCGCGTCCGCGTTCCCAGGGCACCGAGGACGGTTTATGCGACACCGAGGACAATGCGTGATTGCCTCGGTCCGTCCGGGGCCTCATTACCCTGATAGAGATGTCCCGGTCCGGCCGCGCTGTCCGGCGTCCGTGTGGTCCGTATCTCGCCGGATCTAACCCAACTGATAAATTGAATCGCAGAGATTATCTTAATCCGATGCGAAGGAACTGAGATTTTTCCATGTTGGGTTGCCTGTGGGTTAATTTAGCTGGGAATCTGTTTCGAGTTGTAACGTGTGTATTTTTGACATAACGACTTTGATGATTTAAAGGTTATGTTATTAACTTGCTCGGCGCCGTTACAATTTTGACAGTTTGTATGGAAAATACTTAAGGTAATTTAGTTACCAATAGGTCAGTGACGTAGTCCCCAGCGAGGTAGTCCCTCACAAGGACCCAGGAAAGACACGTCAAAGCAGCAGTGCGGCGCAGCTGACAGTGGTCATGCGAAGAGCTGGCATGCTCTTGACGCCATCTTGATTGATGACCGCATCCTCCTCGGCCGCGAATATAGGTGGTATGAATGAGTCGCGCATTACTACGCCGCGCACGCTGCTCCATTCATGAATTAATCTCGTTCCGACCGCTCTTGAATCGACTGTTTTTCCCCCGGATCTTCAATAATGTATGACCCCACTAATGGCCTAATCAGGGAGGCCAAACGCTTCGATAATTTGTACCGCCGTGTCCCGGTCCCCGTACGCGGTTTTTCGCGGCCCGAACGCCACGCGCGTCCGACATAAAGTATGATGTCAGTGGCGATACGGCTCGGCGACTCGCTCGATGTTATCGACACCATAAACATTTTTACCCCGCCGTTAAGGATTCTTTGAAATTAGTTTTTGCCCGATGAATGAATTGGGCCGCGGACACGACACCGCCGCCGCATCCGAAGCACCGATTACAACGAGAGTGCGCGCTGGTTTATCAGGCACTGCGCGGGCGGCTTATGCGGCAAACCCCACTTACCCGAGCAACGACCCTATTTCCTCCTTACGCCCGACGTTTATTTGTCGTTTCTGCTAATCTGGTTTACCGCGTGGCCTCCGATTTGTGAGTTTTCGGTTTGAGAACGCCCCGATTTATCGCACTTGCTCGGCTAGCGGCTGTAAACGCGACTGGGTAGGACCGCGCGATGGCGCTTGCTGATGGAATTTTACACTTTATCAGAGTGCCTCGCAGATTTGATTTACGATGTTGAAATTTCTGTTTTCATTATCCCACGCAGAGATTACCGCGATAAGGCGACATAGTCTCGCAGACAGTTCATGGCTTTTTTACATATTTTTTGAGGTTTTATCCCATGAATTCGAGTGGTTAATCGAATAAGAGTTTAATCTGAAATGATCTACTTGACCTTCACACTCAAAGACGTTATTAACACCGTGCAAGGCAAGTTAATGATGAGGGCAGCATGTATGCTCCTGCATGCTTCAGCTGAGTTCGCCCAGCACCTGTCCAAGAGCGGTTATTCCAGCGAGGACTCAAGGTCATAACAACCGTTGTAATTGTTAGCACTATTAATAAGATATTGACAAATTGATATGATAAAAAATAGAAGACATTTCAAATAGTCAGATTATTATATTATAATAATTCCATCAATATCTTCCACATACTGGCATTGAAAAAGTGGATATTTGAACTGTCCAAGAATTTTCACAGCGCTAGTTCCTTTTTCCGTTTCAACTTACAATCCTTTAACCCTTCTGAGAGCCCCTGAATGTAGGGTCATTGCGTATCACTCCGTGCATTCCCTACTATGTAACTGCATGTAAAGTCTCGTTGATCTGCATTCCGCAGTCTTTTCTTTATTTGAAAAATAAGAGTCATCAAGACGAAAAGAAACCGAGGGACGGACAAGAGAGTTTATTGCCGAAACCCAAATGAAATGCACTTTGCTGAACCCGGCTCCGCATTCCCCGGTGCAGTCTCTAATTGGCAGCGGCACCGCGGCTCGAGTATGCAAATGAATTATAACGATTAAACCGACATAAAAATGGATAGCCTAAATATCCTTGAGGAAATAATTATCTGGCGCTATGATAAGGGAACGTGCCACAGCAAAAACTAGCTCCAGACACTTCCATGCGGGTGTTGTTGGGTTTAGATAACGATAGGCCCAAGTGCGAGTTTTTCTCTTGATTTGTTTTTTAATGACCTTTGCGACCTTGCGATCACGATGGTCTAATTATCTCAGGGCCGATTTCCTCAGTCTGACAAGGCAGGTTGTTCTGTCAAGTCGGGTTATGCTCGCGTTTAAACCGGGTTTCCTGATCGATCAAATACAAATTGAAGTGTAAATACTCCCGTCGCAACAAACCTGCGTACTCGGCGAATTTCCAATGAATATATATGTCTTAATAACACATTAAGCCTCTTACCAGAATTCAAAAGAAATATATTCATAAATAAGCGATATTTAAAATATTCATTATTCTCCATTAGAAAAACATTAGCGATGAGTACGCAGGTTTGCTGCAACAAGGAACACAAAATAATGGGTTTTTATGCAAATATCAATAGAACTCATCTAAGTGAAGTCACATACCAAGTTTCATCCATATACATTCATAAATAAGCGATATATAACATCTTTATTATTCTCCTTAAGATTAAAATGGGGACCGAGTACCTAGGTTTCCTGCTACGGGAACCATAGGCGAAAAACTAGTTTTTTTGTTCAAACAACAACAAACCACAACCAGATGAAGCGATATACCAAGTCAGTTTATAATCATAAATAACCGAGATATAAAATTTTTCTTTTTCTCCATAAGAATAACATTGGACAACGTACTGTGTTTAGCACTTTCAATATCTCAGTAACCAACTGACGTAGGGCAATGATAAAAATACCAAATTGTTTGTTTTTTTTAAGCTAAATTCAATGGTATACATTAAAATTTGATTTAAATGATAATTACATGTGAAATCTCAAAAAAAAAAAACATTTTTGGGGTACAAAACCCCCCTTCGGATGGTGCGATTTGTCTGGTTTTCGAACTCGTTCAAATAAATGGTACTTTACATATTTGTACCAAATTTTATTAAGATCGGACCTTTTTTAAGAGAGTTATCATGCTTACGGACACATATATATATGTATATAAATATATATATGCATATATAACAATTTGAACGATTGGTGTTTTTGGCATCTGGGGACCTCAAAACGAAAAGTTATCATGGTCTCGGGCTTAAGTCTTACCGTGAGACCTACGGGAATAGCTTCATTCCTATACGGGAAATTCGCTAAAATGTGATTACACACTTTATTTCCACAGTAATTGTGGATATTATTGTTTAGGAAACATTCACAAATGACACAACTATGTTTCATTTTTAAAAATTATCAAAATAATTGTAACATAACAATTATATTTTCTAAATACAAATAATAGTACATGATCAAATATTGTTCCTAAAAATTAAAAGCCTTACAGGCGAAAGCTTTGGGTGGATTGAAAATTCAACATTTGTAACGTGTGTAAATTTGAATTTGAAAAAAAATCGAACTCAATACTGCTTAATAAGTTACGCAAACGTTGCTGAGATGAATTTGGGATGAGATTGTTGCTGGTATTTATTTTTTACAGCAGTATTTTTTTCAATAATCTAGTTTTAAGTTCCATGTAAGCTCATATTAATGATTTATTGTTATGCAAAGATTAAAAATAGAACGATTTGTCGACTATTAGCCCTTACATTCACCAATAACTTGTAAGGAGATATCTGAGTCTACATCTTTCCGAAAAAAAGTTGCACTATAATTTAATTACTTGTAATAATTTTGAACCTCATAGTTTTATGAGTGACTTTGCTAACACTTCATAAACTGAAACAACATTAACCGTAATTAAATCATATGACAATGATATGGACGGGAAAAAACTAGTTTTATGACTTTTATGATGAGTGGTGACTTTTATTTTTCTTCTTCAGGTTTGACAGCTAAGTAGAACATAAACGAATTTAGTTTGTAAATCATGTTCTTAGGAGATCTACAACATAGAACTGCAAAACAGTAAAATGTAAAAAAATACCTAAGAGACAAAGCGCTAGTCTGAAGGATTGATCTAGTTCAAGTGAACTTTGTCTTTTTTATTTTTTTTATGGATATGTTATGTTTGCAATATAATACTGTGATAACGAGGGGGCTCCAGTCACAAAACATTTGTTGTTCTGCCTGGTTCCTCCATAAGGCCAACGTTAACCTTCAAAGCCTATTCATCCTCAATGGATTATCCGATATCGTTAATTTTTGATTAATTTTAAGATACAAAAATTACCTAGCTATTTCAGTGAGCAAAATCTTGATATCACAAAAAATATCATTTCAGTAAAATTCTAAAATATTCATGATTTTTTCCATGGGTGGACTATTTGTGATGTTAAAATTTTGCTTACTGAAATCTCTAGGTATTTTTTTGCTCTTAAAAATGAGCGAAAAATCTACGATCGGATAATCCATCGAGGAGGGACGGGCTTTGAAAGTTAACATTAGCCTTGGGAGAAGCAGAATACCCGAAATGTTGCGTGACTTGCGCCTCTTACATGATACTGTATCCTATACTCTAATATGAGTAAGGTTTGCTTGCTCGCTTGCGACACTGATCTCAAAAACGGCTCCAACGATTTCCTTCAAATGTTCTATATAACTAATTTCTGGGATAAAAATAAGTTCTAGACAGGCCTCATCCCCAGAAAAAATCAAATAATGTAAAAAAACTAAAATGAAAAGTTAAAAAAAAATAACATTGGGCTTATGGAGTTTCAAATCAAAACAAAAGAATTGTAACAGCTGTTCATAATCAACCAGGGAACTGTCAAAGTAATACTCATGTTGTTTATGATTATTAACATGTGGTTTCCTGAGAGCAGAGATTAAAAGATTTGAGTGAAGATTACATATATAGAGTAGTAAAATAAATCAAAGGGACATTGAGCTATAAATAACAACTGGAGTGACCTTACAAATGTAGAAAAGAGGCAAATGAGTTATACAAATCTGATTATCAGTCGGGAGAAGTGGTGAAATATTACTCCGCGAGATCTAAAGAAACTGACTGGCCTTCCCCCGAGCAAAGCTCGGCCCCCAGGTACTCATATAATAATTTGTGGGTCAGACAGTTCAAACGAATGTGTAACAAACCACATAAGGAACATACCAGTGCGTTGTAAGCGCTAAGCGGTTTGTTATTACAGTGCCGGGTACGAATACTGAGTATTACAAAACGTTTACGACCTAATATCAGCTGTAAACGATGAGTGAACGTTCGGCGGCCCGCGCATTAATTGCGACATCATAAATGCAGCTAACAGCGCCATAAAACCAGCAGAGTTGCAAACTGCAGATACTGTGTTTGATAAACATTATTGATGGTAGACGGATGCGGGTATTTTCTAATTGTACGCAGATTTATTATTATTACTGTCAACCGGTATTATAATGGTATATTTTATTTTACTGCTTCTTCATGATGTTTTCAACTAAGTTGGAGTTTATTTTGATATTCTTGCACAAATGGGGAACTTTGTAGTTTTATTATGTAGTTAAAGTACGGGATAAGTTACTAACTTAGGTGCCATGATAGTTTAACGGTTCGTGTAATGGACTTCGGTGCAAGAGGTCACGGGTTCGATTCCCGGGGTGCCTAGATGACTTGGAGAGCTTTGGACCGTTTCCCTCTAACAAATTTTGGGTATAAATTCCGCTAGCGAAGACAAACAAACTAAATCAAATAAATTCGGGAGTAAAAACTCATTTAACTAGTTATCAAAGCAAGTTTTATGTTGGACATTGTATAATGTATTACTAAATAACATTTTGTTGTCAAACTAAATTACAGTTTCAAGAAAGAGAGAGCTTTTTACACTTCAGCATACCATTGCAAAATTTCCTTATGCACTTATACAAGAGGGTAAAAAATGCAACATATCATGGGGAAGGTTCCGGTAATGTTTACTAACTAACTCTATTTATTCTGTTGTAATTTGATGTAAACACAGAGCTTAGGTTAGATCGTTCATTGAAATCATCCGCAGTTATATAACAACTGTTCAGTGGCTTGTTGTTGGCCTCTAACATGGATCTACTATTTACTGGAATATAGATCAATACTGTTTAAATTTCACCCCTTATAGTCTAAGTACACATTAGAAATAATCGTAGATGATTATTCTTCAAGATCATGCAAAACGACAGAAATTTACAATTGGTTCCTGATTTAGTGAATTTCCCCTATAGGGAAGAAGCTATTACCGTAGGTGGCATGGTAAGACTTAAGCCCAAGACCATGATAACTTTTCATTTTGAGGTCCCCAGATGCTAAAAACACTATTCGTTCAAATTTTTATATATGTTATATTTATGTGTATATATATGTGCCCGTAAGCACGATAACTCTCGTAAAAAGGTCCGATCTTAATGAAATTTGGCACAAATGTGTAAAGTACAATTTATTTGAACGAGTTCGAAAACCAGACGAATCGCACCATCTGAAGGGGAGATTTTTGGGGGGTTTTAAAACCCAAAAATGGGTTTTTTGGTGTTTTCGCATGTAATTTTTATTTAAATCGAATTTTAATTTCTACCATTGAATTCAGCATAAAAAACAAACAGTTTGGTATTTTGATCATTGCTCTACGTCAAATGGTTGCTGAGATATTGAAAGTGCTAAACACAGAACGTTGTCTAATATATTTCTAATGGAGAAAAAAATCTCGCTTATTTATAAACATAAACTGACCAAACTTGTATATGGCTTCATCTGGTTGTGGTTTATTGTTGTTTGGACAAAAAACAATTGTTCGCCTATGGTTCCCGTAGCAGCTTGGTTCCCATGTTATTGTTATGGAGAGTAATTAAAATGTTATATATCCCTTATTTATGAATGTATATGAATGCAACTTGGTATGTGACTTCATTTAGATAAGTTCTATTGATATTTCCATAAAACCCCATTATGTTTTGTTCCTTGTGATCCCCAAACCTGCGTACTCATCCCCAATGTTATTATTATGGAGAATAATTCATATAATATCGCTTATTTGTGAACATATTTCTTATGAATCCTGGTAAGTGGTTTAATGTGTTATTAAGGCATATATATTCATTGGAAATTCGCTGATTACGCAGTTTTGCTGCGACGGGGGTATTTCCTTGCGCAATTATATATCCTATACTGTAATATGACGAAGATTTGCTTGATTGGTCGGTTGCTTCCCTGCTTGCAACTCTGATCCAAAAAATGGCTCCTATAATTTCCTTCAAATGTTGGAAATAAAATTAATGGGATAAAAATAATTTCTCAACAGTTAAATAATGTAAAATAACCAATATGAAAAGTGAAAAAATAACACTTTTTTACTAATGGAGTTTAAAATCAAAACAAAAGAATCATAATAGCTGTTTATAATCAATCAGTGAACTGTTTATAATAACAACTGGAGCGACCAATAGTTGTTATTTATAACAACAGTTATAACAACAGTTGTTATTTCAGCGACATGCAGAAAAGAGGCAAATGAGTAAATCAAATCTACTCACCAGTAGGGGAACTTGGCAAAAATTACTCCAAGTCATCTAAACAAACTGACTGACCTTCCCCGAGAAAATCGCGTCCCCCAGGTACGTAAGATAATACTGAGAAAGATGAACATAGCAGGTTTTGCTTTATGGCGCAAACGCGACCTTCGCTGCAGCACCCGCCAGAGTGAGTCGGAAGTGAATCAGCATCAGAATCTCAGTGTAGGCATTGCTTTAGGCATTGCTCCCGTATCGTTGAGACAAGAGTCTGGTGTCCGACGTTCTTCAGGGCATATCATAAAACAAGTTATAATTAAAAAAAATCAAATCTCTGGAATCTATATTTTTAATACGTTAGGCATATTTTTGTCATAATTGTTTTGGAGCGGTGGTACTACCGATCACCATGTCCAAGGTGTCGTTAGAAAGGTCTTAGCATGTAGTTTTGCCATCAATTAAAAAAAATTTTAAAAGTCACCGTGGACATGGGAAAATATGGGGTCAAAGTCGCGATTTTCCCCATAGACATAATATGCAGTTGCAAACCAACGATCGAGAAATCAGCTGTTTATTTAAGGAAGTGGTTAAACAAACAAAATCTGACCCTGAAAAATGGTTATTGAACGTACAGCTGGCAACAAAACACCAGTTTTTATTTGCACAAAATCAAAACATAACCACAAAAACGTTCGGCATAATGAAGACTATAAGACGTCGACCAGGACGGCCAAGAGGAGGAGGCCGGCGAACTTTAACTGACGAATTCTTTCCTTGGGTAAAAGCTTGCTCGGATTCGAGCAACAGGACCACTAGTAATAGATTAATACTCATCCGGATTATTCACTGATATCAGATACATTTTTTAACGATTTATGTTTCTTAGTAAATTATTATTATTTTTATAATTGATGTTGACTCCAAAGTATTCTAAGCAAAAAAAATAATATAACATTTTATCAAATATGTCGCAAAACAGGATTCTAAATGTACTATAGGGAATCCTTCCAAATTGAAGACTACAAATCGTGATTAGTTTTATCTGAAAAGTAAACCTTTTACACTCGGTCAATCTAGAGGCAGTCACCTGTGTCAGATTTAAAGATCACGAAATACCAAGGTTGAGCATAAACCAGCTATAAACGCAGGTAACCAGTCTAAGAGCAATATATGCACTCCAGTGACCCACACCGGCCTTGGTGCAGGTCTAGTTTTTCTACCGATAACTCAGCACCACTAATGTACTCTGGTACATTTGCCTTGCCAACTCACTGTTTACACTAGAACCGCAGCCGCCGTCATCGCATCCTCTGCTGATTTAATTCGCACCACCACACCGTTCCTGTCCTGCCAATTACCTGGAAGAGCAAAAAGCACAAGA
This sequence comes from Allygus modestus, assembly GCA_963675035.1. NCBI lineage: Eukaryota > Metazoa > Arthropoda > Insecta > Hemiptera > Cicadellidae > Allygus > Allygus modestus. Next base: position 326,352,170 of record OY776112.1, read on the forward strand.
AAGTTAATTTCATTCAGGTTTTATTCCAAAGGACGTCTCTTTGCAATCCTGACCCTGCACTGAAAAACTTAGAGTTTAACCGAGTCTGGGTTAAACTATATTGGGTCAGCAATAACCAATTGTTGGTTACTAGCAACCAGTGCCTACTATAATTCACACTTTTACAAATATTTGTAACACTTCTAATGCGCATGAAGAAGCGTCACTTTTCCCCAATGTCTTCTGAACTACATCAATGAACTATTCAATATACTCCAGAAACCAAAATCTAAATTAAATTTTGGAGGGAAACGTTTTGGCCTCAATTAATAGCTACTAAAATAGAACCACTCAAGCCTTTATTAAACAATTTAGAGAACTAGTCGATTTCAATTAAGATAAAGATAGTTCAAAATCGGCAAGAATTGATGAACGGCGTCACCTGGAGGGGTTAAGGCGAAGCTGCCGCTGAGGGTCAAGGCATCACCCTATCACTTCTAATTAATTAACAGCTGATCGAGGAGATAACGAGGTTATACAAACAGCTGATGATGGGCTGAGTGATAGGCTCGTGGTTGCTAAAAGGCGATTTGTATGGAAATGTCTGAAGATCGTTTAGGTCTGTCAATATTATCCCTTATGTTTTTAGGTTAGTCATCATAAAGATCATTAGGATTAATAAAGGGGTTTCAGCCGTCTCATCTCACACTGGATAAGTTGTAGTAATACGCTTCTACAAGTTTTTAAGAGATGACTGTCATGTTGATAACACGATTCGTCACGCTAACGAAGAGGGTTGATTAAAGAACAAGTATAATAAGTGGAAAACAAATTTTAAATGTTGTGCTTTTAAGAGTGGTCTCCAGTCACAAAAAATGTCCTGCTTCTCATCCCATAAGGCAAAGTCAACTTTCAAATCCCGTCATTTAATAAAATAAAAAAATAATCTCTTTCTAAATAAGAAAAAATAACCCCATCCATTCTCAACGGATTATTCGAAGTCTTTAATTATTGGCTTATTTTAAGGAGAAAAAAAAACGAAAAAACACCTAGCGATTTTAATGAGCAAATTTCGATTAGACAAATATTTAACCAATCAAAAATAACAAACATTAAATATTTTGGAATTTTACCGGAGATTATTATTTTGGGCCTACTGAAATCACTAGGCCCACTCTGTAAAATAAGCCAGGAGGAGGACAGGAAGGGACGGAATTTGAAAATTAACATTGGTCTTATGGGAAGCAGGTTACTGGAGCCCCCTCTTAAGGAAATGAAGTGTCCTAAAACAAGGACACAAGCGATCTTAACAAAAATAAAACGAGGAATGAGCTACCGCGTGCACCGCAGCCGAAATTGGACTCATTTAAATATCGCTAACACTATTCAGGGATAAAAACAAATCAAGATTAACTTTTTAAGCGCCAGATGTAATTTAGCAAGTCTCGTTTTTTGGAGGAAAATAAAAAATAACTCAAAATTTGGGAGGTGATAACTGTTGTTGGCAGCGAAGGTGCGTAGACAGGTAGCAGACGCCAAACAGAATCTCCAGTTTTTATTTGGGCGTTTTCGGCGGTCCAAGGTCGCCGATATGAGGGTACTAGACCAGACAGGACCCGGAACATCCAAGGCTGCGTTTCGGCTTCCGCGTCACATCTCAGAGCAGGTGATCCGCGACTGTCTGCACGCGCTCGCATCTGCCACTTGCTTATTTATCCCCTGATTCCTTTTCGCCTCCTTTTTGCCAAACTGTTTTTCTCCCTGATTAAGGTAACCATTAATGAGTACAAAGACCAGATCGACTTTAAATCGGTTTTTAAAACGAGCGTTCGTCAGTAAATGTTTGTTTTTATTCTGCAGTTACAATTTATGAGCTATGTCGTCCATTGCACGAGTGATTGAATTGTCAATTGCACAAAAATGAAGCTTGTGTAACTCAATTACAGGTGGACAACGATAAGCTTCTTCACTTGAGATTTTATTTGTTGAGTTATTCTTACGTAACTGAGTTAATATCTACTTTTTAATAAGGATTGTTTTGGTCAGCCCCGTTTTTATTTCATGACCGATCTTGATGATTGGTGTCAAGTTAAAGGAATTTCCCTGAAGATGTTTCGAAATTAATTGCCCTTAGTCCTCAAGGCCCCACCCGGGGCCTACGACAGTTAACGGGCCTGCAACATGTTTGGTCCTCTGCGGCCGACTTGAAGACAGATTTTTTATTTTTTTTATTTCAATGCCAACGGAATTATGGTTAATAGAGTACACAAAAGCATTTAGGGAAAGCGGTCCAAACCTCTCAAATTGTTGTGGCCTCCCTGGGATTTGAACCCGTGACCCTTTGAACCGAAGTCCAAGACGCTAATCGTTAGGTTAGCGAGATGCCCTTTAAGCCCCACTTAAAAACATTGTAAATCTCTATTGTGACACAAAAATCTCCTAATGTCATGTATATTGTTTTAATCTGCGTTGAAATATGAATTCAGCAGTCGTCTACCAATTACGTCCTAATGTTCAAAACATCAAATCGTATTTTTGGGTTTACAAAAAACTTCTACATCTAAGATACGTAGAGATGACTTATGTAAAGAGTCTTAAAAAACCTTTTATCTTAGTACGAATTTCCATAACTGCGATATTTTCAAAGACATTTTTAATTACTTCCGTCATAATTGTTCTCATAATGCAACCTTGTCGTGATGATTTTTGAACGTATTCACAAAACTATTGATGCAAATATTCATAATCTATTAACTAAAGTGCTTATTTATTTTAAAGGATATAGTATATTTCGTCACTAGGATCAAAAGTGGATCTTTTTAATACGAGCTCCAGTTTAACTGCCGAGGCGAAGCCGAGGCTGGGAAATGAGCGATTATTAAAAAGACACTTTCGATCCGAGTGACGAACTATATTTTTCGTCATACTGCCAAAAAACTTAAGGTTTAAACAAAAACAAAAGTAAAATTTACGTACTGTGTCTTCATAACCTCAAATGTTTCTTTCAGCTTGTCTCTTGAAACAATCAGCTGTTGCACATGCATAACTTCGGTTCATTCATATCTATCGGTTGTTGAGTCGATCATTCAAACCAATCATTGTGGTTCGAATCAATCGGTTGTTCTTCAAATAACAATACAACATTGAATGTTTCGATAATAACAATGAATGTTTCGATTATTTATAATCGAATGAATTTTAATCGATTTATGACGAACTCGAATCAAAAGTATCATCAACAATGATCTTTTTAGTCCTAGTACGATAATGATCATCAAAACATATGTTATTATCCAAAGACTAAAAAGAAGAACTATTGAATCTCAACGCATCTGTCAAAAACAGATGTTTTTGAAGCAGTATGACGAAAACATGTTTATTTCATTTATGAATAAAATATAAAATAATGAATATGTGTTCTGAACAAGCTGTACTGGATAAACAGGATCTTGATTCGTAACGTCTCGACTAAATATTCAATCGCTCTTGGCCGTTCTGGTTTCACACCATAAACATATCAATTCAAATCAGTCGACAGACACAAAGTAGTGTATAATCAGTTATTAATTGGTAGGTTTCACGAAATTTCGGTCTACCCACTTTGATTATTGGCAATTATTTCGTCTCTTATGATTTATATAAAGAGGCTACTATTTCTCGTATAACTTATTGTTCGTAATTCACTCAAGTTTAATTCAAGAAACATTTGTGTAAATATGATTTACAACTTGTATACAGTATAATGAAATATTAAACCTTAAAAGTGTAAATGGGAATGCTATACATTAATATATTATTTGGACTCATAAAACGACCTATAACACTACACTTTATGGGATACATACATATATATATATATATATATATATATATATATATGTATTTATCATTCAAATACTGTTATTAAAAATAGTAAATATGAATTAAACTACTCAATTACGCCATATAACATATCAAACTACAATGTTTGATGAACACTATTATGTAGCATTGTCAACATACAGGCTTAATGAAGAGGGTTTAACTGGCCACAAAGATCATATCTTATAGGAGTGGGATGGGTTTTTTGGTGAGTAATTCATGTTAACTATTCAGTGATTGTCGGATTTATGAATTTAATGACCATCACTGGTGAGTCCGCCATGAATGTGAAGTTGGATGTTCGTAAAGTCTACTCATACTGATAACCAAACGGCCAAACTGTATCGAAAAGGGCAAGAATTTATGTGTATTACATCTACTAAGAAGTCAATTAATTTAACATTTAATGTAAACTTGTGAGGAGCTAAGAGCACAGATCTTTACCATATTTAAAATTAGTTATCTCAAAAATCACAAAAATGGGTAAAACTAGTTTTTTATATGTTTAAAAAACACCTCGAATGAGTGTGTATAAAATTGTTCCCGTTCCTTGAATTTACTACTGAATAATTTAAAACATATAAACTCCGCTTTATCCAAACAAGACATTCTGGCAGGTAATGTTTGACCACGGCCTGCTTGGACGCTATTGGTCGACACTTTTTGGAGTCTGATTAATACATTGTATATAGGGCTGGAGAAACGGAGATTGAAGGAAATAGGCGTGCCAATAAAAATAAATTACCAACGAAAATTCCTTATTCCGATGCAGTTAAGAGTAATACACGCATTACAAATCTGTGAGGGGAATATTAGCAGAACATATTGATTTTAATATAATAAATATGTAGTGTATGCACAAACTGACTTACTTCATGCGTAATGTTTTCAATCCCAGTCTCTCATCCCAGTTTTCTCGGTTTAAATAGTACGTGGATTTTGGGTATAACGAGACATATACAGGGTGTTTATAAAAAAACTGTACAACTTCAAACAAACATAAAAACTTTATTTTTTCACTTAAATGACTACAAATTGCAATCAAAACATAGGAAAACCTCTTAAGTTTTGTGCCAAAACCAAAAGTTTTGTGCCAAAACCAAAAGTTTATCTAATTTCAATATGTTTGCCATTACTTGTACGCAAATAATCCGGCCTACTTTCTAGCTCGCACCAAACACGACGTAACACGTGTCCGTCGATTTCAGCAAACGCTTCTCTTATTCTTTCTCTAAGGTCTTCTTTGCTGTTGACCTTACTGGCATACACCCTATCCTTAACAAACCCCCCAAAAAAATAGTCAGACGGGGTAATATCTGGTGACCTAGGAGGCCAAGATATTGGTACATCACGGTCAATCCTATGGTTTGGGAATTTTTCATTCAAGCACTTTCGAACAAACCCACTCCAATGAGGCGGTGGGGGGGAGCACCGTCTGGAAAATAAAGTTCGGCTGAAATTCCTCTAGTTGGGGAAAAGCAAAATTTTCCAACATATCAATGTAAATTTTGCTGTTGATGGTGTTTTCTTTAAAGAAAAAAGGGGCTATTACTCTATCGTGGGACAATCCGAACCAAACGTTTAATTTTTCACTGTCCCTTGTGTGCTCTTGATGAAAGTGTGGGTTCTTAGTCCCCCACATCCTCACATTTTGCTTATTTACTTTACCTGATAAATGAAAAGTAACCTCGTCAGAAAAAATAAGCTTTTCAGATAATTAGCATCATGGTCCAAGAAATCTAGCATACTTACTGCAAATTCCTTCGAAGAATCCAGTCATATGGGGTAATCTTTTGTAAAATTTGTAGTTTGTAAGCACGAAATTTTAAGGATTTAAGAAGTTTATACACAGTTGAGTGCTTCATGTTAACACCCCCTATGGACATTCGCTAAAGATACGATTTTCATGGTTACAAAGTACTATAAGAACTCACGTGCTGCACATCTCGTAGATTTCTTGGGACTGTTCATAAATGTGTTGATCTCGCTGCACATCTTCCCCACTGACTCGGGGACGACCATTACCTTTTTTGTGGAGTTTACTGCCAGTGTTCATACATTTTTCATACCAAGCCCTAATTGATGTTCTTGAAGGAGGATTTCTATTATACCTCGTTAGAAATCTCCGCTGAACAGGAGTATCAGACTTAGTTTCAAAAAAATACAGTACTCCACACACTGCGCTTTAACACGAGCATATCCATTGCGGTTTCTAATGATACTTCTTAACTATTCGTTTTTGTTTACCAATCAACAATAGAAACCAATCAGCTGATTAAAATGCCAGCTGTTAAAAACTTTTTGAGTCACTCTTTCTTGTGGTGCTTTAAAAAACCCCTATGCCCAATCAAACACGAATAGGACAAAGTAAAAGTTGTACAGTTTTTTTAATAAAATTCTGTATATAGAAATACGATACGAGTTACACAAGAGACGTATAAATAAAAAATATTCATACTCAACTTTTTCGAAGTTTCAGGAGCCTTTGACAAGGAACACTAGTTTGACAAAATATTACTCAAGAGGAGGCTCCAGTCACGAAACTTCTCGCGTGTCTACCTGCTTCTCCCATAAGGCCAATGGTAACTGTCAGCGGCAGTTTCTTCTCAGCTGATTATCTGAAATCGTCTATTTACGGTTCATTTTAAAGAACAAGAAAATAGCGATGGATTTCAGTGAGCAGAATTCCGATACTACAAATCTTTCTCCCATATTAAATCGTAAATATTGAATATTTTGGAATTTTATTGCACAATCATTATTTGCGAATTGAACATTTTGCTCACTGACATCCTGTTTGCATTTTAAAATGATCCATAAATCAACGCTATCGGATAATCCTTTGAGAAGGGAAGGACTTTGAAAGTTAACATAGGCCTTATGGGGTAAGCAGACAGAAACGCCAAATGTTTCGTACCCGGAGCCCACTGTTAATTGTTAAACATTTTACTTTTAGAAAATGTGATATTAAAACTGATGGTCCCATCAAGATAAACTGTGCACACTCTAGGTGAACCCGGAGCTCTCCGAAACCAAAAACTCATCCTTATAAGAAGCGGCCGGAGAACAATACCCGGTTAGTTACGATGGAGCTCAGCAATGGCAGAGCCCTAATGAATCTCTGACCACCGCTACCGCCGCCGCCGCCGCCCTGTAGACTGCTGGTTACCTGCGCCGTGTTTATGAAGATGCCCGGAACCGCTGACCAGTATATCTCGATAATTGAGCCGCACAACAGCTTCATTACATTCGACAATTCCCGAAAAAAGATTGCGCTGTCGGATTTGAATTGTAAATCCCCCAACAGATCCTTGTCCTACACGGTGCAGTTGTGTGGTTTGTGCACGCTGCACCGGCGGCTCCCTCTTCCTCTCTCTCTCACAACCACCTCTCTATCTCCATCTCTCTCTAATCCGGCAACCGGATAATGTATGAGACCTGTTACAGCCAAATTGTGGCGTGTCGTTTAATTTTGTTATGATCGAATAATTCATTTTTTTCATAAGGGGTTTTCAACAGGTGAATTTCATTGTGGTCCAATAAGTAACAGGTGGTTTCATTAGTATTCCTGTGCAAGGTGTGCTCCAGTGTGGGTTACTAGTTTAGTGCTTTCTTTCATTTGAAGGCTCGTGTAATCAGATTTATTGATACATGAGACAGATTACACACTATTGTTTGAAGCCAACAACTGTGCGGCATTCTATAACAAACCATCTCCTAATTCAGTTACAGTATTGGTTTTGTCCTAAAAATGCCATAAGCAAGTATTGTTATTCTACATTCATGACTATTTGAAACATGAATATATGGTGATCAAGAGGTGTCGAGCTTCACACTAAAGGTGACATTAATGAGCACGGGTTTCTCTTATATTTACTAGTGTCTGTCTGAGCTCCCGTAACAGCCACTATCAGATGCCCACCAGCTAGGAGAGCTCTAGTAACAGCCCGTGTTTATGAGCCAGCCGCAGTTATCGCTATAGAGTCATCTTCCATTCCTCTGAGGCGTCCAATTACTTCTTTATCTCAAGCCAATAGTGTCAATTTATCAGTGGTTTACCGTAATAATAGAAGGCGGAATAGGTGGTGGAATTCCCACCAGGACAAAGCTTTAATTAAATTCTGTAACAATAAAACTACGAGGAAGAAATGACCGTAAGACAAGACCGCACAATCACTTCTAATTGACTTAGTCCTGCATCGAGAATATTACTTTACAGGTATCACTAGTTTCGATATCGGATCTTTAAAATTAGAGGTCAGTAACTGTAATCGAATTAAGATGAAAGGATCAGATGCGTATCAATCGAACCCGGAGATAGCTGTACGGATCGTGAGTCGACAATTATTGGTGAAGGCTTGTGGATAATTCATTTTATCGTTCCATTACTTCTTAAATTTGATTGTTTTGAGCCTAAAAAGAACAAAAATGAAACTAAAACTGCAAAAGTTATCATTCAATTGGTTGTTAGCTTAACTTAACCCTAAAGTCCCTCCTTTTGAAAACAATAGAACCAAGTTTCGAAACCAATATTGCCCTGTTAAAACAGTTTGCACTTTATTGGATTTTGTAAATCGATACTCACAATTGTTTACCCTAGGATAGGTGATAACAAATTAGTATTAATCTGTAGCATACGATAGGCGTTACTTGCAATTTATGTAACTTGTGTAATTGTTCAATCGATTTGATTTCCTTGAAGTTGTGTACTTTCAGCAATGCAATGGTGAAATTAAATTGTGCGTTCAACAAAACGTAAGCATCAAAACGAAAAACACAAAAAATGTGTCCAGGAGGGATTAGCTCATTGTTGGATTTCCCGAACAGCTGATGCTCAAATCGACCAATTCGTAGTCAGCTGATTGTTTACAACAGCTGTCAAAGTTGTAGGTCAGCTGAAGCTGTGGTGATGAATATGCAGCAGGCTAGGCGCCACTTCACACCTCCAAACGTGGTCTGAATCCCAGGACCTCTGCAGTGACATCCTAGAGTTCGCACACTTTTTAATGTTTTTGTTGTTTGAATATATTTTTGTAATACGCACATTTTATTTTTGTTCATTGCTTTCTCCCCATGGCGCGTGGTGGTACAGTGTTGCAGACGGCGACAGGTGGATACACTTGTTTAGTTTCACTGATGCGGGCCGCCACCTGAGCCTTCCACCTGCTACTTGGCATTCCGCCACTCTCTACCACCATCCCCCATCACCTCCCACCGACCCCGCCACGCGCCGTGTGGACCTCCCACCCCTGTCACGGTGGACCAGACTGGTCTGCGACAGCTGGCAGTTGATTTAGTCATTTAAGAGGACTCCAGTCACGTTTCGCTTACCTGCTTCCCCTAAGTTCAATGTTAACATTGAAATCTCTCCCTTCCTTAACTGATTATCCGATATCGTTGATTCATGACTCATTCTAAAGAACGAAAAAATACCTAACAATTTTAATGAGAAAAATATCCCTATAAAAATGTATTGTCCTTTTAAAGACGTGTGTTAGGTGGGGGTTTTCGATTAAAAAAAAATATTTTACTGGGCAATACCCACCTTTATGTATTTTTTTAATTTGACGAAAAGAGGTTTTGTTCTTAAAATTATTCGCCATACATGGTCTAACGCCGCATAACCTGAGTGTGGGTAGTGCCCAGTAAAATTAAGGTTTATTGAATACAAAAATAAAAAAAAACACCTAAAACATGTTTTTGAACCATTAAATATTTCACATAGAGATATAATTAAAGCTGCCCTATGTAAAAAATAGACGGTACCCTACTGAATCATTACTTAATGAATTTGGTGTTTTAAATATAAGACAGCTTTACGTTAAAACCTTACTAATATATATATTTTTTACCATTCTGAAGACATTTTTCAAAATTGCAACCATAATTATTTTACTAGAAATGCCCAAACTGTTGGTATACAAACAATTAGATTAAATACAAAATTTTCAGTGACAAATTCACATTATATTTCACATATATTATACAGAAATCTCCCTGATTATTTGATAAATACGCAAATATATTCTATTTTTACATACAACAAAATTGTTAAACATTGGCCTTTTGAAATTGGAAGAGATATGACAGAGCATATTATCACATCAGGATACAGATGAATCAATAGACGACTATAATTATTGTACAATTAACTATTTCTTACTTTACTAACACAGGACATAAATAAAATAGTTAATATCCCCTTGGTCTTATGATTATTCCGCACCTTCATTATGTCAATGTTTTAAATAAATGCCTTCATAGCAATTAAAAATTGTTCAAATAATACCTACTAAATGTAGAAAAAAAGTATAAATAAAGTGATTTTGCCGACTCATGCCCACGCACAGGCTTAAGCCCATGTGTGCATATTCTTTAAGGTAAAGTAAGATAGTAGGTCTAACAAAATTATAAAATAATTATTATAAATTAAGAATATCTTCAAATATATTTTTACTTATTATAGGAAAAACATGTAATCCTACAAATATTTGGAATAAATAAATTGGAATAAAATTATGTGTATGTAAGTATGTATGAATGTCTTTCAAAGATCGATTGTTGTAAAAATTATCGATCAATATATTCAATATTTACGACTATTTGTGAGGGAACTGATTGTGATATCGAAATTAGCCTCAATGAAACCGTTAGGTATTTTTGATTATCTTTAAAAAGTACCAAAAATCAACAAGTTAGCATATTCCTTGGTGGAGGAACGGACTATGAAATGTAACATTGACCTTATGGGAGATGCAGGTAGAAACGCTAATTGTTGCATAACTGGAGCCCCTTGTAAGTGCAAAGTCTGATGAGGCTGCAGACCATTATCGTGGGCTGCAAGGAACCGCCGCACCGGGTTTGATGAATGCAAAACCTAATCACTACAGTCGTTTGTTATGCAATTTCCTTCAGGTGATTTGAGATGTTAAAATATTTTAATTATTTCATTACTACACATTCAATTTGTCGCATCTCATAAATTAAACGTCTATCGCACCTGCTACATGTGAAGGCAAACGACGTGTCGTTACAACGAGTAATTGCTTCAGTTGCTAGCCCGTACCAAATGGCTCCGTCGTTCACTAGTAATTGCTGTCAATTTTTGTAAAAATAATTGCAAAAAATAAAACTTGAAATAGCAATACATCATTGGAAGGGGGAGGGGGTTACAAGGAGTAAATTATCGAAGAAAACAACAAAGTATTACAAAGTTGTATTGGCTTGTAAAGGCGGTTTTTCGCTATATATGTTTTGACAAGGCTTTAATTAAGATACGAAATTTGTTTTCTGGTGACACTTTATAATAATTAAAATGTATTAAATTAACTTAGAGACCTAAATGATCAGAAAAGTGCAATGCCTAATATAATACATTTACAAGATGCAATAGCTTTTATAGTACTGCATTAATTGTTACTACAAATATATATATAAATCGTGGTAGCTTGTCTTGTAATCATAACCACTGCGATAAATTCTTTTAGTGCTTTTATTTATTTATTTATCCAGGATAACATATCCAATGCAATATACTGACAACAAATTAAATGCATTCAATAGTATAAACACCAAAATTTTATTTGTAATTAAATAATACAAGTTGTCAATATAGTGTCTTAGGAATCTAGGAACATATAATGTGACAATCATGATCCCGGACATAAGCAGCACGGTAAAGTTCACTCACAAAGGAATCTAGGAACATGTAATGTGACAATCATGATCCCGGACCTAAGCAGCACGGTAAAGTTCACTCACAAAGGAATCTAGGAACATATAATGTGACAATCATGATACCGGACCTAAGCAGCACGGTAAAGTTCACTCACAAAGGAATCTAGGAACATATAATGTGACAATCATGATCCCGTACATAAGCAACACGGTAAAGTTCACTCACAAAGGAATCTAGGAACATATAATGTGACAATCATGATACCGGACCTAAGCAGCACGGTAAAGTTCACTCACAAAGGAATTTAGGAACATATAATGTGACAATCATGATCCCGGACCTAAGCAGCATGGTAAAGTTCACTCACAAAGGAATCTAGGAACATATAATGTGACAATCATGATACCGGACCTAAGCAGCACGGTAAAGTTCACTCACAAAGGAATCTAGGAACATATAATGTGACAATCATGATCCCGGACATAAGCAGCACGGTAAAGTTCACTCACAAAGGAATCTAGGAACATATAATGTGACAATCATGATACCGGACCTAAGCAGCACGGTAAAGTTCACTCACAAAGGAATCTAGGAACATATAATGTGACAATCATGATCCCAGACATAAGCAGCACGGTAAAGTTCACTCACAAAGGAATCTAGGAACATATAATGTGACAGTCATGATCCCGGACCTAAGCAGCACGGTATAGTTCACTCACAAAGGAATCTAGGAACATATAATGTGACAATCATGATACCGGACTTAAGCACCACGGTAAAGTTCACTCCCAAAGGAATCTAGGAACATATAATGTGACAATCATGATCCCGGACATAAGCACCACGGTAAAGTTCACTCCCAAAGGAATCTAGGAACATATAATGTGACAATCATGATCCCGGACTTAAGCAGCACGGTAAAGTTCACTCACAAAGGAATCTAGGAACATATAATGTGACAATCATGATCCCGGACCTAAGCAGCACGGTAAAGTTCACTCACAAAGGAATCTAGGAACATATAATGTGACAATCATGATACCGGACATAAGCAGCATGGTAAAGTTCACTCACAAAGGAATCTAGGAACATATAATGTGACAATCATGATCCCGGACCTAAGCACCACGGTAAAGTTCACTCACAAAGGAATCTAGGAACATATAATGTGACAATCATGATACCGGACATAAGCAGCACGGTAAAGTTCACTCCCAAAGGAATCTAGGAACATATAATGTGACAATCATGATACCGGACATAAGCAGCATGGTAAAGTTCACTCACAAAGGAATCTAGAAACATATAATGTGACAATCATGATCCCGGACATAAGCAGCACGGTAAAGTTCACTCACAAAGGAATCTAGGAACATATAATGTGACAATCATGATCCCGGACATAAGCACCACGGTAAAGTTCACTCACAAAGGAATCTAGGAACATATAATGTGACAATCATGATACCGGACCTAAGCAGCACGGTAAAGTTCACTCACAAAGGAATCTAGGAACATATAATGTGACAATCATGATCCCAGACATAAGCAGCACGGTAAAGTTCACTCACAAAGGAATCTAGGAACATATAATGTGACAATCATGATACCGGACCTAAGCAGCACGGTAAAGTTCACTCACAAAGGAATCTAGGAACATATAATGTGACAATCATGATCCCGGACAAAAGCAGCACGGTAAAGTTCACTCACAAAGGAATCTAGGAACATATAATGTGACAATCATGATCCCGGACATAAGCACCACGGTAAAGTTCACTCACAAAGGAATCTAGGAACATATAATGTGACAATCATGATACCGGACCTAAGCAGCACGGTAAAGTTCACTCACAAAGGAATCTAGGAACATATAATGTGACAATCATGATCCCAGACATAAGCAGCACGGTAAAGTTCACTCACAAAGGAATCTAGGAACATATAATGTGACAGTCATGATCCCGGACCTAAGCAGCACGGTATAGTTCACTCACAAAGGAATCTAGGAACATATAATGTGACAATCATGATCCCGGACATAAGCAGCACGGTAAAGTTCACTCACAAAGGAATCTAGGAACATATAATGTGACAATCATGATACCGGACCTAAGCAGCACGGTAAAGTTCACTCACAAAGGAATCTAGGAACATATAATGTGACAATCATGATCCCGGACATAAGCAGCACGGTAAAGTTCACTCACAAAGGAATCTAGGAACATATAATGTGACAATCATGATACCGGACCTAAGCATCACGGTAAAGTTCACTCACAAAGGAATCTAGGAACATATAATGTGACAATCATGATCCCGGACATAAGCAGCACGGTAAAGTTCACTCCCAAAGTGTTTGCTGAAAAGCGGTTCGACAAGTCAGTAAAAAATGCTACAGGTGGAATTAAATACTAAACTAGGTAAAATCAAATAAAACCCCAAAAATTTGTCAGGTGCCCTTCTTTTCAAGGCTGCAAGACAAGTATATTGTATCTGAAAGTGATTTTTTTCGGGGTGGACCACTTTTTATTTCAAGATAATTAAGTTAGTTTGTTCCTAATTTAATTTGTGGCTGTTTTCCTTATTGATTGGCATAGTTCATTCGGAGAACTAACTGATTTTAAACATTGATAGGTGATCATATTGATTAGTCTTCAACGTTAGCTTTGCTTTACAGTTAACAGTAAACCTGTGCATTCGTATGTATGCAAATTTCCTTTATTAAGTAAAGCCGGCATTATATAAGATAAATCAATATTTGTTGTTCATTAAAACAAAAGCAAAGCAGCCAGTCGGCCAGTCAGTAATTGACAAGTTTGGTTTCACATGTATTTGATAATTTAGTCTTGAGTCTGAAAGGAAATGAATTAAAACTGAGAATTGTTGTAAACCGATTATTTAGTCCCTAGTGTTTTTATAAAACAGGTTTTAATCTTGATAACCAGTGCGATATTTGGAGTTTTGTTTAGGTATTTTTTAATGTAAACTAAATATAATATAAAACGTTATTTTATTTAGGGGCTTAAGGTTCTGTAACTTACTAAGTTTTCTTAAAAAGATAATTGCAGAAAAATGGAACTTAAATCTTACTCCTATATTCCTTAAGGACTTTTTTGTGAAATCAGCTACGGTTTTATTTCATGACTAATTTTGACGATTGAGGAATTTTGACTAATTTTGACAGATTAAAGAGATTTTCTTCAATATGTTCCAAAAGTAATTATTGATATTCCCCTCAGTCCTCAGGGCTACGCCCCACTGGCCGTCAAAGTTCCCATGTTATTTTTAAGGAAGAACATATTTACCACATCGTGCCTTGGTTTTCCACCTCGTATCGCTGCTGCCGTGTCCTGACGGCTTCCGGAATTTTCATTATTTTTTATGTTTTCCGAGACCATAAAAATACAGAGAGCGATAAGGAAGTGTAGTATTCTTGTAGGGCAGTTGATGAATGTTAAGGTGAAGCCACAAGGTTTGGATGACTTCCACCGCTGTTGGCCTCACGTATCACAGGTGTAACGTTGTGTTTCCAGAATTGTGTTGGGTTTTGAATCTGTAATAGGCGGCAGGTGCCATCCTCCTTCACACGTTCACTTCATGTCGCGCTGAAGGCCGAATTACGCCGCCGCCGCAAGATGGGTAGACGACGAGTTTAATAAAAAGAATTTCGTCACCATAGACATCAGTTTTTGCAATTATTGCAATCTTGCCTATTGTTACATCTTCTTATCGTTATTTTTAGGACAAAATTACACAACTTTTTTATTTTAGCGAATTTCCCCTATAGGGAAGAAGCTATTACCGTAGGTCTCATGGTAAGACTTAAGCCCGAGACAATGACAATTTTTTTTTTAAGGTCCCAAGATGACTAAAACACTATTCGTTCAAATTTATATATATGTATATATATCTCTCTCTATATATATATATATATATATATATATATATATATATATATGTGTCCGTGAATGCGATAACTTGAGTAAAAAACGTCCGATTTTGATGAAATTTGGCTCAAATGTGTAAAGTGATATTTATGACTTTAAGTTCGAAAACCAGAAAAATCGGACTATGGGAAGGGGGGTTTATAGGGGTTTTAAATTTTCCAAAAATCAGTTTTTTGCATTTTTCACCCTAAAATTTTTGAAACACTTAATTTTGGTTTTGACCATGTTATAGAGCTTAAAAAAACAAATAATATGGTATTTTGAATTATTAACCTAGGTTAAGTGGTTGCGGAAAAAATCCAAAAAAACATGCTCATAAAATCTCCCATGTTAATCTTATGGGAAAAAGGTTTTTGGCTTTTCCTCAGTTAATTTTACTTTAAACTTCACATTTGCTTTTACCAATCACTTCAGCTCCACAAAACAATCATTTTGGTGTTTAAATTGTGATTCTACGTCCAACCGTTGCAGAGATATTCAAAGTACTAAACACAGTACGTTGTCCAATGTTATCCTTATGGAGAATAAATAAAATTTGATATCTCGATTATTTATGAATGTATATTGATGAAACTTGGTATGTGGCTTCATGTTGTACTGGTATATTGATATTTGAACAAAAAACAAATATTTTGTTGGTTGTCCCCATAGCAGCTAACCTGCATACTCAGCCCTAATGTTATTCTTATGGAGAATAAGTAAAGTTTTATATCTCCCTTAATTATTAACATAAATTAATAAAACTTAGTATGTAGCTTCACCTGGTTGAGTTAAATTGATAATTGCATAAAAACACATATTTTGTGCTCCTTGTTGCAGCAAACCTGCATACTCAGTCCTATGTTATTCTTATGAAGAATAAATAAAATGCTATAGATCATTTATTTATTAATTTATTTTTATAAAACTTGGTAAGTGCCTTTATGTGGTAGTGAGAAACATATACATTCATTGGAAATTCGCTGAGTACGCAGGTTGGCTGCGACGGGGGTATTTACAGTTATTTCCTAAATATTACGGTTTTTAAGATTTTTAGCCTTGAAAAACAAAAAACCCGTAATTTTGAAATGGTGCAATGTAGGAACTTGATATTACATACCAAAATGTACAATGTTTGAAGTTGATATCTTCAGATGATCCTAAGATAAAACATACTAGCTGTTACCCGCAGCTTCACTCGTTTTTTTTGTTTTTTTTTAACCATTTTATTAAACCGTTCAGCATTATTACAATTGCTATACAGGCTAAAGTTTAATACAATACATGTGGATAACATAAGAAA
Organism: Allygus modestus; assembly: GCA_963675035.1. Taxonomy (NCBI): domain Eukaryota; kingdom Metazoa; phylum Arthropoda; class Insecta; order Hemiptera; family Cicadellidae; genus Allygus; species Allygus modestus. The sequence goes on from OY776112.1 coordinate 326,368,923, forward strand.
TGACAAAGATTGAGGTCAGCCGATCAGCCCCTCAGGCACAGAATTCATAATGTTCAGTGGCACAGGGTATTGCCACATAACTTCTTTGTGTAACAATCTAACAAACAACATAACAAGTAACATAATCTTCGGGTAATCTTGGTGTGCACAAACTTTTTTTACATTAATTTAACAAAATATCTTGAGGTAACCTTGGTTTGAGACGAAGCCTTCTGAAATCGGACGGGAGCCCTGTGTTGAAATATTGAATCCCTCTTACAGATGCAAGTTTTGTAAAAACTTCAGAGTTGACTTTTTTATAAATTCTTTGATTTGGGAAATTCCAAGTTCGTGGTGAATTTGGGCATTACGTACATACCAAGGGCATTTAAGTATTATTCTCAATGTTTTGTTTTGGAAAGTTTGTAGTTTATTAATTGCACTGGTCGAAGCAGTGCCCCATAATGGGCATGCATACAACAGTAATGGTCGGAGGATAGTTTTGTAGAGAAGAATACCATTTTTCACTGATAGAGATGATTTCTTGTTTAATAATGGGAACAGTTTTGATAATCTTCCATATGCTAAGTTAAGCTTTTTGTTTATGTCGTGAAAAATTAAAACCCATTAACCTGACCAGAACTACCAAATCATTGTTTAGTTTTACCATATGACTGACTTATTTTGCCCTGACCGACAAACAATTACAGCTGGTAATTTTGTAAATGATATCCTCCCATAAGATTTGCATTATAACTTACAGGACCCATGGGAAGGAGCCCTAAGGTTGGATGCGGTCATTATCAGGTATATATGTTAATGTGTTATGTAAGCTAAGTTCATGCAACATTTTAGCTTAATCGGTACAGTAATTTATCCGTGATGGAACACCCAATATCCATACATATATCCAAACAAACATCCAAACTTTCACATTTATAATATTTGTAGGATTAAGTAAAAAAAAAACATACAGACTGATAGACAGGAAACTAAGCGTTTTAGGACATACCTTCATATGTACATTTTTCTTCATTTTTATGGAAATAATTACTCTTTTACACCCTGTATATATAGAGAGAGATTAAGGTAGTAAAAAATTTGTTGTATGACATATCTATATATATTAATAACATATTTGTTGTTTTTGTTCGGCAACTGTCGGTTTCTAGAATAACTATTGTGCACTTTTTAGTTAATAGAAAGCTTTTACCCTCTAGATAATGTCTTCCGAATTTAAAAACCGTCCATTTTCAGGGCTCTGTTCCATGTGTGATTTCAATTTTCCAATGTTATGGATTCTTTTATTTATGGAGTTACCTGATTGTATTGTGACATTTTCAAATAATATTCCACTACGAGATCCCCTTGCGGACAACGGGACACTGGGTGGTTAAAACGTTGAGTGAACCTAGTTGATGTTGATAAGGTCTACATCTTCATGGTACGTACTACCTCCATCCCCATTATTTCGGATGTAACTGTATTTGAGTTTTAAGGATTTGCATTGTAACTGGTTTTATGAGTAATTCATCTTATTTGTTGCAAATTTTCCAGCCTTTGCCTTAGAATTCTAATATTTTATACTCCTTTCATTTCACTTTCAATGATACATTGATAAATCAAACGGCGTGACGGTGACCAGGGATCAAGCACCAGTCAATCATTCTGCAGGACTGGTATTTCCACAAGTGAGTTCGACGGGCGTCCGACTCTCATTAGAAATCAATGATGGTCCGAAAATGAGTGAAATGAAACTGGTAATGAGTGGGAGGGGAGGGACAGGTGTGACAGCGGTCAGCTGCGCGTGCCACTTCCGGAAGCTGGAGTGGCGGTGGCAGCGGTAGTAGAGGCAGAGAGCAGTCAAGGAGGTGGTGGTAGAAGGTACGGTAGAGATGGTGACCGCAGTGAAGGTAGAGGTGATGGTGTCCAGTAGCAGCAGGAGTAGAGGCGGAGACAACGGTTGGCAATGTGGTAGAGGCAGAGAATCATGGCGGTGGTTGGTCGGGGGTGTGGTAAAAGCGGAGGTTGGGGATGGTGATATTACAGTGGTTGCAGTGATTGCAGGGTGGTGGTTGAGGTTGATCAGGGCTGGATGTAGAGGTGGTGGCAGGGGTCATGGTAGAAACGGAGGCAGAGGATGGTAATCTAGTAGAGGCAGAGGGTGGTGGAGGTGGTTGTTCGAGGGTGGGGTAAGAGGCGAAGGCAGAGGATGGTAATCTAGTAGAGACAGAAGATGGTGGAGGTGGTTGTTCGAGGGTGGGGTAAGAGGCGGAGGCAGAGGATGGTAATCTAGTAGAGACAGAGGGTGGTAGAGGTGGTTGTTCGAGGGTGGGGTAAGAGGCGGAGGCAGAGGATGGTAATCTAGTAGAGACAGAGGGTGGTAGAGGTGGTTGTTCGAGGGTGGGGTAAGAGGCGGAGGCAGAGGATGGTAATCTAGTAGAGACAGAGGGTGGTAGAGGTGGTTGTTCGAGGGTGGGGTAAGAGGCGGAGGCAGAGGATGGTAATCTAGTAGAGGCAGAGGGTGGTAGAGGTGGTTGTTCGAGGGTGGGGTAAGAGGTGGAGGCAGAGGATGGTAATCTAGTAGAGACAGAGGGTGGTGGAGGTGGTTGTTCGAGGGTGGGGTAAGAGGCGGAGACAGGATGGTAATATAATAGAGGAAGAGAGTAGTGAAAGTGGTTTGTCGGGGGTGGTGGTAAAGGTTGATGCAGAGGATAGTAATGTAGTAGTGGTAGAGAATGGTTGTTGTAGAGGTAATGGGATGAATTTGTTATATTTATTTATGGATATGTGGTTGTACTCCAGTACATCTGAAATGCCCCGCAAGACGAGCGAAATGAGTTGCTGGATTGACAATTTGGCCACTAATATATCTAGGATTTATCATTGCTATTAGAAAAATACATACCATATATAATTTTATCAAGTAAAGAAGTGTTAGTGGCTGGTTCGCTGAAACAAGCTTATTCAAAGTAGTAACACGTACAATCCCATTAACTAGTTCACTTAAATTGATATTTGAGTATACACGTTACAGAATTCAAATTACCCACGTCAGTTAATCTGAATTAGAAAGTATGCTTGAGAACTAATCAAAACTTATTTTAATGATACAGAGAAACATTTTGCAGGAATCCGCCTTTCTTTTGTTTGAGGTGGGAAAATATGAAAACTAAAAGTTATACTTCAATTTATTCTACAAATAAGCCAATATCTGAGTTTGCAGTTATAACTTCATGAGGTATTAGTTTGTCATGCGATCCCCCAACGCTTTACAACACATGTTTACGAAGGGCTTGTCTCGTTTCAGCAGTTTTCGGTAACATTTCCTGATAACGAAGTCGTAACTCCAGTAGTTCCTGGACCGGCCGCCAGAGAGAGCGCGTATCCTCCACCTGCCTCTCACTCACCTGCTGCCTCTTCCCTCTCTTTTTATATTAAATTTACATTCGGGTTTTACCTTAAAATTAACATTCCCGATAAGAAATTAAAATACCTTGTTTTAATTGATATATAGAACACTGCAAAGCAAAGCAACTCTACGAATCTGTCTGATTGTAGAAAAAGGCACGTTTTACATTTTATCGTAATGTTTTTAATGTAAGTCTTTTTGATTTTGAGGTAACAAATATCTAAAGATTTGTTTATATAATCTGGTTTTTTTGTTAGCATTTAGGTCTCATAACCTGATCATGGACACCTCTTTTTTACACCTCCATTTTAGACAGCTTCTGTTTTTGTTTGAGGTAGATATATTATTTACATGCTGTGGGAAAGAAGTAAATAAAAGGAAAGATCACTTGTAAAATAGTAAATGAATCAAACACTTTTATAAATGTGAAAATTTAATCAAAGCAGACATTTTACAGACCCCATTTATCTTATTATTGGGACTGAACCCTAAATAAATCAGACACTTTTATCAAAGTGAAAATATAATCACATCAGTGGTTTTACAGGCCCCATTCTCTTATTATTGGGACAGTACCATTTTTTTAGCTGTCATATGGTTTTTACACAAAACAATAGTTCCGAGTGCCTTAGATGATGTCATTAATTTGAGCCCCACCATAATTCTGAGATTTGCCAAACGTCCACATATCTCTTCAAAATTGTTCTTACATAATCATTAATATAGATATTTAGTTATAACATACTTCAGATTATCATATTACCCAAATACCTAAACAGGGGGCTCCACAGTCACCTGCTTCTTCCTGTTTCTCCCACGAAGACCAATGTTAAATTTCAAATCCCATCCCTCCTCAACGGATTATTTGAAATTGGTTATCTGTGGCCTTTTTATAAAGAAAACCTACCTAGAAATTTCAGAGAATACCACACATAGTTAACCAATGTTAAAAATCATAAATATTGAGCGATTATTATTTGTGATATTACAATTTTGCAAATTGAAATTTCAATTTATAATTCTCTTAAGAGTCTTCATCACCGGAAGTTGCCGGACACCATCTTGGTGTTTTGTTCCATAAGACCAATGTTAACTTTGTGCCAACATTACTCCTCACCCGATCGTCACAAACAATTAATTTTGGTCTCAAATTAAAGGTTTCGTCGTCCTCTAGGGAAATACAATAGTCGAATTTGGATTTTGTTACAAATTATTGAGAACATTTACAGAGTTTCAGTTCGCAATTAAACTATTTTTATGAAACTATGATACCTAAATTAATGAATTCGACATTGTATTTCCCTAGAGGACGACAAAACCTTCAATTTGACACCAAAATGAATTGTATTTGACGATCAGGTGAGGAGTAATGGAGACACAAAGTTAACATTGGCCTTATGGAACAAAACTCCAAGATGGTGTCAAGCAACTTCCGGTGATGAGGACTCTTAAAATAAGCCATAAATCCACGATATTCGGAATGTTTATTGAGGAGGGACAGTATTTAAAAGTTAACATTGGCTATGGGACAAGCAAGTAGAAACGTGAAACGTTACGCAACTGTAACCCCTCTTAGAAACACTCGTATCCATAAAGTATCACTAGTCTCCTCCTGTACAAGCCTTCACACTCCGCCAGACTTACAGACCATCTCCCAACTCCTACATGGCGCGAGAATCCCGGGGCGCCGCCCTGAGGGGGATAATCGCCCAGTTTGGGCGCGCGCGCTTTACATAACCTGTGGGCCTAATGAAGATCTCATCTGCGGGTTAGCGCATTATCCGCCAGCTGGGTAACGGTACCGCATTGTTGACTCACGCCTTCTACCATTGCAGTGCGGCAGTAGGCGAGAGCAGGTTGATAGCGGGAATTATCACCGATTACTGTCGTGGTTGGGGAATTGTCGCTTGTTTTGGTGACTTGAATGCCTGCACTGTTCGAATGTGGTGAACATTGCAATGTAGGAGAGAGTTGTGGATTTAGATTTAGTGTATTAAAACAATCTTTGGTTCGGCGGATTTCTCAACCGATTACACACACTCAATATGTAAATTGACAAAATCAAAATTTCAGTAATATCGAAATTTTACTCACTGAAATCGCTAGGAATTGATCTTTTCTTTACAGTGAACTATAAATAAACTGTTTTGGATAATCCGTTAAGTAGTGATGGCCAATGGAAGTTAACATTGAAGAAGGTAGAACCGGACTGTGCGTGACTGTCGCCTCCTCTTAATTATAGATATTTTAGTGGAATCACTATTCTTGCTTCCAACAATGACTAATTTCCTGGTATTATCCCCCATATTTCTTAAAATCACAATTTTATTTTGAATTAGCGTTCTAACTTTATAACAAAATATGTTGTAAATATAAATTACGGCAAACAAAACTATTAAGAATTTATTTACTTTACAGAAATACTATTTACAAGAAGAGCTGCAAATTTCAATCAAAAACACACAAGTTTACATGTATTTTACCGTAAAAAGGCTTTTTTCATTATTTTGAATAACATAGGACTACTGCAGTTTTGGTATATGAATACTTTATGTGCTGTGGAGCACAAAATAAACTAACAACACATTTATGTTTTGATAAGGCAGCGGTTTGTTTGTTGCAAGGAGAATATAAAATTATCGTTTGCTTCGTGTTAACAATTGGAAATAAAGAACATGGTTAACATTTTTTTATGTTGTCTCGTAATCTTTAATGTACTTGTACAATTCTTTGTTATTAAAATTTTTAAATCTTTCATGACATTCTTTTTCACGGTTGATACAGTTTCACAGTTTTATGGTTTTAGTAGAGATTTGTTTTGGCTCTTATTGTAAACAGCTTTGTAAAATACATACATTTTGATTGGAACTCTTAATAATCTTGTTTTAAGCTTTTTTCCCAAGCAAGGAAATGACACAATAACGAAATGTGCGTCATTATAAGCTTCATGGGAAAAAATGTTACGCTGGTACAACACCGTACCCAGAACTGTTTTCCCATATAGCACAGCTGGCTTCATGTCGCTGATCATATCAGTGACGCTATCTTTTGTCACAAGTTTTTGTTTCACGCACGCATGTCGTTGTCACCTCAGTTTGACGGTTGGTTCGCGTGATTGCCGCAGCATGCAACTGTAATTAGGCGACACGCATCGCCGTTATTTGCCTTAACACGCTGTTGAGCGTTAATCGGTAAAGGTAGAGGTTTGTACGTACAACTCACGAAGAAACAAGTTATATTCCCTGCAATCCACTGAAGGGATTTAAAAAAATCGGCTTCCACCTTACGCATTTAAAGATCTCATGTTACACTTATGGGCATTGATTTGATGATATCTTAGGCCTATACAAATTAATTTTTCAAAATAATTTATAAGGTACCCAATTCAGCCCTTCTGTTGAAGTCGGCTACTGTATCAACTAGGAGAGATATATTATAAGTTTTAAACAGGTCATAGCAAAACTCTTACAAACTCAAAATTATAACTTTTAACTTACAAATTGATACACAGAACGCATCGCTATTTGTAACAGTTATTACTTTCAGACATGCATGGATAGCTCTATTTAAGAGTCCAGTCCTCTGCTTCTTCCTGCTTCTCCCATAAGACCAATGTTAACACTCAAATCTCGATCCTCCTCGATGGATTATCCGAAAAAGTTGGTTCATGGCTAATTTTAAAGAGCCAACAAATTAAAACCTAGTGATTTCACTCAACAGAATTTTGACATCACAAATAGTTCAACCATAAACATTCGTATTAATTATTTTAGAATTGTTATTGCACTTTTTGCTATATCAAAATGTTGCTCACTGAAGTCCCTAGATTTTTTGCTCTATAAAATGAGGCATAAAACAACGATATCGGATGATCCGTTGAGGAGGGACGGATTTTGAAAGTTACCATTGGTCTTGGGGAAGCAGGTAGAAATGCTAAATGTTTCGTGACTGGAGCCCCCTCATAATCCTATACTGCAATACGAGCAATGTCTTGTTTGTTTGCAAAATTGGTATCGTAATCCAGCGGAAGGATTTTGCTTAAACTTTGGAATTAAGGGCTTTTGGACCTAAAAACCGATTGTTAAAAACCTAAATCCCAGAAAAATTAAAGTTTTGTAAAAAACATTGAATGAAAACAAAAGAATCATGTCAGCTGTGAATAAATAACCAGTGAACTGTCACAGTAGCACTTACACATATTAAAGTCAACAAGTGATTTATTGAAAACAGTGACTATAAAAATTGCATGTAGACATATTTTGACTTACGAAAGTAGTCAAATGTTTCCGAGCATGGTTCGATCTCCCCGGTACTGTTTGAGTAATGTGATTAATCGTGTCATATTAAACCAACATCGATCCAACCCTCGCTTTTGATCCTTTATCCGGGAAACATTTTCCCACAATATCAGTTTTCCCTGGGAACCCAGGGGACAGATAACGGTCAAATCGATCACGGCAGCCCGTTGTCCCGGGAAGTAAACAAAAGGGTGGTACCACTCGGGCTAATTTTAGCGGTCCGCAAGTGCGTGACAACAAACAAATCGTATATCGGAATCCTGCAGGACACATGGCGAGGCAGCTGGCGGACGGGACACCTGCGCCGCGGTGGAGAGCGGAGTGCGGCACTTGCGGGTGCTGGGTGCTGGGCGTTGTAAGCGGCGCGGAACGGCGAGGGGCGTGAGGGAGGCTTCAGAACAGCTAGCCTGGGTACAGAGTGCCACAGCAAAGAAATGCATGGGGAGTTGGGGTTGAAGCACTACCCCTCTGCAAGCCTCTGTTAATGGGGTAGAAGAAGTAGACTAAAGGGTGAAACTATAGAAATTGATTTTGGGCTTTGTGGGTGTGGAAGGCGGAGTGTACAATGGGTGCAATTATACTTGTAGCACGATTGGATATTATATTCATTTATAGGAAGCTGTTATGAATAATCAAATCAGTCTAAAACTGTAGAATGGGGGGTAATTATTAATGTTAGTGTCTTTATCGATTGCAATGATCGGTTATGTGAAGAAACTAACGATCCTTTGTAAATTTGAGATTCTATGAAATTCCAAAGAATCGGATAATAGTACTATTGAATCTAACGAATTCACTGAAGTTCTTTTAACATTACCGATTTAATGTTTGTACTGATTGAACAAAGTACTAAATTGTATTAAATAGTCCGCATCAAATTATTTAGCTTTGATTCTGCTTGTGAGGGAGATTTAACATAAACCTAAAATAGATTACACCCAAAATGTTTTTTGTGCAAATCGAAAACCTTTTTTTAGTTCTGTCTCAAGCAATACTAATTTAATGACAGCCAAGCATTAGACTATAAGACCTTTCAATGGTTTGAAACGGACATGATTAATAAGATTTTAGTGATCAATGCACAATACAGTAAGACATTCAAGTGACACTACAAATTATAAATTAATATTGTGACTAATTATTGCAGATAGTTAATAAACTTAGTAGGATCGAGTTTAAGTTCTTCTAGTTACGAACATAAGAGGGAGCTCCAGGCTCCAGAAACATTTGGCTTTTCTGCCCACTTCCTCATAAGACCAATGTTAACTTTTAAAGCCCCTCCCTTCTCAACGGACTATTCGATATTGTGTTGATTTATGGCTCATTTAAAAAAGAAAATAATACCTAGAGATTTCAGTGAACAAAATATCAATACCCCAAATAATATTCAACAAAGTACAGTGCAAGTTTAAAAGAAGAATGATCAAAACAACCAGCCAAGATTGAAGAACAATCAAAGCAAAATTTTTACATGTGTTTTTTAAGTATTGGGTCTTGTCTTAACCGTACATATGGCAATTAAGACTCTTGTCAAGAAATAAATAAATAAAAAAAATAATTTTCAAAATAATAAATATTTACATTTTTTATGTTTGAATCATTTATGATGTCAAAATTCTGCTCATTGAAATCATTTGGTAAATTTTTATCTGAAAATGAACTGTAAATCAACGATTCCGCATGATCCGTTGAGGATGGACGGGCTTCGGAAGTTAACATTGAGCACATGGAAGAAGCAGAGAGAAATGTGACCGAAGCCCCCTCTTCAAATATTTATCAATGCCCCCGTTGCAGCAAACCTGCATACTCAGCGAATTTCCAATGAATTATAACATAACACACTAAGCCACTTAACAGGATTCATAAGAAATATATTCACAAACAAGCGATATTTAAAATATGAATTATTCTCCATAAGAATAACATTGGGGAAGAGTACGCAGGTTTGCTGCAACAAGGAACACAAAATAATGGGGATTCATGCAAAATATCAATAGAACTCAGCTAAGTGAAGTCACATACCAAGTTTCATCCATATACATTCATAAATAAGCGATATATAACATTTTTATTACTCTCCATAAGAATAACATGGGGACCGGGTACCTAGGTTTGCTGCTACAGGAACCATAGGCGAAAAATTGATTTGTTGTACAAACAACAACAAACCACAACCAGATGAAGCGATATACCAAGTTTTGTCAGTTTATATTCATAAATAACCAAGATATAAAATTTTTCTTTTTCTCCATAAGAATAACATTGGACAACGTACTGCGTTTAGCACTTTCAATATCTCAGTAACCAATTGACGTAGAGCAATGATAAAAACACTAAATTGTTTGTTTTATTAAGCTGAATTCAATGGTATAAATTAAAATTGTATTTAAATAACAATTACATGTGAAAACCCCAAAACCCCATTTTTGGGGTACAAAACCCCCCAAAAACCCCCCTTAAGGTGGTGCGATTTGTCTGGTTTTCGAACTCGTTCAAATAAATGGTACTTTACATATTTGTACCAAATTTAATTAAGATCGGACCTTTTTTACGAGAGTTATCGTGCTTACGGACACACACACACACATATATATATATATATATATATACATATATACATATATATATATATACATATATATATATATATACATATATACAAATTTGAACGAATGGTGTTTTTGGCTTCTGGGGACCTCAAAACAAAAAGTTATCATGGTCTCGGGCTTAAGTCTTACCATGAGACCTACGGTAATAGCTTCTTCCCTATAGGGGAAATTCGCTAAAAATGATCCTCCTGTATAAAACTCCCAAGATCAAATCCCTGACCGCCGCTACACCGTATCCCGTACACTGAGGATGGGCAAGGTAGTTCAAGGCCGCTAAGACGTTGCGGGTTGATGTAGTCATTATGTTTACAAGCCCGAGTCATGTCCCCCGTCAGCTACCCGAGTGCTACACGCGGCATTCCCACATTATACAATCAATCATTACATCTACAACACCCTTTCAGTGTAGAGAATTAATATGTTTCAACTATATAATTTACATTTACAAATGGTCATTACAGCTGTAAAGAAGAGTCACTACATATTTAATGAATCAGAAATCTCGGTTATATTTGAATATTTACCTAATATGATTGTATGTTAATAGTTACACTATCATGGTTTAAGGATGTTTGAGAAATTTTGGATGTATTACTACAGTAATGCTACGGAGTTAAGGAGGGATTAAGGGTTGAGGAAATGGCCAGAGAGAATCTCAAATGGTTTAACGTGAAGTACGGTCTTGTTTGGTTGTACAAGCCAATTTCATCCTTAACACCGGTACAAAAACTATGGCTTTTAAATAAGTGTCAAAGGGGACATGGTTTTGCAGAACCCACCATAAGAGGAGGCTCCAGTCACGAAACATTTCGCGTTTCTACCTACTTTTTCCATAAAGGTCAATGTTAACTTTAAATCTCGTTTCTCCTCAACTGAATATGCGAAATCGTTGATTTATAGCTCATTTTAAAGGATAAAACTACCTAGCGATTTCAGTGAGGAGTATTTTGATAGTTAACCCACAGCATAAGACTCAATATTGATTATTTTGGAATTTTAAGCATAAATATCTACCAATAACATACATATGACTAATAGAAATACCCCCGTAGTAGCAAACCTGCTTACTCAGCGAATTTCCAATGCATATATATGTATATTAATACCACATAAAGCCACATACCAAGTTTCATCAATATACATTCATAAATAAACGATTTATGACATTTTAATTATTCTCCATAAGAATAACATGGCGGCTGAGTATGCAGGTTTGCTGAAGCAAGGAGCACAACAAATGGGGTTTTATACAAATATCAATATAACTCATGTAGGTAAAGCCATATACCAAATTTCATTAATTTATTTTCATAATGAAGGGAGATAACACGTTACTTATTCTCCATAAGAATAACATGGGGCTGAGTACGCAGGTTTGCTGCTACGGGAGCCATTGGTAAAAAATTGTTTTTTTTAGCAAATATCAATGGTCCACAACCAGATGAAGTCGTATACCAAGTTTCGTCCGTATACGTTCATAAATAAGCGAGATATAAAATTTTTATTTTCCTCCCTAAGAATAACATTAGATAACGTACTGTGTTTAGCACTTTCAATATCTCGGTAACCAACTGACGTAGAGAAATGATCAAAATACCAAATTGTGTGTTTTTTTAAGCTGAATCCAATGGTAAAAACTAAAATTTGACTATTTCCAAAATTATATGTAAAAAATTCGAAAAACCCATTTTTGGGGTACAAAACCCCCCCAAAATACCCCTTCGGATAGAGCGATCTGGCTGGTTTTCGAACTTAAAGTCATAAATGTTGCTTTACACGTTTATACCAAATTTCATCAAAATCGGATAATTTTTACGAGAGTTATCGTGCTCACGGACACACACACACACACACACACACACACACACACACACATATATATATATATATATATATACAGTTTCGAACGAATGGCGTTTTTGGGGTCTGGGGACCTCAAAACGAAAAGTTATCATGGTCCCGGGCCTAGGTCTTACCATGCCGACTACGGTAATAGCTTCTTCCCTACAGGGGAAATTAGCTAAAACCATCGATTTCTGTGCCAAGCAGCATTGTTTTTGTACCTAAGACTCTTTTCTCTATGACCTAAACGACACTGTTGTAGTTATGTTAAACAAACTAAATTTCTTGTCATCCAACTATCAATGGTCTTCGTAGACATTCTTGTAAGCCCACCATTTAGGATTCAAAAGATAAAATCCATGATTGATTAACAAAGTTATCAAATACGTTTTTCAACAACTTTTATGAAATAAGTAGAACTTCTTCACTTTCACTCGGAAAAACGAGTCATAACCTTCTACCACACAGTGTTTGATAGAACAAAATAACATAGAAGTTCTCTCCAAAAACGTCTTCCAATGTGAGTTGCATATTGCAGATTTGGCCCAACACTTCTATTTTCTGTTATTAGCGAATTTCCCCTATAGGGAAGAAGCTATTACCGTAGGTCTCATGGTAAGACTTAAGCCCGAGACCATGATAACTTTTTCTTCGTGTGTCCGTTAACACGATAACTTGAGTAAAAAACTTCCGATTTTGATGAAATTTGGCGCTCAAACGTGTAAAATGACATTCATGACTTTAAGTTCGAAAACCAGAAAAATCGGACCATGGGAAGGGGGGTTTATGGGGGTTTTAAATTTTCCAAAAATCAGTTTTTTGCATTTTTCACACAAACATTTTTAAAAAACTTAATTTTGGTTTTGACCATGTTATAGAGATTAAAAAAACAAATAATATGGTATTTTGAATCATTAAGCTAGGTTATATGGTTGCGGAGAAAATAAAAAAAACGTGTTCATAAAATCTCCCATGTTAATCTTATGGGAAAATGGGTTTTAGCTTTTCCCCAATTAATTTTACTATAAACTTCACATTTGCTTATACCAATCTGTTTAACTCTACAAATCAATCATTTTGGTGTTTAAATTGTGATTCTACGTCCAACCGTTGCCGAGATATTCAAAGTGCTAAACACAGTAAGTTGTCCAATGTTATCCTTATGGAGGATAAATAAAATTTGATATCTCGATTATTTATGAATGTATGTTGATGAAATTTGGTATGTGGCTTCACGTAGTACTGGTATATTGATATTTGTACAAAAAAATGATTTTTCGTTGATTATTCCCGTAGCAGCAAACCTGCGTACTCAGCCCCATGTTATTCTTATGGAGAATAAGTAAAATGTAATGACTCCCTTAATTATGAACATAAATTAATAAAACTTGGTATGTAGCTTCACTTGGTTGAGTTATATTGATAATTATATAAAAACCCTTTTTTTTTGTTCCTCGTTGCAGCAAACCTGCTTTCTCAACTCCATGTTATTCTTATAGAGAATAACTAGAATGTTATAAAGCGCTTATTTATGATTGAATATTGATGGAACTTGGTATGTGGCTTCTCCTAGTTAAATTATATTTATATTTGCATAAAAACCAATTGTTTGTGTTCCTTGTTTCAGCAAACCTACGTACTCATGACCAATGTTATTCTTATAGAGAATAATTAATATCGCTTATATGTGAATATATTTTTATGAAACTTGGTATGCGGCTTTATGTGGTATTAAGACTTATATTATGCATTGGAAATTCGCTGAGTACGCAGGTTTGCTGTGATGGGGGTATTTTTTATATATTGCTGACATTTTCTATCAAATATTAGAGAAAAATAAATTTCACGACGTTTCGGAATTTGGAATCGGATCCCGCCTTCAGGTGAAAGGATTACCTAGAACATAACAAGGTTAGTGACACTTGTACTCTCACACTCTCGTCACTCTCGGCTCTCGACAGGTCTAACGGTGCCCCAGTGCCCGGCTAGGGTGTCGGACGACTCCCAACGGCCTCTGATGAGCTCCACCCTCCCCACATTGTGGACGTGAGCGTCAGCTTCTGATATTCTGTGGGAACTGCGCTGCGCTCTCATCAATTACCCCTGGAACATTGTTTCCTGCGCCCTCTTCTTGTCTTGTATGATCCGAAAAGCGCCGAAAATGTTTATGGCTTCCTACTTGAAACTAGCGTTGTTCTGGAGTAGCCGGTTGGGACCCGCGGTGCTTCAAATAGTGCGTTGAGAAAAAACAATGGGTGTAGTCTTGTATGTCGTTGGGTGGGTCAAACACGCAAGTGATTAAGAAAGCATTCTCGTTTCGTGGTTTTTGGACACGAGTTGGGTCTATAATTCTGAATGTGACGTTTAGGCACTACGAATTGTTGTGTACAGTTGAGACCAAATAATTATTTAACAAATTAAAACGTTTTGTAAGAATAATGTGTGCGTTAAATAAAATAAACCGTAATATTCAAACAATTAATTGGTGTTATAGAATGTAAAAATACCCGCGTCGCAGCAAACCCGCATACTCAGCGAATTTCCAATGAATATATAACATAACACATTAAAACACTTAACAGGATTCATAAGAAATGTATTCACAAACAAGCGATATTTAAATTATTAATTATTCTCTATAAGAATAACATTGGGGATGAGTACGCAGGTTTGCTGCAACAAGGCACACAAAATAATAGGTTTTTATGCAAATATCAATAGAACTCATCTTAGTGAAGTCACATACCAAGTTTCATCCATATACATTCATAAATAAGCGATATATAACATTTTAAGTATTTTCCATAAACATAACATGGGGACCAAGTACCTAGGTTTGCTGCTACAGGAACCATAGGCGAAAAATTGTTTTTTTGTGCAAACAACAATAAACCACAACCAGATCAAGCCATATACCAAATTTTGCCAGTTTATGTTCATAAATAAGCGAGATATACAATTTTTCTTTTTCTACATAAGAATAACATTAGACAACGTTCTGTGTTTAGCACTTTCAATATCTCAGTAACCAATTGACGTAGAGCAATGATCAAAATACCAAATTGTTTGTTTTTTATGCTGAATTCAATGGTAGGAATTAAAATTTGATTTAAATTAAAATTACATGTGAAAACCCCAAAAAACACATTTTTGGGGTACAAAACCCCCCCAAAACCCCCCTTCGGATGGTGCGACATATTTGTACCAAATTTCATTAAGATCGGACCTTTTTTACGAGAGTTATCGTGCTTACGGACATATATATATATATATATATATATATATATATATATATATACATACATATATACAAATTTGAACGAATGGTGTTTTTGGCATCTGGAGACCTCAAAATGAAAAGTTATCATGGTCTCGGGCTTAAGTCTTACCATGAGACCTATGGTAATAGCTTCTTCCCTATAGAGGAAATTCGCTAAAAGGAACACATCGGGCCTAAAGATAATCTTGCTAGTCTAAAGGTTAGCATCTTAGATTTCGGTGCAAGAGGTCATGGCTTCGATTCCGAGGCGCCCCATGACTTTGAGATGTTTGTACCGTTGTCCTCTAGCAACGTGTGAGATAACATTCCACTGCCGTAGACATTAACAAAAATAATAATAACTGCAGACGCGTTGATTTAACACTTCAGACTGTGAACAAATAAAATACCCGTCCCTCTTTCAAAAGGGAACCAACTCTGACTATTTCTAAGGCACAAGTAAGACATTACAATTGGAATAACTTTAATATTATACAAATATGTATCGACAAGTCTGAGTTACATGCTTGCACATACAAAAGATACGAAAGCACTAACGAAGTCCAACAAAACACTTCATACTGCATCATTAATGGGAGTGCAGATGCAGTTGTTGTACGTGATAGCAAAAACACTTGCTGTCTAGAAGATTTGCGGCAAGAGTTAAGACATACCCAAGATTAGCAGCTGCTATCTGGAAAAGATGGCGAGCAGGAAAACTGCAGTTTTAAATTAGATGAAGAACCGCATTGCACAAAAAAACGTTATAAGTTCCTGAAGTTCATATTTTAAGTGGTTTATTCGTATTTTTAAGACGAATTTATGGTGTTTTTACATACATTCTTTTACATACAAAGTTTAAAAAATTGTTAGATGTAAATTAAGGTAGTGGATTTTACAATGAGATAACCAAAACTAGTACATCAGCGAGTTAAATACGACGGCGGCATCGTTAACCGGGTGACATTAAGTGCTGTCTGCCGCCGCTTTAATATTTTCATCAGCCAAGTGTATGCATAAAACACCGAAGACAAAATAGTAGAGAAACACATGATACACGGCATTATATCTCATCAGCCAGTCAGCAGGTGTGTGTACCAGTTTTTCTATGTGTGCAAAGCTCTTGGCCGTCCTACAGGCCTAGTGATGATGCAGGTGCAGCCGTTAATATGGAAAACGCAAGTGCAAGGTGCAAGATGCACGTTGCAAGTGCAAGGACCGGTCCGTGGCCTTGTCCTAGTCTCCTAGTGTCTGTGTCTAGCGACTGTCTGGCTCTGGTCTAGGTCTAGGTGAGGAATGTTGCTCCCGCCGCGGCGCCGGTCCAGCATCCAGCATCGCCTCCCTCGCTCCGTCAAAGTAATTGCTGTTGCCGAGTTCAGAAATGGCAACATCAGCGATTTATTGCGACTCTAATTACCTCTAGACTGCCCGCATACTACGACATTAGTCCTGTAAATGTGATACACTGGCGGTTAAAAAGAAGATGCATTATTTAAAGTGTTGCAAAGTAGTAATTTGTTTCAACAAGTTGCGGATTTTTAGAGGAAATTTTGAGTGCAGCAATTTGTTTAATTGATGATGCTTTAAAATCTTAGTTAGTTATTTAGTCTTAATACATTTTTTTAGCTTTTCGAAGATATTTGGAGTAATAAAAAAAATATAAGGACATTAACCTCTAAAATATACCCACTTTTTTGTTGTTATTTTTTAATGAAGGGACTACTAAAATGGTGAGTGAAAGATCTAATCAAAGTTATATAAGTAAATCTGTAAGATCGTCCTGATAATCAATGTTACTATATAGATTCCTTTCTATTTTAGAAAAGTAGGGGAATTTACCGTATTCTCTGAAATTGCGAGTCTTTTGCACTTTTAAAGACAACTCAAAAGTCATAATATATACTTTTTTATTTTATGCAGATTATAGAAACAATAAAAGTGCTTGTGTCGCACATCGATGCATTGCAATACAAGCGTAAACAAGATCATAACATTCCTTTATAGGAATTTTCAAGTCTGTCAAGTGTACAACCTTCCAAGTTTGATAACTATTAATCATCAGAGCCAGCGGTCATCGTGAATTCGTCGATCGATTAAAACGCTTTGGATACCAGTAGGTGTTTTAAACGAGTTTATAAATGATTGATGTTTTGTGACTGTTTTATGTCATCAGAGAGCTCATCGATTAATTTTACACCATCTTAGAAGGTGGGTCTTCAAAAACTGTGACCTGTTGTGCTGAATATGGAAGTTGTCCTCGCCTCTTGTCTTATGATGATGGCTCTCACTGCCTCGCAAAATATTGCTTGATTTGCAAAATGTCAATGTAAATACTTCAAGAATGTGAAGTTATGGCAATGTCAATTAACTTTTCTTCCTGAAATTAGGTCTTTGTGACTCTATGAAAATGGAATCAAACCCTGATTTTGACATTTTTCTCTATAGCAGAAACAGTTGATTAAATTTGCATTATGAGAAACAACCCTATGGTTTAATTTCATATAGGCCATGTGATGGTAGGTGGACAACATAGGCCGTGCTAAGCACTTCTTGAAAGTAAAGTTTCAAGTTAACGCAATGCTACACTCTGGGATGTAATGTTTGCAGGAATTCTCTCAAGATAATCTCTAAGATAAAAATCTCGATTAAGGTGGTGCAGTTGACTCTATTGACAAGCTATTCCGCCTAGAGGTCAGGCCAGTCGCTGCTCACTCACACACATGCAAAGTTCCTGGATGCTCACTCACACACACGCAGAACCCTCCCCTCAACTACCCCCAACCCCCAACTTCCCCAAGTGGTCAAACCACTTTCACTCAGCTGGGCTTGCTACCCACCTGCCCTGAACCGTCATCGGGGACCAAGATTCTGAAATGGCAAATAGCAAGCAGCACAGCGGGAACTCAACTCAAACAGCCTCTCCGCATGTGTTATAAACATATTTATTCGTTATACAATTTTCAGCGGTTAATATACCATTTAAAAATGTCATATTTAATGAATTCAGTTGTCTCTCAAATCTTTGATATCGTAGATAAAATTAATTCAAGTTGGAAACGCTCTACTAACATACAAATAACCCCGTTGCAGCAAACCTGCGTGCTCAGTGAATTTCCAATGCATGAATATGTGCCTCGCTACACACATAAAGTTACATAACATACAGACGTAAATAAGTGATATATACCAATTTTATTATCGATTTATTTGGACTTTACCTATCACTTCTAGTGTTTAAACACTAGAAACAATAGTTTTTAAACCCTAGAAGCGATATGTAAATAAATCAAATAAATCAATTATAAAATTCAAATCCATCGATCGCTATTATGAATTTCAAAAATACAGTATAACATTTTATTTTAGGGCTGAGTACGCAGGTTTTCGCTGAAACAAGGAAGATAAGAAACTTTTTTTATACAATTATCAAAATAACTCAAGAAGGTGAAGCTTCATACCTTTATTAATTTAATTTAGGTTCATAACTAAGGGAGGTAGGCCATATCAAACATTAAATATTCTTCATAAGAATAACACTAGGGCTGAGTATGCAGGTTTGCTGCTTCGGGGAAAATAAAAATTGTTTTTAATCAAATATTTGTTTACAAAAATCGAATTGATACAGTTCATATGATAACGGGTTTTAACAAGATCCAGTATAAAATACGATTGAATCACGGATAAAATATCTGATAACAATTAAACACATTAACTTTGAAACAAAGTCTAAGGCATCAGTAAACTACTGGTAGTGATCCCAACAACATATTAAAATATCAGAACTAACCGTTTGTTTGCGATTTTAATGTACTATATATATGATTGGCCTAGTAGAGCAATGGTTAAATATTTTTCTACTATAGTGAAGTTTGTAAACTTCAGATGTGCCCAAAAAACGGGTGGCAGTTTGGTAGTACCCAGATAGGGAGGGAGGCAAATGGTTGCCAAAAATATATATTACCACCAAGAGATATCCTGGTAAACCATGTCAGTCAGGTCCCGAATTTTGTATTGCTTGAATTGCTTTACAGCAACTTTAGAGACTCATGCGGACAGTTAACATAAAACCAATAGACACGGTCCGAGACAGTCCGCAGAAACCACAATACACCATGTTTAAGAGTAGGACTGGCTGTCTTTACCCAAAAACAGGCTGTGAGAGTAAGAGTAATTTTTTCTGTTGATGTGCAGTCTAAAAACTTTAAAATGACACATCGATTGTCCAAATCGGTTGAGAAATAACGACGTAGCGGGCCAAAAACGAAATTCCTTAGCGATTTAATATGTAAGACTGGGCCGTATTTAGGACCTCTGGGGCCCGGGGCAAATACGAAAATGGGGCCTCCTAACATAAATACAAGCATGTATGTAGGTATACATACAATAGTTATATATCTATTCCGCAATATAACCTTATTAATTTTAATTGTCTAGACTGTAATAAATACACCTAATATACAAATAATTAACATATTTTAATTTGTTGTGAAAACTTTAAAAATTTGCAAAATAAAAATGTTGTATTTAATTTTCTTTACAGGATTTAGTCTGGGTTTAGCTCTCAAGCCTATATCCTACAAGCTACTAATATGTTAAGTTAATATACAATAAAAACCATTATGACTAGTTAAACCAACAACTTATAAATTTAAAAATAAATATCTCGCGTAATTGCTTTACCACAAAAATCATTGTACTAACATGAAAACAATCAAAATATAGCACATATGAAATGTTTTGTTATGTTATGTTTCGTTATAATAGATGTTATATGTTTGAATTTAATACACATTGATTTGGAACCCTTTACAAGGTCGTTGATCAACATACTGCTGGATAGACTTTATTAAATAGTATGTCATGCAGTATAGACGGTAAAAACTCCTTTCTCGGCATTTCTTGGCTGAAAAATCATAAATTATATGTTCAAGTAACATAGGCAACGCCAACGCAAAATATAATTTTCTAAACTCTGGTTTAATGCTAATTCAAAGGTAACTTTTTACAAGTTTAAACTTTAAAACATGTTCTTTTTCCGGATGCATTTGATATTATCGTACATAAAAATATTCTTAAAGAGATTTAAATATTTGGAAATGTAGTAAAAAGTCAGTTATATTGTAGACGTTTGTACATTATTTTCGAGATAAGTTTACGTGATGTTGATACAATGAAATATTATCTTTATCATTAGGCCTTGTTTCTTTCTACGTTAAACTTGATGTGGGGGGTAATCGGAGGATTCAGTGTTGGCAACAATGATAAGCATACATCCCGTAACATTCACTGATACAGGGGCAGTACTGATCGTATTGAGTAATAATTAAAGTAAACAAAGCAGACGTTTTTAAATCCCCATGTTTTTCTTATGGGGGATGTTTTACGTTGTTGTTCGTTTGCTGGTAAATATTTAGAAATACTGTTATTTTTCCCGAGTCCCTGGGATCAAGACCTCTCCCATTATCCTGCAATTAGCCAAACTCCCACAATTTTGACTTAAAAAATTCGCTTACAGAATTATATATAAAGAAGATACGAAAAAAATAACAACAACAAAAAACAGGATAAAAGCTACCGTACCATTATTATTATCATCTTTATTATTAATTGTATAATCATATTTAGGATAACCTGAAACACTTATGATTACTCAGTGTCCTACGTTAACTTTCGTAACAAATTATATTTTTGATACTATTATTTAATTACTTTATATTTAGCTGTTTGTTCCTAATAATTGATAATATATCATAATGAGTTTTGTGCAACAATAACAACAAACTTAAATCGGCTTGAACGGAATATGCAACTTCCAAGTACGGCAAAGCATGGCTGTTATAATTTATATAATTTATATAAAACAATACAATACATACAATCTATGCTCAGCAAAATAAGTGCTCTACAATGCCATCAGTAGTTATGTTTCAAATCTTACCTGGCCAATTTTAGTTACTGGATTTGGGCAAGTTTATCAAGTGCGCACATGGTATTAGAAATAATACAAATTATTGAATGACTTTGGATTTGATACTTAGTTTGAACGTACACCTTTTACATCTGTAAATTATTTGTATTGTTGTCAGTTGAGAAATAATCAACTTTTTCAGAACAAATTATAAAAACTGCCTCCTTAGTGGTCTGAAGGGTCCCACTTTCGTGGCCTGGGGGCCCTCCTCGGGCCCGGGGCCCTGGGCGCTCGCCCCGTGCGCCCTTACGTTCCTGATATAAGGCTAGTTTTGTCCAACAGCTTCTATTGTTCATCTGAGTTCTGTTTTATAGTAAAATCAAAACACACAGCTGAACAAATTATAATCCATTGCTCTTTATAATCAAACGTGCAACTGATTTGTATTTTAAAATATGGTTGGCAACTATTTAATGTGGAATTTAAGACTCATAAATTATGTTTGATTTACATAGAAAAAAGCAAAGAAAACTGTGTATAAACAACTTGATTATTAGCTAAGAAAACCCCTTTTCACTAACAGAAATAAAGTGTGGTGTTTTTGTCTTAAGAATCAATTTTTAGGGCCTAATTAACAATTGTAAAAATATATTAAACATATTTGATGGGCATAAAGAAATCTGACTTCAGGCCTGCATACAACTTAACACAACCTGGCTTTTAGACCTTTGTTTTATTTGCAAGGAAGACACCTCCTCTGTCACGGGGTGACGGCGCCGGCAGTCGGCGCGGCGGGCCGATGCGGGGTAGTGAGAGAGAGAGAGATTGTGAGAGAGAGGAGATGTGTGAGAGAGTAAAGGGATGTGCGAGTGAGAGAGAAATATGGTGCGCGGGTGCTTGCACGTGCGAGTCGGGGCGATATGGGCGGCTCAGGGGTAGGTAGGTGTCTGGCTCGGGCTAAAATTGAAAAGTTTATTGTACACAACTTTTTTATGAAACTTAATTTTTACATATTCTTGTGTAAAACTGTCTTTGTACACCCTTGGCTTGGGTTAGCTGAAGTTCTAAAACCACTTGAATAAAAAACAACCGAGATACAAACTTTATTTCCTGAAATAATAAAAATTTTAATAAAATCCATTTAGGTGACCCTTAAGTATAATTTTTGAAAATACATAAACCAATTTTGAAACATTTGTGATTGGCCGTTTTCAACTAGTGTATAATTCAAAATACCTCTAAAACGGCACTTCAAAGGGTGAAAAAACCAACATAACGGAAATATTTTTCCAAAAAAATGTGTGTTTACGATTTGTATAATCGTAATAAACAAAAAACAGTGAGAAAAAAAATTAAAATTTTTTTGACTGCACAGCCTTAAGATGCATCTCTCATAGTTTTTTTCATCCTCTTACTCTACAAAAGCATCATCAACCATGCCAGTAGGCCGAATTTCACTGTTATCATTCTAAACAAAATTCTGTAAATATTTATTTCAGGCCATTATCGTTAAGCGACTGTTAATTGGAAGACAGAAAAAATTGTAGTTGAAAATTTTAAAATTCGAAGATTACATTTGGTTTTGCATTTGAAACAGTGTTGTGTCTATTGCGTATTAAATCTCCTGTTGACGTAGATAAGTAATGCAATTGGTTCAAGAACTGATCCCTGCGAGACGCCTCACCGGCGCTGTAGACGCGTCAAGCTTTGCTGACAAGATATTAGCAAACTTGTTTCTGTCCATTTTTAAAGTACAGTGAGTTACACGGCAGTTTAAAGATTCTATTTTCCTCCAATTTGTCCAACAGTAGACTCACTTAAAGACTTTTAAAGGGTCAAGAAATATGCCTAAGGTAAGTTCTCGCCTCTTGAACAAATCGTTAACAGATTCACATATCTTTGTAACAACGTCAGTTGTTGACCTGTTTACCTTGGATCTAAATTTTCTTTGAACAGTTTTGTGAACCTTTCAACACATTACATAAACCCATCCAAGAAAATGATTTAAACTTTTGTACTAAAGGTCGATGATTGAGACACATCCCTGTTTTAGAGCAACTGTACTAAACATATTTGATGTTTACTATTTGAAAGTTTCATATACGTAATGAGTTTATTTTAGTTAATCATACAATTTTAAAATGGATATTTTTAGTGTTATTTTATGATTAAGGAAATCCATCATCAGTTACACTTTTATTTCACAGTGGTTCATGAATCTCAATTAGGTTATTGCCTCCCCCTCCCCAACCACACTAATGCCGCATAGCATATGCGGGGCCGTGGCGGGATTTGGGGGCAATCATGCCTAATACCCGCAATTACCGTGAGATAATAAATCACGTGGCGCAGGGGTGGACGTGGGGGTGGGGTGGGAGAGGGTGTAACGGTCCGACCAGCTGGCCACCCCTCCCCACCCCAGGAAGTCACGGGTTGTAATCACGATAATACCCGCCAAAATTATGCCGAGCGAAACCGTCAATAGTGTTCCGGCATCCCCGCCGGAGCGCCGCCAGCGCAACAGTCGGCCGCGGCGTCGGAGGCTCCCCAAGCGGGGGATGGTCGGATTGAGCGGTCTTTTATGTAGGGGCGCTATTCTGTTTTTATATTTTTTTAAATATGACAAAGTAATTTTTTTAATTAAAGTATGGTAAAATGGAATAATGGTCCACGACTTTACACGACTTGTAAAGTAATTTTAGTACTACTCAGTAGCTGAAAACGCACACCTGAAGATAAAACACCAATCTCTTCATAGTAAGACAGGCTTATCATTGAATAGAGCTCTTCCCTGATCTTAATGCGAGCATTCCCGGAGGAACAAGCTTGCTCGAGCTCGATGCCTGGTGGATGCTCCTGCGATCAGGTCTACGCTCTCATATGAGAAAGGGTTTGATCAACAACTGAGCCTCAGCGTTCAACGACTAGCCTCCAGAATTTTACATAGTTCGAAGGAAATATATTTTATATAGTTCCTACAATTATCTTGCTCTTACCTTTTCCATATCTTAGAAAGCATGTTTAGATGTCAAAGTATATCATTGATGTAAGGCTTGACTTTCAAACACCTAAACGTCGGCCTCCCCAAAATATCTGTACTGGCTCTTGTTTCTCTGGTTTAACAAGCACTAAAGCACTATCTACCAACACTCTGTTAGATGAATCCAGAAAATGTATTTAGTGAGTGTCCTAGCAAAAAAAATGGCTTTAAAACTTTAAATCGATAATCACAGTTTAAAGACATCAATTTTTCCCTTAAATAGTGCTTGAAAATGTCTGTATCCTAAAAAAGAACGCTCATTATACGTATGGTAGATCGTTCTTTGATATTTAAAAGCCATCCCAAAAATTCTGCAGCAATTTTTCAACAGTGTTGCCAACTGGCAAAAATAGTTCAGCATCTAACCAGAACAACTTGTTATATTATACTTGTCCCTGGTATATTCGACTGCTTACTGTTGTGCTTCCGGAAGGTTCAACAATGCACACGAAAGAGACATTCATTAAACACCACTATTAGTGGTACCTCTCCTGCCGCAATCCACTTTTTATGGTTTCTGGTACTGTGCAACTTTACCTAAAAAGTTTTTGGTCCCTAATTTACCCACATTGCAAGACTTCGCATTACAAATAAATCGATTATCTTTCCAGAAAAAACCGTTGCAGTTGATCTTTAATTAAATGGAATTGAAGAAACCTTTTCGCCTGAAACAGTTTGGGCCAAATCCCAGGTTTAATGGGTGAAACCACATCTTAATTACCGACTCAATGAGTCTCCCAAGACAGAACTGGAAGGTAAATGGTGGTAAGTCCTCAACTTCCTGTAATTGCAGGGATAGCTATCAATGAGTGAGTGTCTGTGGTTGGTCTCAGTGTTTGGCTTTTATGTTTCTATCAGTTTAATGTTTTATACTTTTGGTGATTTTGTCCAGCTTTTGCCTGGATTATGATGGCACTTGTCTCGCTTTGTTTAGGTACTCTCTCACCTGAAGATGGGATGAGATCCCAGATCCAGAAACGTCGTGAAAGTTGTTTTTCTCTAATCAGTGATGATAAATGTCCGCAATTATTTCTTAAACATAAACTCACCATCACCAAAAATGAGTTTTGAACAAATAACTTATGAGAGCCAAAGTGAATGTTAGTTTTATGCCCGCTTCCTCGGACGCTTTGGAGTCTCTCCATGAAAGCAATGGACCCAAGTTAGTTAAAAGGTTATATCTCGCTCTGTGAAGGAAGATCAATGATGTTTTTACTTACAACACATACTGGAGTAAAACACTAAGGGCAAGTTTATTTTAATCGCTGACACTGATCCATAAGATAAAGGAACAAGTTTATATTTTAGA
This sequence comes from Allygus modestus, assembly GCA_963675035.1. NCBI lineage: Eukaryota > Metazoa > Arthropoda > Insecta > Hemiptera > Cicadellidae > Allygus > Allygus modestus. The sequence continues at coordinate 326,394,579 of OY776112.1, forward strand.
AAAACTGTAGTCCTCACGATGGCTGCCGGCTAGACGGACAATGTCTGCGACCACCGGCGCCGCGGTAGCCGGTAGTTGGGTCTAGTCTTGTTTTCTACTTACGCAAAGCATCCAGCAACGTGCGGGCGGGTCAAGGCCTGGGTCACACTCGGCCATCGTCACCGTAGCCACTGGTCACTCCTCGAGTCCTCTCGGGCTCGTATTATCATTATATATCCCTCCAATTATCCTAGACAGACCCGGTGCATCAGGTGCATCCGGGCCTCGCCCTCCTCGACCTTCGGACTCCTCGGATAAGTCGATCTTCTTGATTGCTTGTTTTGCATTCTGCCCTACCACAGACAGGTGTAATTTGTTGCAAGTGGTTTACCGGTCGGCAAATTGATTTGTTGCAGCTCACTGCAGATTTTTGATTACGGGTAATACTTGGGTGGGGCGACGCATGTGGGTAATTGAAAGGGTAATTTTAGTTATGCATCTTAATTTCGGTTAGCATTTGTTTTGCATTGCTGGAATCATTTATCATATTCATTCTTGGATCGCTCAGTAATTAATTGATGTCTGTGTCTATTCATTGTTAAATTTGTTCCCTAAGATTAAATAAATCACAATTCACAATTTTTAAATTCTAATCCAACCAGAAGAGTGCCGGTTAAAACTTGTTAAAGCTATTATCTTGCCTCATAAAACCTTCTATTATAAAATGTAGTAAACAGGATAGTTTTAATCCGATCTCTGAATCCAAATTTAAATTAAATTTTCAGAGCCTTAAAAATTTACTCTACTGATAAGTAGAACAATTTACTTCATCTCTGTAGGTACTTGATTCAAAGTAACTAGTAACAATCTATATAGTTTTAATACACTAGTCTTCATGCAGTTTACAAAACTTCTTAAAACAAACTTTACTTAAAACAAGCTTTCCGATTTTAGAGAATCAAATAATAATAATAATTTGATAGTCAGTCCGTATTTACTTTTTTAACCTTCTCTCCCTATAGATTTTTATAGTGTGCATTTAGAAAGCATTAATTTGTAAACATTTTAACATTACAGTTGTCGTTGATATTTGTTTTGATGCTCCTTAAGGCAAAATCGTGGTTTTAGTACAGACCTAATGACCACAACGCTATTCCGACACAGAATCTTCGGTTTATCATACGGGGTAAGAGAGATGTAACGCATCCACTCGTTCTTCTTCGACCAGTAACTCTAGTTTTGCTCCTTGAGTAATACTAAGTATTAGAATTAAATTAAATTTCATATATTTTGTACTCTGTTACATGATGAACAATAACAAGCTTATGGACATATAACATAATAACAGATTGACGAGATCACTTGCATGTGTACTTAAAGCATAGTAACGCATAGCGTAGGGATTGAGAGCGACTGACTCCATTGATTGTAAGGACGACGGAATAACATGAGGGTATTATCGGGGGAAATGTGATTTCGCTCTAAGCGCGTATATTTATTCGCGATCATGGAAATCGAATGAACAATGCAGGGAATTAATTTGGCTCATTCACCATTTCCTTATAACGCCCCTTTTGATTGGAAATATTTATTGCCCGATCGGTTAACATATGCTAATAAAAATGTACAAACAATTAATATTAAATGTATACATTTCAAAATCGTTATGTCCATAACAGTAACATTGAAACTTTGAAATCAAGTGTAGCGGAGTCCGAAGAAAAATTTAGTATTTTTAGTACGAACTACTTAAGATCGTAAATAGACTGTTTTAAGTTTATTGGTAGACCAAGAAAGCCTCCGCTGTAGTTCGTAGAAGATCTGAAATGTAAATTGAGCCTACACTGTATGTATTAGGACTATCCGTCTCAGTACACAGTGTCAACAGTCGTGTTTGCTATACTCTGCGTGGTTAAACTATTTTTAAGTATTTGATAAAATTTGCAAAAAATCAGTTCAGGAATCTTGTTGATAAAATGTTTTTCTAAATGCTGCACTCTAGACATAAATAAAATGGTATATTATGCTTGTATCCATTTACATATATCATATGGACTAATTATATGGGGTTCAAGCCCAAATGCCAAAATTGTATTTAAAATGCAGAAAAAAGCTATAAGAACAATTTGTCAAGTCTCAAGAAGAACATCGTGCAAACAACTATTCAAACAATTAAATATTCTAACATTACCGTCAATTTTTATATTACAAGCAGCAAGTTTTGTACATTTGAACCTTGATAAATTTTCCTTCAGAAGACAAATTCATAATTATAACACGAGAAATCTCAACCATATAGACTTGCCACATCCAAATTCAACATTCCGACAAAGATGCTCAGACTACATATCAATCAAAATTTACAGTAAAATTCCTTCAAAAATAAAATCTTTAAATAACATAAGACAATTTAAAAATAAATTAAAGCAATAACTTATCGTTAAATGTCCATAAAAAATTGAAGATTTTTTAATTGAAAACAACAATGAAAATATAATATAAATTTAAAATCAAAATGTTGTGGTTTCAAGATTGGATGAAGATTATTTTGTAAGATTCAAGGATTTGAATAATCAAAATTCTATCAGTAATTATTAGCACTACATACTCTGTCAATTTAATTTAGTCTTAACCATAATTTAATTATGGCAACTAAGATATTTACCAATAAAGAAATAAAGTACCATCTGTTTATGATATCATCTGGTAAAATAAATGAATTCCTAAGAATAACATTGGAACTTTGTTGGTTCGTGGGGGTGAGCCCTACGTTAGAATTAAAATCTAACTTACTTTTCCTATTTTAGACCTAAAAAACCAGTATACCACATTTTACCTCTCCAGCATTACGAGAAGCAGGAGAACTTGTAATGAACACGGAACATTTCACATTTCTACGCTTCCAATGTTAACTTTCAAAGCCAGTCCCTTCTCAACGGACTACCCGATATCGTTAATTCATAGAGCAAATTCATATTTCATAGAGCAAAAACAAATACCTAAAGATTTCACAAAAAGTAAAGTAAGCAAGCAAAGTAAGAAAGAAAGCAAACTTTTGATGTCACAAACCAAAAGTGACAAAAGAATTGAATTCAAAAGTGAACCAAATTTGTATTTCGCAAATAATAATAAGTAATATTCCAAAACATTCAATATTTACGATTTTTATGGGTATATTATTTGTGAAATGAAAATTCTGTTCAGTGATATCGCTAGGTATTTTTTGAAATTTAAAATAAACCAGGAATCTACGATTTTATGGATAATCCGTTAAGGAGGATCGGACTTTTGACGTTTACATAGGTCTACTGGGAGAAGCAGGTAGAAATATTGCACGATTGGCGCCCACTCTTTTCACTTTTCGCTATTTGAATTTAGCCTCCAAATAGAATTCACCCCATGTGCCAAGCAGGCGGTGGAGGTACTTGCTCCAGTACCGCCTTTTGTCGCCCGGCCATTAACATCGTCTAGGGCAGAGCGGTCACGGTACCACCTGGCGCACTGTTCTATAAGTTAATGCAACTGTTAGGCCGTCAACGCTGCATGAAATTGGTTTACGGAGTGGCAACAACTGCGGCCGGCTAGAGCGCACTGCGCGCTGCACTCGGCCTCATGTAATGCGCCGGTGCTTGAGTATGTCACGCGGTAAAAGACCACCCGCAAATGGCGATTTGTTCTGGAAAAAACTATTAATTTTACTGTTGGAATGGTTTTGTATAGAAAAATATCTGTAAACATCTAATTATACTTTTTTCTAAGATTTCGTGTTAGGCGAGGAGATCATCCTCATAACACCATTACCTAAATCACACAGATTTATATTTACTTATTACTTATTTGTGAATTTCCTTTGGAAAGTGAACTATTAGCATGACCCGCACCGTGAAACGTAAGCCCGGGACCACCATAGAAGTTCCTAACGTGAACCCCTGAACACGTTTTTGGGGGTCGATCAAAATGTTTTATATATATATATATATTATACTGATATGTCGTTTAATATAAAATATTTAATTACATATCATTATGTTAAAGGTATTAAAACCAAGAGAGTCATTTTATTTTAGTATAGTGGTATGGTGGCAACACTGTCATTTCAAACTAGACGCTAGGACTTTAAAATACGTTAGAGTTGGTGTGGCCATATAACTGGAATGTCGTAGATAATTGTAAGTTGTATTTAATTATTATTTAAACATTGATATCTTGAATTTGTATAACTTTTGACTGTTAAAAATGTAATAAATTAATATTGTTTCACCTTAAAGTAAAGACAAATATTGAAGAGTTCTATAAAATAGGAAATAGTAAAATTAAATCAAACTTGCATCTTTCAACAGGAAACTCATATTGTAACGTAATATTCATATGCATTTTATTTTATTTAATTTTAATTCGTATTATATAATTTAACCTTATCTGATTGTAATTCCATTGTTTTACTTTCCGTACAGACGTAGATCATTCCATCCCAGTTGGCCAGATACACCAAAGTAAAGTAAGATCCACACCATTATATTTTATTATATAGTAGCTGATATAGCTAAGGATCATTTTATTTATAATTTGTATATTTTGAAGCGCACCGTCAGTAAACCATATTAAGTTACAACGATGTCAGATTGTTTTTATTAATTCCTGGAGTAAAGTATCTCAATTGGTTGGTTATGTATTCCCAAAATTTAAACAATGTTTATACCTAATTGGACCCCTCGGTATAATATATATATATATATAGACATATATGTGTGTGTTTGCACTCTAGCGGTCGCATTCTTTGTCCGATTTACTTCAAATTTGGTAGGGACATTTCTTTCTGTAATTAGTTGGACAAATTCGACGGGCAGAACAATCGGAAAACTCTAAACCCCATTTTTGAGGATTAATCTTTCAAATTTCGAGTTTTTGGTCCCAAAAAGGGTCAGAAAAGCCCCGTATGTAAATTTAATGCATGTAAAAAGATGGGAATTAGTGAGGAAAAAGTTTTAAGTCCTCTCTCGTCATTCTAGCATACATATTTACCGAGTTATTAAAGAAAATGTGTATTGACTAAACACAGTACGTTGTCTTATGGGGGTTTTACACTAGAAAAGCCTGTTATTCCTTTGTTACAGTACTTTTATCAGCCCCAGCAACCTCACGCCTACTTTCAAGCCTGTCTGGACCTTCCCCTAACATTATAATGCATAAAACTGTATTCCGAGCTTCGCAAATAAGTGAAACCAGGAGCATCAGAACAGCCAAAAAATCACTGTTTTCAGATTTCAATACAAATTGGAATAAATGTATGATTTTACACTGATTTTGAGTTTTAAAAGTTTTATATGTGGAAATTCACTTCCCTCACCTCAGCGTGCTGGGTGCGAACTCGTTTAAAAAATGGTATATTTTATTTGGAGACCCGAGTCTCGCTTGTCAGCAAAGTCAGCTGTAAATTATTTTTGTATTTAATATGCTATGGTTGAGTGTTTTGAGATATTACTTACGCAATTACTTAAACTAATTTTTATTTGAGTACATGAGAGTGTTAGTACTTGAATAATACAGCTGCAATAACATAGCTGGTTGGTTTAGAAGGCAAGACCAATTAGTGCTATGTACTAAAGTGCCATATTTAGGGCCATAATATTCTATTCATTTTGGAAACTCCTCCTGGATTGGAAAATGTATGTAAAACTGGCTTTTAATTACTTAATATGCTATTTGATCCCATTCTTCATAAACAACGTTTGTTTGCTTGCAGGCTGGCTTGCGTGCCTATGTACAAGATTTACTCAAAAACGTCACAAAATACCTTCTTCAACCTTAGAATAATTTGCTACTTGCATAACTAACTGGAAGGTTATAATAGTTTACACTGTTCCCTATTACATCCTTATTTGAATGACAAACCATATAAGTTGCATGATACACACACACACACACACACACACACACACACACACACACACACACACACACACACACACACACACACACACACACACACACACACACACACACACACACACACACACACACACACACACACACACACACACACACACATACACACACACAAACACACACACACACACACACACACACACACACACACACATACACACACACACAAACACACACACACATACGCACAAAATATTGGATTTAAAGAGATTTTAACACAAACAAAAACTATTCCAGCTGTTTAAAGCAAGTAAACAGCCCTTAGCTGGTTTAGTATTATTATGTGATTTATTGGAAATTGTAAAAAAGAAACTTCTCCAAACAAAGCTAGGTCCCAAATATCAGTACTCTACACTTATTATCAATAAAATAAAATAACATCACTATTTAGTTTTTGGTGGATAAGTATTAAAAATGTGTACACTATAAAACTATAGTGTACATACACTATAAAATGCTGTACACTATAATATTAATAGTGTATACACATTTGTAATAATTCTCCACCACTTTATATTACATGACTTTTGAACATTGAATTGTTAAAAAGCGTAGCCAACAGCTCCTTCAACTTTTAGGGCGTTGAAGTCTCTTGCATATTGCCCAGCTCTCAAAATACTATACGGATTAACTTGACAAATAAAATACAGTATTTTATTTGCTAAGCGGAAGTAGGATTAGTAGCGGTAAGTAAGTTATATAGGCAAATGACACTTCTAACTAAAAGCGATTTAAATTCTTTCATCCAAATTCGTTACAGAAATACATCCTTATAGGTAATTGGAATAAACTTCCTTAATAAATCAATTGGCAAGTTGTTTCCTTGTTGCATTAAACAGTAACAAAATGTATGAACAGTATTTAATTTATGTAGTGTTTTTGTTGTTGTTTAAATTGGTTTGATGGTTTGATTGGTTTGGTTTGGTCTGGTTTGAGGCATTTAATCTATACTTATTTAATAGGCGAGTAGTTTTTTTGTGACAATCACTCCACCTAAACTTCTGAACCAATTTTCATGTTTTTGGTGTCATTGGAAAGAGCCTAACGTGACTTTGTGCAGGAAATTTTTTTATAGAGAAATAATTTGTGAGTGAGGCCCTGGGGCCCCTTAAAGTTGAGTGTTTTCCCATAAGCTTGGCATTGGGAAATAACTATTAGTTTTAAGCAATCAGCTGGATAGAGTAAACACAGTTAATCAGCAGGCCATGTTGGTTTTGGAACGGTAACACAATATTTATACGGGAATGTCATTATAATATTACGTTGTGAAAGCGAGCGCAGCCGCGACAGGCTACTAGTAATTGAAATTGAATAAAAGGTTATATAAGTCCTCAATATCAAAAACAATTCGTGATTGTCACAAAATGTTTCGCCGATAATTTGTTCTTTTAAGTATTTTATGTTTTACAAATCCTTTTCACTGGATGAGTGCTTCATAATATTCAATATCTTGAATAATTGTGAAGTAAGTTCCTAGTAAAATTTTAAAAACTATTCTTTGTATTGTTTGTGTGCATTTATTATTAACTAGTGTATCTTATTATCAGCATAAAATCTTGTTTTTATCTGAAGTTTTTAATCATGTACTGCATCAAGAACTGAAAATGATTACTTTTGCTGCTATTAACCATTTTAACATTTCACACACGCTATCAACATTAAGATAGAGCGAGGAGATATTTCTTCAAACCAATGATAAATTACCTACTATGGTTTTACACATTAAGGAACAACGAAATCTCAGTGTTAAACATAATAGTAATCAAATTTAAAATTTGATAAAGCGAACAAAATTTCATAATCATTGGAAAATTAAGCATTTAACTTTTATTTAGTATAATCGATTTTCAACAAAATTTATAGCTTAATACGGAAGCCTATCACAAGGTTTGACCTGTTGTAGAACTTCACTTAATTGAAGCCAATGAATATAAATTAAGCCAATAATCCCTACCGGCTCTGTCTCACCGTAAATCAAACAATATTTATGAGTTCATAATCTATCTTTTCATCAATGCCTATTCCTGGGTCTCTTCGTTTGACAAGGTATATTGTAGGAGAGTGAAATTGCCTGCCATCAGGATTTCAAGTGTATAAGGAAAACTTGGTGGATATATGATGATTTTGTGAGTGAAAATTATTCTTCATCTACAAGCCGTTAGTTAGTCAGTCGTCAAGTATGCATAAGGTAAGATGGCAGAAGTCTAGATAAAATCTCAATCAGCTTTTATTTAAAAGAAGACTTAAACAAGCAAAACGTATTGGTTAGTATGTTAAACAATATCAAAACGTATTGGCTAGTATGTTAAACAATATCAAAACGTATTGGCTAGTATGTTAAACAATATCAAAACGTATTGGCTAGTATGTTAAACAATATCAAAACGTATTGGCTAGTATGTTAAACAATATCAAAACATTTACAGCCTAGTACTTGATTCAGCTCATAGTTTTTTATAATCTACTGATTGTTAAAACTTGAACGAAACAGATACATGAAATTTATTTTCAAATTATAATATCGCTTTGAATGCAATAAATACTTATGTAAACGTATTTTGTAGCTTTATAAGACGTATTAAAATTGATCCTGTGGAAGAGGGGTATAATTACGCAGGGGTAAATTTAGACATCTTCATTAACTGTCAGAATACAAGTTCGTAATCCTACTACACTGGTTTCCGTGTCCATTATCGTATAACATTCCAGCCAAGGCCCCAGTATGCAAGTATGTCAGGTCATTACCAGTGCGGTAACGCGTGTCTTGGTGCATGTAAACTCACACGCACACCCAACTATCTCCGTACTCTCACAACACGTGGTCGCCGTGCAGTTCACGGTCCCTGATTCGCCCGCCACCGCCATATGTCGTGCCATATGTTCGCCTTATGCTATGGCGCCCCCTCCCCAAACACCAGACACCAAAACACTGGGATTTCAGTGCCCTCGGATTAATTCAACGATTTAACCTTCCGTTGGGCTAGCAACAGCAGTAAAGGGGAATGAAGTGTTGTTTTATATTGTTTAAGAAATACCCCCGTCGCAGCAAACCTGCATACTCAGCGAATTTTCAATGAATATATAACATAACACATTAAAACACTTAACAGGATTCATAAGAAATGTATTCACAAACAAGCGATATTTAAAATATTAATTATTCTCCATAAGAATAACATTGGGGATGAGTACGCAGGTTTGCTGCATCAAGGCACAAAAAATAATGGGGTTTTATGCAAATATAAATAGAACTCATCTTAGTGAAGTCACATACCAAGTTTAATCCATATACATTCATAAATAAGCGATATATAACATTTTAAGTATTTTCCATAAGAATAACATGGGGACCAAGTACCTAGGTTTGCTGCTACAGGAACCATAGTCGAAAAATTTTTGTGTGCAAACAACAATAAACCACAACCAGATCAAGCCATATACCAAATTTTGCCAGTTTATGTTCATAAATAAGCGAGATATACAATTTTTCTTTTTCTCCATGAGAATAACATTAGACAACGTACTGTGTTTAGCACTTTCAATATCTCGGTAACCAATTGACGTAGAGCAATGATCAAAATACCAAATTGTTTGTTTTTTAAAGATGAATTCAATGGTATAAATTAAGATTTGATTTAAATTAAAATTACATGTGAAAACCCCAAAAAACACATTTTTGGGGTACAAAACCCCCCAAAAACCCCCTTTCGGATCGTGCGATTCATCTGGTTTTCGAACTCATTCAAATAAATGGTACTTTACACATTTGTACCAAATTTCATTAAGATTGGACCTTTTTTACGAGAGTTATCGTGCTTACGGACACATATATTATATTATATTATATTATATATATATACATATATAACAATTTGAACGAATGGTGTTTTTGGCATCTGGGGACCTCAAAATGAAAAGTTATCATGGTCTCGGGCTTAAGTCTAACCATGAGACCTACGGTAATAGCTTCTTCCCTATAGGGGAAATTCGCTAAAAAGGTTACTACCGCTTTATAATTCATTAGGGGTGAAATAAGTAAATGGTATTTATTATGTGGATATGATTATAATGACGCTTTCTAGCTTAGTCTATTTCGGTTTAGAATGCTCACATGTGTAAAAATAATGAGTAAGTTCGTAATTGATAAAATAAAGAAAATCTTTATTCAAACAGTAACAAATTCTTAGTAACATCAAAAGGAATACAATTCTAAACCAAATACTCCTACCTGTTAACAAAACTAAACAATGACTGTGTATTACATTGTTACTGTACAACTTGGAATGAAATTCCCAAACGCTGGCTGTAGTGGCAGGAAGAGCTACTCGACTCCCATAGCAAACCTGTACCTATCTTTTGTAATCTTAGTTCAGCCGACAGTATGTACTAAATAGCTTAATCTCAAAAATAAAAGGTTAGTTTTTAAAAATACGTTTTTTCTATTTATTTCCCTGTTTAACTATTACTGAAAATTCAATGTAAGTTTACCTTGACCAAAAACGTGTAGAGGAATAGTGATATCACAGCTTGATAAGTTTTTAACAATACAAAACTAAATGTATTTGTTTTAATTAATAACTGCTATCACCATTACTTTTGATACTAAACCCTAAAAAATCACCTTCCATTGGTATTGTAGCTGAAGTTTACAGAGAAGATAACTGTACAATTTTCACAAACCAGTGTGTTAGTGAACAGCCAAACCACTTATTGAAAGCTCTATGGTAAAATACACATGCAATTTTCTAAACAGAATTTTAAATGATTTGGGGTTAGAACTTAATCAAACATTTCCCTAAAATTTACAATTAACCACATAAAATAACTATGGTACCAAGGTTAAATTAACGAACTAGTACCAAATTAAGGAATTTATTATTTCATTTGTTGAGTAATCTGTGAGAATAGAATAATAGTCATAAATTGAGTCTGGACTGTTTGAGTGAGCATTTGCGAAATTCGCGAAAAGGCGCCCCTGGATAACCTCGTTAGTGGGAAATTTATGTTCCTTTGAAACAAAAAATATGTCATTAGGTCCGATGGGCGGATCTTTGCGCCGCGGTTAACGAGAAGCAAGTGTAGTTTCGCGGGACCGACTATTCGGAACAAGTATTTTTGTGAATTTGGGGCTAATTTGTTTATAATTTAGATTTTTAGTGTCTTCCAATTATTTAAAATAATTGAGTCATTTGAAAGAAGCTTGAAGTCGCGAACCCTCCAATTTATTATTTTGAGGGTTGAAAAAGAACCAGTGGTTCAAATTAATCTGTCCAATACGTTTGAATTGTTATAAACACGTTACTGAAACCAAGATTTGTTTAGGGCTTTAACAGTAATAATATCACGAGTTTTACAGGGTATCCAGAAATTGCTGACCAAAGCTTTACCAGGCTATTTTATAGGTCAAAACAAATAAGTTTCATCGTATATGGTCGTATGTCTGCCATCATAGTATGGTCATATGTATGGCTTAGTTTTATATCTATCTTCATGTATGTGTTTTTATTACATTGCTACCCTCTATAGTGGTTTGAAAAATCGCTACAAAGAGAAGCCAAATAAAAAAATAAAAAATAAAAATCACATAGAAAGATAGACCTAAAACTAAGCAAGATACATACATTATACATAATACATTATACATAATTATACATACATATAATAAATTATTATACATTATAATACATAATACATTATATATGATGAATCTTGCGTGACTTTCCTACAATATAGCCTATAGAGAAGTTTGGGTTTTGGACACCCTTTATAAACTAACAAATAATAAACGGTATCAGGAAACTGACACATACTTTCTCCCTTTTAGCCAAACTTTAATGACAAAAATATTTGTTATTTACTAAATATAGAATATGAAGTATAGATAAATGTACAGAAAATTGTCTAAAATAGTTGTTTTCAGAAATATACACCCAAATCCCTTTTTTGGAGGCACTATAGAGTCCGTTGCTACACACAGTAGTTTTGAGAGGGGAAATGCCCCCTTGCCCCCCCAGGGTTAAATAGCAACACATTTCGAACATCATCTGTTGGTCAATGCTAACTTGACCTGCATATCAAATTGTAATGAAATTGATCAGTAAATAAGAGAGAAATAGTTATATTTGTATTCCCCATAAGAATAACATTGGACAACGTACTGTGTTTACCGCTAAATGAAAATTTCAATTTTCTCCGTAACTAGCAATCGTAGAATAGTAATTTTAAATACTAATTTATTTAGTTTTTTGAGCTCTTTTCAATGGTGAATAGTAATCTTTTTTAACATTTATGATTTTTTATAAAAAATCCAAAAAATTGAATTTTGGATGTTTTAAGTCCTATAATTTCTGAACCCGAATTTTTCAAGAAATGCGGGTGGTGTCATTTTGTTGCAAACCTAAAGTTCTACAAACCACGAAAGTTCAATCAAAATCGTTAGAGCCGTTTTTGATAAATTTGGATTTTTCATGTTTTTTGGCGGTTTTTGGGGGATAATTACCCTTAAAAATCAAAAATCCAAAAAAAATGAAAAAAACGCCTGGAGATATCGTGGATTATTACCTACATACCAAATTTCATAAAAATCGGCCCATAGGTTAGCTCTGTAAACATCCACACAGACACACACACAGACACACACACACACACACACACACACACACACACACACACACACACACACACACACACACACACACACACACACACACACACACACACACACACACACACACACACACACACACACACACACACACACACACACACGGACACACACACACACAGACAGACATCACGTAAAAACCACTTTTTTGGGTTCAGGGAGCACCAAAACGAATATTTCCACCAACAGCTCAAATTCGAAAATTTTGACGAAAACAATACTTTCTCCATATACTATGTATAGGGGGAGAAAGTAAAAAATGAGGGTAGTTAAAAGCTAAAATTATTTTAAAACACAAACAATTATTGTTTATAATAATATCATGGGGATTTGAAACTACGCAATCCATTAATGTCATCTTCACAGATAACATCGTGGTTTAATATCGTAGATCAAATTCATCATGGAAAAGCCGCACGTCAACCAAGAATTTGTAAAAATGTTCAATGATTAATGTATTCTATGGTCACATGTTTTAAAATTAAACACAACCTTTATACACAGAATCTAAGATAATTATATTTTCAATCCTGCTTCACGATCATATAGAACTAGAACTTAATGCAATATAAAATCCATCACTCGAAATCATTCCCAGGCAGTTGTCTGTACATAAATCCGAGGTAAAACAAGTAGCTCGAGTGGTTGGCAAATTTGTATCAGAGCCAGTTCAAACAGCTGATACTTTTAATGATTAAATCACAGGCGCTATTTATACTTATCCGGCAGCCGCCGGAGGACAAGCCGGCACAAGCCAGACCACGCCTAGCCGGGTCTAGTTTTTTTATGCAGACGATAAATCGACTCATCGCATCGCGCTTTGAGCCCGCATCGTACGTCAAGGCCGTTGTTTTTGTTGAGCATTGATACTGAGCGATGGTCAGCGTCGGCCTAGGATCAGTGGATCAGTAGTCGCCACCCGGGCTACAGCCGCCATAACTCCTGCCTCGTAATTAAAAAGTGGCTAACTTTATACGTCCGCATCCGCCGTTGTCACCCGCTAAATGGCCAGCCGTGCGTTTCGCACTATTTACATATCATCTGCATGGTAATTGAAGATGTCCGATCGGGAACATCGGAATAATTCCGAGCAGATAGAAACCCCGCGAATGGAGCTATCAGTGTCTCGGCTAGATTGTTTATAATCTCCGCGTCGATTACAATCAATACGATCATCACATCGTGTCGAGAGTCCTAAATGGGTCATCATTTAAAATGGAAATAGAACGGTGCCGAAACACGACTCTTGTGCCACTCCCGGCTCTAACGACCTTGGACGGTGGTCATTACTTTGGCAAAGTAGGGAGTGTTTCTATCGGTCCAGCCAAATCTGTGTTCTGTGATTACGCTATCACTTTATATCATGTTGGTCTCACAGTTACACTTCAAGAATAAAAACGAATAGCCATTTAAATTTGGTTTGGTGTAAGTAAAATCACTACAAACAGTACATAAATTTAGAGGCTTGTTTTTAGAGAAGCCTATTTCACCCAAACGGTGATGTAACGGTCCTATTATTTCTCCCTTTGCTTTTGTGACATGAGGCACTTTGACAAACTCAGCAGAGGGATTCAGTTCAGGAAGTTGTTCCGGTCTTCAGAACGAGAGGCGCAGGCGTTACGACTGTTTTTTATCTACGCCAGAGGTATTTTGTTAAGGAGATTGAGGAAATTTCACTACTTGTTCAAAAACCTCAAATTTTCCAATGTTAAAATGCCGTAATGTTTATTCTTCCCTTCTTCAAGTTCCTTTGTAATATCTATCTGGAAAAGAGCAACCAGGGGAAGTTTTTTTCTGTGATTGTGCAATTTGGAAGACGAGAAGAGGGTGCTTCCTGAAAATATGAATGGTGATCGGCTTACCGCGAGATTTCATCAATAATGGAGGCTGGGAAATAATACGGGAGTAACTGTAGACTCCGGAAACCTCTGGGGTGAGTCTGGACTTCCGGTGACCGAAGGCACGCGCCGAGGCCGTTCAGGCAGCAGACAGACAGATGGTCTCGAGGCCGCCATATGACGGCCCTTTAGCTGTCGAACCTCATTTCGCTCCAATTCGGAGAAAAGGACGATAATGCTTTTCAATTTCGATACTTAGTTTTTTGCAGATGCCTAACAACCATGAGGGGTGAAACATATGTGTGACTGTAGGTAAAAAGGCTAGTCGTTTATGAAGAAGGGTCATCAAAGTAGGGTCAAAGTTAATAACTTATGGATTATGTGTATATTTTAATTTGTAACAAAATAAAAACCCACACATTCGGCGTTGATACGTGGTTACATGGTGTTGATTTGTACACAGGGTTTCTCGGCTGAATCACTGCTACCAGGAAATAACCAATGAGGATAAACCAACCGCATAGCTTACTACCAAGTTCCATATAATACACTCAATCCTACTTTTTTATAATCTACAAACAACTTTATAGTAATTATTTTTTAACTGGTGATTTTTTCAAGGTGCTATTATCCAAACATAGCAAGTGACAAGGTCTGACTCTGGAACATTACATGCCGAAAGAGCATTGAAGTCATGCACATTTCAACTGCACAATTTGAGTTAAAGGATAAAAAGATCCTGTTTAGGACTAACAATGACGGAATTAAAACATTACATCCCATTGGTTTATACAATGAAACTCGCCTACGATAAAATATATCAACATTTGAATTGTCCGTCTTCAATGCCATCTGAGCAAAACCGACTCGACCTCGTTTGAGGTATGAACCGTAAAACCCAAAACTTCCGTGGGCAAGACCCAGACCGGATTGTTTACACGTAAGGCACGTTCTGTTACAGCTACAGTTAGCTTTACACCGGAGTAGTGTCCGGGGGGGGGGTCCACCATCTGACGCGCGAGGGCCAGATTGGAAGCGGTGCCAGATGGCATCTATAGGATAATTGGTGGCGTTCGGAGGTGCTGCAACACGGCGGAATGGGGCGGAAAATTCGTTCAGTGTCTCGTGGCCTCGGAAGCCATCGAACTAACAGATGGAAGCCTCCGGTGCAGCAGTGTGAGTGACGAGGACACAGGCGATGAGACGATGAGGCGATGAGGCGATGAGACGGTGTCGGCTGATGAGGGTCTTGTGGTGCAGCGGAGGTGGCAATTACTAGAGTTGTCTGTGGTGAAGGTGACGTCAACTATACACTTGTCATTAGTACACGAGAATACAGCTGGGATTTTCTGATTCCAAATCAAGTTTGAATGTGAAACAAAGAGGGGTTAAACATTCATCTTAAAGTTCTTAGTATCTAGTATTAGCAGTTAGAAATGTACTGCCTAGAATGTGTTTAATTGCCTAAAAACCAATTACAGGCTGCACGAAAGGCATTAATGAAACAAAAATGAGATTGGTTGGAAATTGATCTCTTGGGTTTAAAAGTAAAAGTAATTTTAATGCAGAATACACAGAAAGGAGTTATAACCGATATCACTCCTGACTAAAAAAATATGACTATAGATTATCATCAAGGACCAGTATTATGTCCTATATTATTTATGCAGTCAAACAGCAACCTACCAAGATACGTTTGTGAGATGTACCAATAAATTCTGAGAATTCGCAGATGATACCATCCTACTACTCGGGGAGCATGTTCTAAGCAATTAACACCTAAATTAATTTTGTTCTAGTGGATGTAAAGTAATGTTGGAATAAGTCAACGGATTAGACTTAAGAAGAAACCCCAAAACAAGATTCATTTGATGCTTTATAAAAATAAGCTCAATAAAAAACTGTTGATATATTTTAAATGCTCAACGAACTATCAAATTATCTTGGAATATTGTAGATGTTGTATATTATTGTATTGTAGATATCCTCACATATGCTCACTTTGTGGGAAACTATTCGGATCTATGAATATTAAAGTGCGTGAAACCAATAATTTACATACCATACAACATTTTAATAACATATACGCTATTGAATTGTTGTAAGAGGAACTATAGCCAAGTTTCATTTTCAACGTATGGTCAAAATACCCCCGTCACAGCAAACCTGCGTACTCAGCGAATTTCCAATGTCTTAATACCACATAAAGCCGCATACCAAGTTTCATAAAAATATATTCACAAGTAAGCAATAAATACAATTTTAATTATTCTCCATAAGAATAACATTGGGGATGAGTTCGCAGGTTTGCTGCAACAAGGAACACAAAATAATGGGTTTTTATGAAAATATCAATAGAATTCATCTAAGTAAAGTCACATACCAAGCAAGTTTCATTCATATACATCTATAAATAAGCGATTTATAACATTTTAATTACTCTTCATAAGAATAACATGGGAACGATTACCTAGGTTTGCTGCTACGGGAACCATACTTAAAAATTTGTTTTTTTTGTGCAAACAACATACCACAACCAGATGAAGCCATATACCAAGTTTTATCAATTTATATTCATAAATAAGCAAGATATGAAATTTTTATATTTCCCCATAAGAATAGCATTAGACAACGTACTGTGTTTAGCATTTGCAATAACTCAGTAACCAATTGACGTAGAACAAAGATCAAAATACCAAATTGTTTGTTTTTACTTTCTTCCCCTTATACATAGTATATGGAGAAAGTATTGTTTTCGTCAAAATTTTCGAATTTGAGTTGTTAGTGGAAATATTCGTTTTGGTGCTCCTTGAACCCAAAAAAGTGATTTTTACGTGATGTCTGTGTGTCTGTCTGTCTGTATGGATGTGTACAAAGCCCTAACCAGTCGTCCGATTTTTATGAAATTTGGTATTTAGGTACTAATCCGCGATATCTCAAAGCGTTTTTTTTTCATTTTTTAGAATTTTTGATTTTTAAGGGTAATTATATCCCAAAGACCGCCAAAAGAATGAAAAATCAAGATTTCTTAAACACCGCTCTAACTATTTTGATTAAACTTTAAACGTTTGTAGAACTTTAGTTTTCCAACAAAATGACACCATCCGAGTTTCTGTAAAAATTCAGGTTCAGAAATGACAAGACTTAAAATATCAAAAATTCGGTTTTTTGGACTAAAAAAAACAACATAAATATAAAAAATATTACTATTCACCATTAAAAAGATCTCAAAAAACTAAATAATTTAGTATTTTGAATTACTATTCTACTATTACTGGTTGCGGTGAAAGTTTAAATGTTCATTATGCGGTAAACTCAGTACGTTGTCCAATTTTATTCTTTAAGGGTAATACAAAAATTACTATTTCTCTCTTATTTATTGATCAATTTCGTTCAAACTTTATATGCTTGTCAAGTTAGCACTGACCAACAGAGGAAATTCGAAATATGTTGCCCCTGAATAATCCTGAGGGGGGAATAGGGGGCATTTCCCCTTTTAAAACCACGTGTTTAGCGATGGATTCTGTAGTGCCTCCTAAACAGGGATTTGGGTGGATATTTTTGAAAACAACTTGTTTACAAGATGCATGCTTTGTATTCTATATTTAATAAATAAAAAGTAATTTAGTTATTAAAGTTGGGCTAAAAGGAAGAAAGTATGTGTCAGTTTCCTGATACCATTTATTCTGTATTCAATTTATTCAATGTTAAGCTGTATTCAATGTTATAAATTATAATTTGATTTAAATAAAAATGACATGTGAAAACCCCAAAAATCCATTTTTGGGATATAAACCCCCCCAAACCCCCTTTGGATGGTGCGATTCGTCTAGTTTTTAAAATCGTTCAAATAAGTAGTACTTTACACATTTGTACAAAATTTCATTAAGATCGGACCTTTTTTACGAGAGTTAGCGTGCTTACGGACACACACACACACACACACACACACACACACACACACACACACACACACACACACACACACACACACACACATATATATACATATATATATATATATGTGTGTAAACAAATTTGGTCGAATTGTGTTTTTGGCATCTAGGGACCACAAAAAAAGTTATCATGGTCTCGGGCTTAAGTCTTTCCATGAGACCTACGGTAATAGCTTCTTCCCTATAGGGGAAATTCACTAAAAAGAGCCATAAGACTCATAAAAAGTTGATGACGTGGAGTATGAAAAGAATAATTCATACTAAGTGCTGTAATAATGTGCGATAATATGATTAATACAATTTTGTATAAAAGTATAGTAACCTAACCTCACAAGATAACCATGAGACAAGCAACCAATCACAGTTTGCCAGAACCTCATGGGTAAAAACACAACGGGAAACATTGCCAGTTAACTTAAAGACATTACAAATGTTTAGAAGAAAGTTAAAACCTGTCATAGAAATTCCTTTTATATGCCATAGCAGAATTTGAAGGCTATGTGAGGTAAAGTTGTGATTATTAGAGTTATTATGCATAAGTATAATATTCAAACTATTATTTAAAAACTAACCATTTCTCTTTAATCTTGGTTTCGGATCACAAAATAATTCAAATAGACGAACTGGTGTACAAGTGGTTCATGTTTAATATTGTTAAAAGATGCCAACTTTAATGCCAACATCATTACAAGAAATAAACATAAATGGTTAACCACACTACACAGTAAAACTACACGGTAAAGCCGGCCATTTGGGGTCTGTCGTCACATGCACCAGTTTACTTCAACATGTGGTAGTATTCTAATTATAACAATTAACAGGGTGCATGTGTCGACAGGGCGTCAGCTGGCCGACCAAATGGTGAGGTTCTGGTTATCTTGCAACCACAAGTGACCACTAAAATCTACAAAAAGCTGAGAACAAAACTAAGAAGAACTTAGAACTGTAGCTAAAATTACCGCAGTGACTACTCAAAATCCACAAAAATAGTGAAGGTTTAAGCTATCAGTCTTCATGCACCTGTTGGAAAGTTAGATTGTAGAAAGTCCAGAAATCACGGCAAATTTCTTTGCAGACAGCTGATCTGGCATCAAGAGGAAGGTAGTACAATACAACATTTAGATACTTACTTACTTTCCATGTCCGGGGAGACGCATTATATTTTTACTTGCCAGTATTAGCAACTTGAACGTTGCATTTTACTTGAACGTCTTTCTGAGTAGAGGGTTCGTCCACATGTTGACATACTAGTAGATAGTCTGGGGTCTGGACTGCACCGCAGTCTCACAGAGGGGTCTCCTCATTTCCCCATGAGAATAAACAAGTTCGCACGCAGCACGCTGACGTGAGGGAAGTGAATTTCCACATACAAAACTTTTCAAACTCAAAACCAGTGTAAAAACATACATTTATGCCAATTTTATTGAAATCTGAAAACATTGATTTTTTGGCTGTTCTGATGCTCCTGGTTTCATTTACCGGCAATGCTAGGAATACAATTTTGCGCATTATAAGGTTGGGAGAAGGTCCAGCCAGGCTTTAAAGTAGGCGCCAGGTTGCTGGGGTTGATACAAATACACCAACAAATGAATAACATCTTTTTAATGTAAAAACCCCATAAGACAACGTACTGTGTTTAGCCGATATACATTTTCTTTAATAACTCGGTAAATATTTATGCTAGAATGACGAGAGAGGGCTTAAAACTTTTGCTTTACTAATTCCCATCTTAATACATGCATTAAACTTACGTCCGGGCTTGTCTGACCCTTTTTGAGCCTTAAAACTCGAAATTTGAAAGAATTATCCCCCAAAAAAGGGTTTAGAGTTTTCTGATTGTTTTGCCCAACGAACCTGTCCAACTGATTATAGAAAGGAACGTCCCTACCAAATTTGAAGTAAATTGGGCAAAAAATGCGACCGCTAGAGTGCATACACACACATATATATATAATTTTGAACGAACCCCCAAAACGTGTTCATGGGGTCACATTAGGAACTTCTATGGTGGTCCCGGGATTAGGTTTTACCGTGCGGGTCATGCTAATAGTTCACTCTCCTTAGGAAATTCACTTATAAAAATAAATCAAATATTCCCAAAAAACCTTTAGATATTCAAAATTAAATAGGCATTTTCAAGCCAGTTATTGAATTATAGTATTTTTCAACTTTCACACTGGATTTCCAAGGCCCTTACAAGACGGTCCGAGGGTGCGCGGAGGTGATGGAGGGGGGAGGTAAGCGTGGCACCCCCCGTCGAGACACAAGGAGTTCAAGTGGTATAAACACGATATTTGGCAGAACCTCTCGAGTCCGCTCTCTGGGGATTTATCAGGGACAATGCGACGGCAAGGGTTGCAAACAGCCTGGAGGCGACAATGGTGCAAATCCGGGGTCAGCTACTGTGCGCACACCTGGGTCCTGGGTCCAACTCTTACGTTCAGAAAAGATTAAGATTTAATACTCTATTTTTAGAATTTGTACTCCAGTTTGAAGAAGAAAGGTAGAATAAGTCAAATAAATTTCCTGAAGATACAATGAAGCAGCCTAATGAACTAGCTCTAATGAGCGGTTCTTTTATCAGCTTTGCAAGCAAGTAAACTTTGAGGTCAAAATTTATGAAAAAGCGTTTATATTAAAGTGTCATAATATTTGTATAAAGCGTATGTTATTATGGTGTCAGCACTGTTTAAAAGTTCATTCTGAACATTAAAACGAGTTAGCACGCAGCACGCTGACGTGAGGGAAGTGAATTTCCACATACAAACTTTAAAAACTCAGTGTAAAAATATAGATTTATTCTAATTTTTCTTGAAATCTGAAAACATTGATTTGTTATCAATTCAATTTATGAAATTGGCTGTTCTGATGGTCCTGGTTTCATTTACCTGCAAAGATTGGGAATACAATTTTGCGCATTATAATGTTAGGAGATGGTTCAAAAAGGCTTGAAAGTAGGCGTGAGTTGTTGAGGACGATAAAAGTACTCTAACAAAGGAATGACAGGTTTTTCTAGTGTAAAACCCCCACAAGACAACGTACTGTTTTTAGTCGAAACACATTTTCTTTAATAACTTGGTAAATATTTATGCTAGAATGACGAAATAGGGCTTAAAACTTTCGCCTCGCTAATTCCCATCTCTTTACATGCATTAATGTTACGTCCGGGGCTTTTCTGACCCTTTTTGGGCCCAACAACTCGAAATTTGAAAGATTAATCCCCAAAAAAGGGGTTTAGAGTTTTCCGATTTTTTTGTCCAACGAACTTGTCCAACTGATTACAGAAAGAAACGTCCCTACTAAATTTGAAGTAAATCGGACAAAAATTGCGACCGCTAGAGTGCAAACACACACATATATATATATGTATATATATAGACTATATATGTATATATATGTCTATATATATGTATATATATGTCTATATATATGTATATATATATAACATTTTGAACGACCCCCCAAAAAGTGTTCAGGGGGTCACGTTAGGAACTTCTATGGTGGTCCCGGGCTTAAGTTTCACCGTGCGGGTCATGCTAATAGTTCACTTTCCAAATGAAATTCACTAATAACGACGTAAGTGGTTATTTTACTTAGTTCGTTAAAACAATTTTGTTCTTGATGAATGCGTTTCGGAATTAGGCATCATCAGCATTCATACATTGTACACAAGATTACTCATACGATCTGCGTTACGCGTAAGAGTAGAGTTTTTCATCAATCCGTGCAACAAACCGCACACAGTTAAAATGTAACTTAAATACCCCCGTCGCAGCAAACCTGCGTACTCAGCGAATTTCCAATGCATAATATATGTCTTAATACCACATAAAGCCGCATACCAAGTTTCATAAAAATATATAAGCGATTTTAATTATTCTCCATAAGAATAACATTGGTAATGAGTACGTAGGTTTGCTGAAACAAGGAACACAAACAATTGTTTTTTATGCAAATTTAAATAGAATTTAACTAGGAGAGGCCACATACCAAGTTCCATCAATATTCAATCATAAATAAGTGCTTAAAACATTCTAGTTATTCTCCATAAGAATAACATGGGGGCTGAGAAAGCAGGTTTGCTGCAACAAGGAACAAAAAAATGGGTTTTATATAATTATCAATATAACTCAACCAAGTGAAACTACATACCAAGTTTTATTAATTTATGTTCATAATTAAGGGAGTCGTTACATTTTACTTATTCTCCATAAGAATAACATGGGGGCTGAGTAAGCAGGTTTGCTGCTACAGGAATAATAAACAAAAAATCAATTTTTTGTTCAAATATCAATATACCAGTACTACGTGAAGCCACATACCAAATTTCATCAACATTCATTCGAAATAATCGAGATATCATATTTTATTTATTCTCCATAAGGATAACATTGGACAACGTAATGTGTTTAGCACTTTGAATATCTCTGCAACGGTTGGGCGTATAATCAAAATTTATACACCAAAATGATTGATGAACAGATTGGTAAATTGGAAATGAACAGATTGGTAAAAGCAAATGTGAAGTTTACATTAAAATAAACTGAGGAAAAGCCAAAAACATTTTTCCCATAAGATTAACATGGGAGATTTTATGAGTAGGTTTTTTGGATTTTCTCCGCAACCACTAAACCTAGGGTAATAATTTAAAATACTATATTATTGTTTTTTAAGCTCTATAACATGGTCAAAACCAAAATTAAGTTTTTTTTTAATTTTTGGGTGAAAAATGCAAAAAACTGATTTTTGGAAAATTTAAAACCCCCATAAACCCCCCTTCCCATGGTCCGATTTTTTTGGTTTTCGAACTTAAAGTCATGAATGTCATTTTACACGTTTGAGCCAAGTTTCATCAAAATCGGACGTTTTTTACTCAAGTTATCGTGTTAACGGACACACACACACACACACACACACACACACACACATATATATATATTCACAGTATAGGGTTGCTATTATTATAAATATTAAAAAATAAAAATTCAACTGAGCACCCTTTTTAAAATCTTTTAATGAAGCTACATGTTTCGGCACTTTTAAGGCCATTTTCAAGCTAGACTTAACCTAACATAATTTATTAATTTTCAACGAAAATTAATAAATTATGTTAGGTTAAGTCTAGCTTGAAAATGGCCTTAAAAGTGCCGAAACATGTAGCTTCATTAAAAGATTTTAAAAAGGGTGCTCAGTTGAATTTTTATTTTTTAATATTTATATATATATATATATATATATATATATATATATATATATATGAATTTGAATGAATGGTGTTTTTGGCATCTGGGGACCTCAAAACAAAAAGTTATCATGGTCTCGGGCTTAAGTCTTACCATGAGACCTACGGTAATAGCTTCTTCCCTATAGGGGAAATTCGCCAAAAAGGGGCTCCAGTCACGGAACATTTTGCGGTTCTACCTGCTTCTCCCTTGGTCAATAACTCTCAAAGCCTATACTTCCTCAACGAATTATCCAAAATCGACGATTTATGGTTTATTTAAAAGAGCACAAAGATAATTTTAAATACCCAGAGATTTCATTCCAATTGTTAAGCCAGTTTTACAAATTATAATCTAACTTTCACAAAGCCATGGTTTAACATATTTACTTAAATGTTTTACCACCCGAGCTCTTTATCTTCGAGGTCGTCTCCATAAATCAAGGCAATCCTCACCCCTTCGATTGGAATGACGCTCTGTTTGCCGCGATATAAACTACACCCTTCCACCCCACCACCCCCTGCCACTCTGCGCGGGTCCAGGTGCCCTATCTGTGTTTGTATCGCGACTGTGGGAGCTCTTCCAAGGTCATCTTTTCAACCCTTTGCAGCCCTCAATGGGCCTGAGAAACCGATTTTGACACGCTCTCTTTCCGCGTCAATCTCGGGCTTAGCTGTGGCTTCCTAGTCCGGCTGTCAATCGGCTACCTGGCTGACAATGTCGTCTGTTATTGTCCAACTTCCCACACCTTCCCGGAACAGCATCCAAACTGTTGGCAGACTTACTTTCCCATAAGATTGTAGTGGTGGGAACATACGTTGCTGACCTTATTTAAGTTCTAGATGTAATAAACTCTTTAAATAGTGGGTTGAAAATACAGAGCAAATCCTTTGTTTAAGAGGAGGAGGCTCCAGTCAAGAAATATTTAAATTGCAGCTTGCTTCCCTCATAAGACAACTCCTCTACGGTTTATGAGATATTGTTGATTTGTGATTCATTTTAAGAGCAAAAATAGTGCTTTCAGTGATTACAATTCTGATATGCCTAATATAATCCTTCAGTATAATTCCAAAATATTAATAATTTTAAATAATATTTATAAAATGTTTATGGGTGAGCTATTTGTGAAATGACAAATTTGCTCCCTTAAAATGATAGTTATTTTATCTCGGACAATTTTTGACGAGGGACGGCCATTGAAAGTTAACATTGGCCTTATGTGAGAAGAAGGTAAAAAAACGCGAAATGGTACGTGACTGGAGCCCCCTCTTGACATTTTGACCGCAGAAATATGCACGGTTTACAAATTTGTTTATATTAGTAGTATGAACGAATTTGTTATCACACTATATAAGTCCTTTGAAACACAACTATTTTAATAATGCAGTTGTTAACAAAGTTTTTTGCTAGGCCATGTATCCTAAAACATTGTAACATGAAAAAATAAATTCCTATCATATTTACATCTTAAACTTCAAAACTAATATTTTAATTTGTTAATGGAATATGAAATGTTGTACAAATTGTAGTGGACGTCATGAATTATGTAAACGGAGCTTGTTAAATGTTGTTTACTAAATAATCTATTGGAATTCGATTTTTTCAGATAAATATAAGTGTCAGCTTCAGACTGCATGTTCATTGATATGGTTGAATTAACTTGTCTCCCATGTTTCCTTTGAATAACCACAAAGAACTGTAAAACTATGAACTAAACTTTATCAAAGCTTGTGACAAATGGCAAATATGACGGAATTATAGAAGAATGCAAAATGTGAACTAAAATTATCACCAAGTAGCATATTCGTCAGGCTTTTGAGAAATCGACTGTATAGAAAGTGAGGAAATATTTATTATTCGGATCATGAAATTACCAGTACTTCAAGGCTCAAGGCTAAGAAATGCCTTTGCCCCGAAGCATACCCCGAATTTTCTTTGGGACCTTCACCCATCCACGCACTGCAATAACTTGTCTTAAATTAAACCGTCCGTCCGTCCGCTAATTGGATAACCCCAAAAGGCATGGTTTTGCCAAATAACGGCGATTCTCGAAAACGGTCGTCTTTAGGACGCGCGACAGCGGTCAGTTTTCAATTAAAACATAACCGACGAGGCCGGGCCGGTATGCGACCATATGGCGGGCTGGCCGGGCATAACTCCCGCGATTTGTTTGCTAATTGCGCGGCAAAAACCGGACAGCTGCTTGTAATTGGGGTGAGAACAGAGTCATTTCCACGGAGCTACGCCGACCGGTGGATCTACAAGATATGGAATGAATAACGCCATTAGCACACCTCTGGGCCTCGGCATTCGGAACTCGCGAAACGTCTCGTATGTTAGTTTATGAACGTGATTGTTCCAGATTTACGACCCCTTTATGGGCCTCAAGAAGTAATTAGGGTTAATGGATACAATAATCGAATCTGCAAAATCCAACAAAGATTACTTATTTTGAAGGATAAATATACTTTGGGTTTATGTACGCACGAAACTGAAATGCCTAGACAATCTTATACTGCTTATGACTTATAACGCTTTTAAAATTACAATATTGAACCACATTGATCGGTTTATAGCATCAAGTTCGCTAGTAT
Source organism: Allygus modestus (assembly GCA_963675035.1). Taxonomy (NCBI): domain Eukaryota; kingdom Metazoa; phylum Arthropoda; class Insecta; order Hemiptera; family Cicadellidae; genus Allygus; species Allygus modestus. Next base: position 326,420,778 of record OY776112.1, read on the forward strand.
AAGAGCAATTGTAAAGGAGAAATTAATCTAAATTTGTTACAAATACCATCAATTAAAAAATAAAATTAAGAAGATTAAATAATACTACAGTAAATTGTAAATCCAGCATTACATGTACTTTATTTTATTTTTTAAGTAATGGGATGTATTTTTAAAGGGGCAGAAATTCAATAAGTGACAACGTAATTCCCAGTAATGTTCAAATTATTGTAAAAATTTAAAATACTGTTTTTAAGTATTGTAAGTACTGTTTGTCCATCATTGCTTATTACCGGGATATTTAACAAAAATCGGGAGGAACAAGCCAAGCATTTTTTTCTATATCACCGATGAACTAAAGTCAGAGTTTAAGGAGTTTAAAACAAGATCGAATAAGATCATGTTGATTTTAAACTATATTGAAAATTAGTGTGAATTATTTATTATTTCTTAAAACTGTACAGCAACTTCCTGTTATATAAAATACCCCCGTCGCAGCAAACCTGCATACTCAGCGAATTTCCAATGAATTATAACATAACACATTAAGCCACTTAACAGGGATTCATAAGAAATATATTCACAAACAAGCGATATTAAAAATATTAATTATTCTCCATAAGAATAACATTGGGGCTGAGTACGCAGGTTTGCTGCAACAAGGAACATAAAATAATGGGTTTTTATGCAAATATCAATAGAACTCAGCTAAGTGAGGTCACATACCAAGTTTCATCCTTATACATTCATAAATAAGCGATATATAACATTTTAATTATTTTCCATAAGAATAACATGGGAACCGAGTACCTAGGTTTGCTGCTACGGGACCCATAGGCGAAAAATTATTTTTTGTGCAAACAACAATAAACCACAACCAGATGAAGCCATATACCAAATTTCGTCAGTTTATGTTCATAAATAAGCGAGGTATACAATTTTTCTTTTCCTCCATAAGAATAACATTAGACAACGTACTGTGTTTAGCACTTTCAATATATCAGTAACAAATTGACGTAGAGCAATGATCAAGATACCAAATTGTTTGTTTTTTTATGCTGAATTCAATGGTGAAAATTAAAATTTGATTTTAATCAAAATTACATGTGGAAACCCCAAAAAACCCATTTTTTGGGTACAAAACCCCCCTCCCAAACCCCCCTTCGGATGGTGCGATTTGTCTGGTTTTCGAACTCGTTCAAATAAATGGTACTTTACACATTTGTACCAAATTTAATTAAGATCGGACCTCTTTTACGAGAGTTATCGTGCTTACGGACACATTTATATATATATATATATAAAAAATAAATAAAAATAAATAAAGTAAATATAAATAAATAAGTATATAAAATAAATAAAAAATATATAAAAAAAACCCATTTTTTGGGTACAAAACCCCCCTCCCAAACCCCCCTTCGGATGGTGCGATTTGTCTGGTTTTCGAACTCGTTCAAATAAATGGTACTTTACACATTTGTACCAAATTTAATTAAGATCGGACCTCTTTTACGAGAGTTATCGTGCTTACGGACACATTTATATATATATATATATATATATTTTATATTATTATATTTTATATATTTTATATATATATATATATATATATAAATGTGTCCGTAAGCACGATAACTCTCGTAAAAGAGGTCCGATCTTAATTAAATTTGGTACAAATGTGTAAAGTACCATTTATTTGAACGAGTTCGAAAACCAGACAAATCGCACCATCCGAAGGGGGGTTTGGGAGGGGGGTTTTGTACCCAAAAAATGGGTACAAAAAAATGAATTCGATTAAAATGAATTCGTGGTCAATTTTGTATTGATTTACGTAAACTATGTGTTTGTGAAAATCAACATGAGGCTTTGTGCGCCTCCTCTATCTGAACGCGCCCCATTCTTGATTCCATTCTGATCCTCAGGGCCAGGTTCGTGACCAAAGCTATAGCCCTCGGTCTGTCCCATTGCTGGCGCCAGCTACTGTCGCTCCATAGCTCAGGATTTTTATTTAATTTTTATTCGAAGTCTGAGTTGGAGGACAAATTTTGAACCTAATAATTATCATAATGGTGCAAATAAACGTAAGTCATTCATTTTTCGGTTACGTACATTTGGTTAGTGACTAGGTCACATTGTAACATATACATATATAAAACATTAATAAAACTATAACATACAACACTATACATAACAAAATTCCATGTTAATCTATATCTATAATAGCGAAGGTGATTTTTGTGAACAGTCGTCCTCTGTTATTTCTGAACTGATTTTAAAGATCGAAATATAAAATAAATGGCCTCGATCCGCAGTTTTTCAAGTGGTTTTCAATATTAAATAATTCCATTTTGAAGGGCACAGGCCGCGCTCAATGTTTGTTGTCCATAAAGGCATAACAAGGCAAATAACATGGAGAGTTATTTTAATTCAATTGCATTAAACAACACCTGTCTGTAGAATAAAACAATTTCTTACAGTATCAGCATTTGTCATCTCACTCAAACTTTTGAAATAGTAAGGTTATTGGACTCAAGATGGAAAAACTTTGCTCGGTCTCGAACAATACAGGCCACTAAGGTAAGCGCTTACACTCATATAATAGAAATATAAACAATTTCAATTTTGGGTTTTTAACATTTTTAAACTTAAATTTTCTTTCGTGTGAAAATCGTGGAATTTAAAACACTCGCGTTTGATGTAAAATGAAAAGACTTTCCGGAGACCAGAATTATACTTTAAGGTTTAGAACTTACATAACAATTTTTTCACATATATTTTAACCAAATTTTAGATTGTGGACTTCATGTGTGAGAGACAACAAATCAAAATTATGTTTCCTTTTAATTCTAAATATTATGCCTAAATTACTTCCCTGTATTATATTTATATTATATTTAACAAAACAACAATTTAAGAGGGGGTTCCAGTCACGAAGTATTTCGCGAATCTACTTGATTTTCCCATGAGGCCAATGTTAACTTTTAAAGCATATCCTCAACGGATAATACAAAATTGTTTATTTATGATTCATTTTAAATAACAACACATACCTAGCGATATCAATAAGGGAATTTCGAAATCACAAATAGTTCACCAATGAAAAAATCTTAAATACTGATGTATAAAAGTTGTTCACTGAAATCACAAGGTATTTATTTATTCTTTAAAATGGCATACATAAACGATATAAAATAATCTAATGGGGGCTGGGAGGTACGGGATTTGAAACATTGGCCTTGTGGGAAAAGCAGGTAGCAACATAAAATGTTTCGTTGCTGGAGCCCACTCTTGAAACGCTTAAGTATTTTAAAATTAAAATTTGAATACGACTTATTAAATTACAATTCAAAGGATACGTTAAAAGTCAAAAGCTATGCAGAGCGCCAAAAACATCTCCTTTATTCTATGATTCCCGGATGCGGGGTGGCGTGATAGTCCCCAGTTTATTATGGGCCAGCGGGGCCCCTCTACAATGTACCAACTTTACAGCCCCCATTAGGGCGTCTGGGGCCATCGAAACGCCAAAATATAATAGAGACCTTGCGTCTGGATTGAATGCGCGAGGCTACTCCACGCCTAACTATCTCGGTCACGCAGGCTTCCCTTGTAGTCTGACTCAACAAGACATCAACCTGTGCTTTGGTAGCTGTGTTTTTTGTCATATATTTAACTCGTTGTCAAGTGGATATTTTTTTACCTCGTGACTAAAGCAGAGCTGGGAATTTCGATAGCTAAAAGATTCTAAGCCCAGAATGTTTATACTTTTAAATATTTGTAATTTTAAAGTAATACTTTGTGTATTTGTTAAAGAAATTATGGCTTGACACTGTAGCCATAATAGGTAATTTAATGTCATAGACAGTTAATGCAGTTCGTACACAGTCAGAGAGTGAAATCATTGATACGCTTTACTAAATAATTATAAGTAATACTATATTATTATATTATAGTGTATTATATTATAATACATATTTTAAGAAATAAAGTTTTTCTTATCTTTATATGAACAAGTATTTACTTTTACAGATTTTAAGAAAGAATGACGGAAGAATGTATACTAACATCGTTAATTGTAATCTTTAATTAGATCTCAGTTTCTAAATACACCTAATTAAAAATTAATTCGATCGTTATATTAAAAATGTGTATGTAACATAACGCTAACCCACCTCTAAGTTTGTATGGCCACAACACTTGAACATCCCTTCCATAGTCCTTCCAACTCTTCGAAAACAAATCGATCCCCAACCCCTTGAGAGGCTACGAAGAAAACGGTCCGATTGAAAAATAGCTTTCTCGATTAATTTGAACAAACAGACCTTTAGTAGCCGCGGCGGGGCGGGGCGCGGGACGCAGGTAGCGCGAGGTGCTGCGCAGTCGCATTTCCCACGCATGTGCAGTAGAGCTGCGCGTCACCGTGGGAACTCTGCGCAGAGGCGCTGGCCGTTAGGCATTCCGCCAGGCACAGGCTCGCTCATCGCGCTGTGTTAACTGCCCGGTTAATGGTTATGTTATGGGATACCCGGCGTACCTTGTAATAAGAGGAGCAGTAGCTATATAAACAGGGTGGCTTTATTACTTCCAGTACCGGTACTCGACTGGTTGGGTGAGACAATATGTTTTGTTAAAATTAGATTGGCACGTTAAGTGTGGGTTGCAGTCATGAAAAATTGGGATTTTGTACGTGATTCCCCTAAAGAACAGTGTTAACTATCAAAGACCATCCAACACAACAAAATGTTTAATATTGAATATTTTAAAATTTAATTAAACGAATATTATTTATGATGTAAAAATTCTGTTCTCTCAAATCTCTTAAGTATTTTACGTTCTTTGAGATTTGAGAACGTAAAATAAATCATAAATTAATCATAAATCGACGATTTATGATAATCCTTTGAGGAGAGACAGGCTCTGAAAGTTAACATGAGAGAAGAAGTTAAAACCGCAAATTATTGCGTGACTATTTTTTAAAGGCAGGTAGAAGCCAGTGACTGGAGTCCCTTAGGAATCTAGGTAGACTTTGATGCGTGAAAAGTCACAAGGCTTTAGTGATATTCCATATTGTATTTGTTCGTGAAGTATGTAAATACAGTATTAATAATTTGGATTAATGTATGATTAGCTCCTTGGGGTTCCGGGTGCAATTCTAACACAAATTCCCTCCCATAGTAGATCTGCAGTAATATAACCCGGAAATCAATATAAAAAAACAATAATTAAACATTATTGTTTAGCAACAGGACAATGCAACAAACTAATGTAGCTTTCAATATACAATGCGTATATATTTATCCATGTAAAAATATATTTGTGAGTATGGAGGTATTGGAAGTAAAATTACGTCTAAGTAATTATGCACGCAAATGTAAAAAATATTAAACGATTTGAAAACCGGCAAATAATAAGAGCACAAGAGTGGCTCTTACGCCCTAATTGAAAGCGTGTTCAATACGCCAACCATTACAGAATGATTGCCCGAAGTCTACCTAACCTCGGGTTCAATGCGGTTCCTAAATTTGAGTGCAATAAAAAAATAATTACCTGTGCATCGGATCGCTAATGACGCTTTTGATTCTGATCGTTAGCTTTTAATTGCTGCAGCCAGAGGTTCGTTTCGAGGCCCGGTGGTGAGAATAAGACCGCTGAATAATAAATACACGGGACATTTATAGCGCGTTTCAAAAATATTACTTCAATTTAGAGGTATGTCGGTCCAATAAAACCTTCCAGTATGAATCACAGGTGCATGAAAACAATCATTAAACTGTAGATAGGCCTGCCGTCTTGTTTTTAATAGGGTGTTTATTTATATGTTCAACAACATACTTTGTGAAGGAGTTCTCTAGTTAAATAACCAATATTTCTCTTCGGTTCCGTCCTGCATCTCTGTGTGACGACGGTACCATTACCATCGGTGCACGATCGTCGCTAAAGCTTTGGACAGAATAGGCAGGGCGGATACCCAAGGGTTGGCCTACTTTTATCATCTCTGCCAGTTTGACTCCTCTCAGAGTATGTAACGGCATTTTTCGAATTAAGAAGGCAAGGTTTTGAGTTCAGTTATAAATTCCAAAATGTCATAATAATCATCTTCTTTTATACGTTGTAAGTAAAGAATCAACCTTACATCGGAATATTTTTGGTTTACTGACTCAACCTCATCTAGTTAAAGATGTTTCCTTCGTTAATATCCAACATAAATAAAATAAAGTTATACAAGTCAAGAATAGTTAACCGGTATCCTCATTGTTGGCTGGTCCACGCACGTAAAGCCTTGTTTAGTTTAGTGCTAAGAATAAAACTCTATTCTTCGTAATTCAACTCTAAGGAGCACAAAGACAATGGCCCCATCCGGACCACATTCGGGCCCAACATGTTTTACAATTGTATACGCACAATTTAGGCCACATTTTGTCCAAATGGTCCTCGGTGGGCCGGATTTAAAGCAAGTGGTATCTGGATCTGATCTAGCTCCGTCTTTACAGCATCCGGCGCAGGGCGGAAGTGAGAGCCCATGTGGGGCAGGTAAACAACCTCCGCAGCTCGCGTTACTCCAGCTCCAGACACCCCCGCGAGGGGCGAACATTCACAAGTGTAGCGAGTATCGAGTTGTGGAGCCTAGGGTGAGGCGCGATCCCCGTGGAACCCCCGTAACTGCTTTGTCGAGAAGTGAATAATAATTGCGAGGGGTGGGTTTGTCTGAAACTATGGGATGGTTTCACACAGAAATAATTTTAAAGGATCTGGAAAAGTGTAACAAGCATTATATAAATTTATTATTGAATATTGTAATGAAATATATTAATCAGGTAGACCTTATGAAGACAAACATTGTTGTGATGAATACATTAATCAGTGTTTACAAAAAGATAGTAAAATTTAAGCGGGTGTTTGATGATTCAAGAATTGTGTTTTGTTACAAAATTGCCTGTAGCTGATTTCTATTAGACTTTAAAATAAATATAAATATCGCAACACGACACATTTTCGTTATGTTTACCATACGAATGCTAAAATAATACTATTTTTAATGATGTCAGAGTCAAATATACCGGAGGGCGGTTCGGGTTAGTCGAAATTTCATTGGGTTGGTATTTTTGTGTCGTGTTGGTGGAAGAATCGCCAATGTATTTTCAATGAAGTCTCGGTGTTCAAGAATCAAATTGTGCTTATCGCAACTATAAGTGATACCATTTGACAGATTGTAGCTCCCAAAAATACTGTATATTTACTACAATACGGGAACTAAAATTCAAAACAGATAAAACACATACAAATAATGACACGAGACAATAAATGTCGTCTGGGACTACCCAATCGTTATGTTACAACTATAGTAGTCAAATTAGGATGAAACAGGAAATAATACCAGAAATACTTACACATGAAGCATTGTTTCCCACGTTAGAGCTATACGTAGGTACATTATGGATACTGTTTATCAAAACCAAAATAAAAATATGTTTATTGCAGGAATAAATAATTACAATGTATACAAAATCATGCAGCCATTTGGAACTTATGCTATAGTAAATACATGCATATGCACAATACCTTAAAACGAAAAATTAATCCTGCAATTACTGCCCCTACAGGCAAAGCCCAATTACAGGGACAGTATTTCAAAAATAATTTCTCATCGCTATGGCACTAAGATACGTGATATAATTATATTTAAAAAAATGTATACAGACAAATGGTAAATCTTAAAGAAAACGAAAAAAAAGAAGAACATTAAGAATGTGTTGCAGTATTTAAAATACAGTATATACAGAGTGCAATGAAACATAAATGTCGCTATAAAGTTTAGTAAGCTATGCTATTTTAAATTATATTAATTTGTTACAATACAAAATCATGACAGATTAAATCGAATTGTTGGTACTATACTAATGATTACTACTTTTCAACTTTGCTAGGCACTTAATTTTAAAAACAGCAAATGAGTCGGAAATATCAACTGCATCGGCCACTTGATTAAACAGGATAACCGATGCATTGAGATGGTAAGTAGCATATTGTGCAGTTCCAGCGAACCGCGGGTAGAGCGGCCGGCTGGCCCAGCGAGCACTAAAGACCAATAGAGAGGACATGCGAGGCTGGAAGTGAAGCCGGTCTAAGACTACCAGTGAAGGCGTTTATAGGCAACACACCGAGCCCCCAGCGTGAGTCATACTGATTTCGCGCGCAAAGTGTATGTTCTCTACCAAAAATAGCATAGTCCCGCCGTCCCTTCCGTGTCCCACAGTGAAACATTGCAGAAAACAAAGATCAGAAACTACCTGACTAAAACTGTAACTTTTATAGGTCAGTGAAATGTAAAAAATTTTTAATTTTAAATAATTGTCAAACACATTCTTAGTAAGTTTTCTAATTTTTATTTATCGTTTTATGTAATATTAAAACATTTACCTGACCAAGTTGTAAAAGAAAAAATGTTGAGTTGTTTAGACTTGCTTAAAAGGTTGTAAGCTATTATAAAAGTTTGCTTATCTATGGTTAAATTATTATTCGAAATATAAAGAGTATAAACACATATTCGTTCAGGTATTTTATGTACCTGAATTCACAAAAGGTAAACAGGTAAATAAAGTGAGGTAAGGTAAATAAGGTGAGTGAAGGTTCTTGAATAAAGTGATGTTCAATAAACCTTGGATTTCATGTCTTCTCTAGAAAAGAATAAAATTACCAGGGTTACAAATTTGAAATAATATTTTCCATACGATCTTAGAAATATGAAAACCACTATAGACCATAACATGATAGTGTTAGTTATATAAAAATAATAATTATTAACATAACACAAGGCAACACGAGGCATGGTAAGGGTATAGGATTGAGCGGACGCCAGGGCCCGGCAGCGGTGTGACGTGACGGTCGCGCTATCTGTACTTGAATTTCCAAAAAATGTATAGGTCGGATATTTTTTTAAAAATCTGAAAAAAAATCTTCAACTATTTGACTCAAACTTTTACGCTTACATCACGTTTCTGACCAAAAAATAAGAATTTTGGCAGCCGACTAACTTTTTTAAGTCAAGATTTTAAAACCATAATAAAAATTAAAATTTAATTAATTATATTATATATAAGGAACTCATAATTAATATTTTTATTTACACTAATGTCTTTAAAAACTAACACTGAATGCACGTACCAAGTTTCAGAATTTTATCGAAATCCTATCTATGTCAAATCACGGTATATTTAATAGCCGCACATTAAACATTTCTACATTTCCGAGCCCGGTATGCCGTTTCTGGACTACCAGATGCGGCGGCGGCGTGGTTTCACATCCCGCAATGCTTGTTAAATGGAAGTGTCCCCTCTATTGGTCTTTAGTGCTCGCTGGGCTGGCCCAACCTCCGTACCCCGGCACATCTTATTACGTATTTATTTAGACGTAAGTCATTCATGAAAGCCCTAAGAGCTTATATTTATTTGGAAGGCTGTTAAAATATATACAAGTTGTGCGGTGCGTAAGTTTGTGGAATTTTCCCCACCTTTACAATTCTACACTATAAATATACGGGGTATTCCCTGCGAAATAGTACTGAAAGCTATACTAAATTCCTAAACAGAAAAACAAAAATACGCGCTTTGCATAAACACACGCAACGTTCGTTCAAACAAATTTACTACCGGTCGAAGTACGGTTTACCAACACGTAGAATATTAAATGGCCACGTCCTAAGGAGGCAGGTGCAAAAACACCCACAAGTACACCTGCTTAGACACCTACTGCTGGTTTACGAGGTGGAATTACGTGAGCGCGTGCTCAAAATAAACCGAGCGCGCGTGAGATGGGTGGCCAGTCGACTAGCCCAGTGCCGCCAGTGTACGAGCCGCGGGTCTCATACACACTGGGAATTTGATTTAAGAGGGGGCCCCAGTCACGTAACGTTTCGCATTGATACTTGCTTCTCCTATCACACAATGTTAAATTTCAAAGCCCGTCCCTCCTCAACAGATTTTTCGATTCATGGTTAATTTTAAAGAGCACAATACCTAGTAATTTAAGTCAAAATAATTTGGCATCACAAATTATAATTGTTTAGTAAAACCCCAAAATGTTCCAAATATGTTCAATATATTAAATGTTTTTATGGGTCAACTATTCAATGATATCGCTAGGTATGTTTGTGCTTTATAACGCTATAAAGGGTAATTATCCGCAACAATTTCGGATAACCTGTTGAATAGGAAGAGAATTTGAAATTTAATGTTTATTTTGAGGGAGAAAAGGTTATAAGCACGTATCGGAGCCTATCATAAAGTAAATTATTATATTCTAATTACACTGGTTAATGTTAACATAAACCAAAATAAAAATAAATTTTTTTTTAATAAAATGCTATTTTTTTAAATCACGATATTAAACAATAATGAACTCAAAGGAATTAACTCTAAGCCGTATTTATTCAATGCATTCTAACACTTTATACGTATTTGGAAGTGATATAAGAATGCTAAATAGATGTAAAACATTCGTGATATTTTATAGTTCGTTCCTGGTTTTTGGGTATGGGGAATCTTTTCATAAATGCATATGTTCCTGATTCAATGAATCCAATGAGAATAATTTATTATATTTCAAATCTCAAAATCTGCATTGACCTTTTTTAAATTATTAAATTCTCTTCTTTGTATAGTTTGTACATAATATTGACAGTGCATAATATACCTGCAGTGAAATTTAAATACTAATTTACAGAGTAATGTTGCAGGAAACAGACAAGATTTCGTTCCAATGTGAAACTGGTTCAGGTCAGTATACAGAAAGATGCGGGCTTGTTGAACCAGACTACTGAAGTCTACAAGGCCTTCAAGCCAGGAAATAACTTAATTTATTACAAGGGTTTCAAGGCAAAACATGACATATTCGTTGAGGAAAGTATTCAATACCTGTAATAAAATTTAATAGACGATTTAATTTAATTTAATTAAGCTTTCCAATTATCAATTTATTTTCAATTTGCACGAGTACTCTTCTCATCTGAATCGTATATTCTGCTATACAGTTGAATATGTAACTAACGTTGAATTTAACCAGGAACTTTTGAGAAAACGGTCAGTCAGACACCCATAAACCACATTCTTGAATGTAGAGTCTTGATGTTTAAATTCTAGAGAAAATATTAGTTTTTCGACAATCCCAATCCTAAGGCCATACAGCAAATAAAAGAATCAAACTAAAACGGAATGTTAAGAGTGGCTTCAGTCCAGTTATACCTGCTTCCCCCTCAATGTTAATTTTCAAATTCCGACCCTCCTTAACGCGATATCTAATATCGTCCATTTATGGTTAATGTTGTAAATAAAAATCATACCTAGTGATTTCAGTGAGCAGCATTTTGATACCACAAACGTACCCAAAATATGTTGGAAATTTGTTTAGTCGTTCATTAAAATTCCAATATATTCAATATTTGCAATTTATGCTATGGATTTACTATTTGCGTTATCAAAATTTTGTTCCCTAAAATCACTAGGTGTTTATTTTTCCCTTGAAAATGAGCAATAAATTAACAATTTCAGATAATCCGTAAAGAAGGGAAGGAATTGTAGAATTAACTCTTGTGGTAGAAACCAGGAGAAACGCAAAATGCTTCGTGACTGGAGCCCCCTTAAAGTACGTTTATCAGCTGTGCAATATGAATTATTTTAGATAATGAAATCAGGCTAGTTTAAGTCTTAGGCCTAGCTAGTTCTAATGGATGAATAAATAGTTCTCTTGAGACGCAACATTTCCAAACACTCGGCCGCCGATCCAATTACCTGGAGACGGATGACAGGCGGTCCCACAAAGACCGAGGTGCGACCGCCACCGCGGCCATGGTCTGGGCACGGCTCGCCGCGGTTACACGCGTGCCGAGGAAATCGATTCCTCGACTGATTAGTGTTTGCCGGGTGGAACATCGGCCGCCGGTAATCCGCCAATCCGCTCCCAGTGACACCACAGAAAACAAAAACACCTAGAAGACCGACTGGAATAGAAGAGTTGCGCTCTCTGTCCCTAGCCCCTACGCCAGATGATCTTGCATATTTCTTCGGGTCACCGAGAGGAGGAAGCAGTGGGAAGTGTGAAAGTGTACCCGAATGCACCCCCTCTGAGTGAACTAGACTTAAAGAGTCTTCATCACCGGAAGTTGTTGGATAACATCTTGGAGTTTTGTTCCATAAGGCAAATGTTAACTTTGTGCTTACGTTACTGCTCACCGGATAATCACAAACAATCGTTTAAGTGTCAACTGTTTGGATAACATCTTGGAGTTTTGTTCCATAAGGCAAATGTTAACTTTGTGCTTACGTTACTGCTCACCGGATCGTCACAAACAATCGTTTAAGTGTCAACTGAAATATGTAGATATGTAGGGGTTCTCAAGGAAATTGCATTTTCGATTATCTAAATTTAGGCATTATAATTTTACAATAAATTATTTAATTTCCAATATTATTTCTGTACAGTTTCTCTCATTAATTTGTCAACAAAATTATAAATTGCATTTCACTAGAGAATGACGAAATTTCCTTGATTTGACAACAAAATTAATTATTGTGTTGGACAATCAGGAGAGGAATGAAGGCGATACAAAGTTAACATTGGTCCTGTGGAGCAAAACTGTAAGAAGGCGTCCCCGGTGATGAAGACTCCTAGCAGCGTTCAGAGCGGCTGGTGGCCGGACAAACCACTTCAGACGCAACTGCCGTTTACTTGGTAGTCAGCCGTCTGCAGTGTTTTATAGTTTTATGTTCTGATACTAACAGTCTTTTCACTCAACGGTAAAAAATCAAATACTAAATTCATCAACAAATCCCACTTTATACCTCAATCTACTACGATATCCCTCATTCACCATTGCATTTTATTATACTTTTTAAACAGTACTTAATATTAGTTGGTTTAAAACCAAGTATCATTGTTGAGCCTCCTTGCATTCTTGACCTTTAAATAAATATATTATAAATAGTGTAGGATTTCACGATCATTATCATAAAACATAACGTTGATATCTTCTGGGTTCAACCATGGAGGACTGCAGCGTCTTCGAAACTTCAGCAGAATCCAATAACTTCGTTTCGACAACACGGTTGTACCCAGAAGAAATTATAGAAGAAATCGACAGAAATAGGTAGCAAATTGATTTTTAGAAAGTATATATTTTATGTGTCCAGATGATACTGTTTCACAAGATTGATTCACATAATTATTTCCACAAGTAAAGAAACACACTTTGTCAAAACCACTGGTTTCTTAGTTACACAAACTTGATTCTTCAGTTAGTTAAAACGTTGTACACTACCCCATCAACCATACGAAACTGTTCCTAAGAAGTTTGATTATCATCAAAGTTTCATTATTTTGCTGACAACTGACAACAAATTAATATGAATATATGGGAAATACTTTTAATTTAACGGTGTTTATAATTTAAAACATTTATTAAGACTTTTAGATAAGAACTGAAATTGTATAGTTGAGTATAAGTAAAAATTAAGAGTCTTCATCACCGGAAGTTGCCGGACGCCATCTTGGTCTTTTGTTTCATAAGGCCAATGTTAACTTTGTGCCTCCGTTACTCCTCATCTGATCGTCACAAACAATTAATTTTGGGGTCAAATTTAAGGTTTCGTCGTTCTCTAGGGAAATACAATAGTCGAATTTGGATTTTCTTACAAATGAATGAGAACATGTACAATGTTTCAGTTCAAAATTAAACTATTTATTATGAAATTATGACACCCAAATTAAGGAATTTGACATTGTATTTCCCTAGAGGACGACGAAACATTTAATTTGACACCAAAATGAATTTTATGTGACGATCAAGTGAGGAGTAATGTAGGCACAAAGTTAACATTGGCCTTATGGATCAAAACCTAAAGTTGGCGTCTAGCAACTTCCGGTGATGAAGACTCTTAAGGACGAAAAAATACACCACATTATCCCACAGTACTATTTTATCCCACGAAACGTAAAAATATCCCTAAATGGGATGGAAATCCCTCAAGGGCACTAACATCACGGGCGATCTTTGCGTTGGTTGTGGCCATCACGACGCGCCACCTGTCCATACCCGAGTTTAAGTCTCCCTAAAAGTTTAGAATTTAGCAAATATATAGGTACCCCCGGTTCGTATATGCAGTTTACTGGAGTTTTAACTTTAAATCGTTTAATTGAGTGTTTAACCCTTAAGTTATCATTTTTAGCAAACTATTAATAATTTGTATTGCATTACTTGCTGAGGAGCTTTGATGAATGAAACTCTTAATCAAATTAAGACTCCGGTCAATTTTGGTTTTCCAATTGTTACGTTGTTAGAGGAAGCTTAACAGTTTTTTTTATCTTTTTGCTCCATTGAACCCTCTTGTATTTTTTTATTTTCTATCTGGAATATTATTTACCAGGAGTTTGACCATATCTCACACAATCAAATTATTTTTACTTCCGAGAAGTGAAATATAATTTAAATTGGTGCAAATAATATTCTCAGGCTTAACACAGTAAACTTAAACATATAACTAATTATTTTTATAACTTATTAAGTAAACCCTACTACATAAGCCTAAGGGCAATGTTATACTCTCAAATTAGAAATGAAGAATGCTAAAGAGCACCTCTAGCTATTGTAAATATGTTTTTACGAGTGTAATTTTGTATATATGCATATCTGATCTGGAAACCCATGTACAAGTATCAATTTAAAGAATTTTAAAGAATCATCGTCTACATTTGTTTTGGAGTTATTACAAAATAAAATATAGCTTGCCAAGTGAAATTTCCTTCAAGTAAAGTCTCTAGTTTATTGACGAGTCTATAAAAGGGGGGTTCAGGATGGTCGCTAGGTAGTAAATAAAGGTGTAAAACATAAATTGCTGGCATATACTCCTTGCATAAACTCTTTGCAGCTGGATAATAAAAATCGTCTACGTATTAATTTACTTCTGAGTTACTTATAACAACGTAAACGTCTAGCTTAATGGTCTATATATTTAAAAGACTAACTTAAATCTACATTCTATTCACTTGAAAAGCAATTGAAAACTACATTGCTCGAGTACTAAAAAGCATTCCTGCTTCAAATATAACCAGCCCAGACAACTGTTCAGTGATTTTATACTGCTAATTAAATAGAGTATTGGCACTGATGTGTTGCATATAAAATCCATCTTGTATTTTATTGGTAATAGTTGCAGGTGAAGCGTTATAAGTATTAAGGTTAAATTATAATGTTACTGAAGTAAGCATTTCAGTATCCAATGAAGTGAAATTAAATTTTCAGCATCGCTAAATTTTAAGCACATGTCCAGTATAGAAGTTCTTTGAAATGTAACATTAATAGTATGTTCCTAGTAAAAATGTTTCCAATAACAAGTAGGTAAGATACTGTTTAAAATAAACAGCACTGTCAAACCAGCATGGTTATTAACTTGCAAGTATTTTAATGACAAGGTTTTATCACCATATAGCTTTGTAGCTGACAGTTTGTACAGCAGCTACAAATGGCTCAGTATCATGAACTCACGAGGACGGTGTAATTAAAATATATATGACTAATAATGTTATAAAATATTGGACTTTAGCCCATTTACATGCAAATGAAAAGTTAGTCTGGGTTGTGCGGATAATCTAAAAATATATTTTTTTAATTACTTAAAGAATCTATTAATATATGTTCAAACTTTACTAGAAACCATTCGTTAACCATATTGGCGCACACTATAAGTAAGAATGATTGTAAACTAATTGCTATGATGACTGACAAATCATATAAATTGAATTGTCTACCTACATCAAGGCGTAAAAATCAAGTAACGGACAAGGAACTCCGTTAACGTTGGCCTGCAGGTGCCCCGAGCAGTTAGATCATTCACAAATACTTCACCCTATAAGAAATCATAAATATTGAATATTTTGGGATTTGATTGAACGGTTATTATTTGTAATATTGAAAATGTTGCAATCACTGAAATCGGTTGGTATTTTTTCTCTCGAAATTAGCAACAAAGTAACATGTATCGGCTTTTAAAGTTATTATTAGCCTTGTGGTAAAAGTTGATAAACAAAAACTTTTTCGTGACTACAACCCGCTCTTATGGTAAAATAAATAACAAGATCAATCTGAATCGTTGATCTCCATACACGTGTTGTTTGCAAACACATCGAACGGTCGCACGTAATCGATATGTTCGTGCAACAGAAGCATCGGCGAGCACGATCGCAACCTCTTATTAAGCGAGACATAAATCCCGCGCATTTGCGTTTCTCATATTTCATCGCTAATTGGTTAATCCTCGAATCCACTTTGCTCCAGTTATAATTCCCCAGCAAAGCCGTACGATGAAAGTCGCGGCCACCGGAGATGATATACGGCCCGTAAAACGGTCGCGATTCGCGGACGATTTTCTGCTTGTTACCGCAGTGGTTATGGCTCGTAAAGCTCTCGTGTCCACCGCAACCGCTCGTATGAACCGCACTGCGTGTGTGGACTCGGGTGAAACTGTTGGACTGTCGGTTGTGGGCTGCGGCTTGTCAACACAATCATTCTGTGTGGATTTAGGCGTAATTACTGCAATTTCAAATGTTTTGAAAGTGAAGAGAAGTGCAAACTCGTAATGTAAGAAGTGTGTAGTACCTATTTTATACAGTCTAACGCTGTGGTTGAAACATTTTTCTTTAGCATTTACAATAACCTTATCTTCAAATAACCAAAATGAGGATTGTTAACAAAGTTACCAATAAGTTCGGTCATCTTATTGAGTGAGGTTTTTCTATTAGTATATAAAAAGTCAATGCTCTAGAGATATTGTGTTCTTAGAGACAACTTAAATTGTATGACGTTTAGAATTTATAAATACTTGTTATACAATTTGTTTTATAAACAACGTCTATAATCCTTAATATATCGGAGGCAAGGTTAATCGTTTCAATCACTACTTGTACTTCTACTCTGACTTATAGGTGGCCTAATAAAGTTTATCCAGTAAGTTTATTTTTTCCACACAAAAATTTAGCTAGTTTATACAATACCAAATCGTTGCCTGATAAGTAACACTGGTGAAACTGAGCTAAGTTCCACTTTTTGTTGTCTGATTAAAACTGTTCGTCTTGCCAATTCAATAATTTTCTTCCCAGCTCATAATGTTAATATTGTAAAAGGGTGTTTTGGTTTATACAGATATTTTAGAATGCAACTGAATTAAAATTGATATCAATGTGATTCTTATCGAAAAAAATAACTTTGAGGGTGGTCTGTACTCTTCAGAATGGGGGTGTCGAAAATGTAAAATCACTTTGCATATGGATAGAGCTTATTTATTCCCCGTAAAAATCGGTGCAGAAATAACGGAATAGTTATTTTCACAAAATCACCTTTGCATACTGTAGATATATATCCCTTCATACAGCTGACTATGTATCGATCAAATCCCAAAAATAACTTATCGAACAACCAAAAACTAATAAGCTACCGGTCGGTACAGGTACCTGCATTGTCATCTATCATCTGAGTAAGAGCCGACGGTGTACAACCTATTGATCTACCAGTAATGAATACCTATCCTGGGCTCGTGGCAGGAATCTAACTATGGTCAAAATAAGAAAAGTCTCAAACCAATCCGTGTACCCAGTAGAGCGTGGAGGCTGGCGCCAGAGAAGCCGCAGCCGAGGAGGTGTGAAGTATTGAATGACCCCGTGACCGGTGGGACGGGGCAATCATACGCACCCACTCAGTCACTCAATCACTGGCAGGTCGGTAGCCGGTAGCCGCGTGCCTGACCTAGGTAACCACATCTCCTCTGGTTACGGGAGAGGCGGCGGCCAATTACGATCGGTTACTGTGGTGAAATTGAAATATAAACTTCACCTGTCTCCAGGGTGGCCACTGTCCAACTAAAATACACAGTGGAAAGTGCAATCATAAAATTGTATACGAAAGTGACATTTCAAAATCCGAAGATAAAATCTTAGTCTCATTCGTAAAGAAGTTGACTATCTCTGTTTATCACCTTAAACGAATTGAGTTGTATAGCAAATAATACGCAGAATCTTAAAAGCTTACTCACACCTAACCATTCACACACTCAGACAGACAAACTTTCATTCTCTAAAATGTAAGTGCTTGGGTGCATCAAAACACTCTTTGAACTGAGGTGGACGAGAAATCCGTTCATCAACAATGCAGATGAACTTGCGTAGATATCCTCCCATCAAAGTTTCCTCAACTAGATCTGAAAACATTTACTTCCCAAGGGTCACCAAGTGGTTTCTACATAACTCGTGCCTGCTTCATAAATCGAGCTCATTCTGATGAGTTAGTGGTCTTTACGTTTCAGGAACAACCAAAATACAGAGATTCCAGAGATCTCCAGAGATTCTCGCCCAACCTGACCGCCTGGTCAGGGATGACACTTACATTCCTGAGGCTGTCCGTGGCAGTGACGGAGTGAGACGGGATGTCGACAGGTGGCGCTAGTGAGGCGCGACGTTTCGTTCTGTTACGTGCACGCCGACCTCAGGTGAACTCTTTACTCGGTCAAAACATCGTTAGAGTAATGGTTGTGGGTTCTGGTGGCCGAAGAGCAAGAGTACCACTTGGTCTCGGGTCACAGAGGTCTTTGTGAGCTGTTTTCTGGTGCTTGGACAGCTTAAAGCAGGATTTCTCCCTTGCTTTCTAAAAATGATTTATTTTTGGTATTATTATATATTATTTATTCTTTTATATTCTTTATGCTATTTTAAGTACTAATAATTCAAAGAGGAATAACTGTTTGCATCATGCAAACAACCGGAACCATTGTGCTGAAACATTAAAGTAGTAGTTCCTATGAATTGGTTGAATTGTGATTGGTTCCTGTAAATGTGCTGAACCTATAGAACGCAAAAGCCTATTCCCGTCTCTAAATTCTTTCGAAGCTCCGCCACATTGGCCTTCAAAGATTATATTAATCTTATGGAAATTTATTTCTATTGGATCATATGTTAACTTAATCATATATTTATTATTTGAGATTAGTTTAATAGAATCAGGTTCCCCGACTGAAGTCAAGGTACTGATAGAGCTAGTGTATGATAAATAAAAGAATTTTCTTAAACCTCCAGACTCAATTTCTCTGGATCAATTCACCTTGAGCCCAGCATTTTCAAATTACTTAAAAACCCATAGTTCCAGTAAGGAAATACTCATAGTTAGCAAATAGTGTAGATAAGTTGAATCCTGTACTGAAACGATAGGTGAAATAAGGTAACATAAAGGTCCAATAAGGATTTATTGTTATATTTTTTGTAAAATAGAAACACTTAATCCCTTAATTACCAATTAACGGCATAGTAGCATTGCAAAAATTTGCGAAACAACAAATACCTATTCATTTTGATTTGCCTCTGGATCACTGATCGAAATTAATCAAGAGGTTATGAAGGTAATTTAACGTGTTGATTAATTATCAAATATTCAGTCTTATCGGCTTTCAATATTCATTGAGTTTCCAAACGACTAAAATAATTTCTTTCATCAAAAAGCTTCAGTTTAACTGTTTAACTCAAAAGATCTATATAAGATTTCACCTTCTATCTCGCACCGTCCGACCGTTACCTAAAGAACCCCTTTGTCGATAACTATCGGGTTATCTTGAAACAAGAGTGAGAACTCTCCGGGGTCGGGTTGCGTCTCTTACAGGCGGTGCGGTGCGGCGCTAAGACACAGACAGGGTGATAGGGGATGTCCCCCCTGGGTTAATTAGGACGGTCCAGTGGGCCGGAAGACGCAGTTCGACATTTCGGTGTGTTTGTTTACCCTCCGTCCGCCGCGGCGAGGGCGGCTCGCTTTAATCTGGCCGTAGCCGAGGCTCTGCTACGTTTGTTTAAAATTTGTACCTTGAAAGACCCCATTGTCTGGGGGGTTGCGGAAAGCCGCGATGTTTTCCTTGGGTTGACGCGGTGTTTGCAGAGCGTTCTGGCTGGAGCCGCACCGCACCGCCGCGGGAGGGACATTGAGGTGCAATGGATGGAAATCTGAAATAGATCCACCCTGGGATGGGCCATTATGAAACAGGGATTAGTGGCTAGAACAAAATCATAATTTTTCTCGAAAGATGTTTGTTTCTGAAAAGGTTCCACACTATAACTCGAAGGGTATCTAATTGTAAAATATATCCCTACCTTTTGATTTATTTTATGCAGCCTTAAAATAAGTATCGTGGAAACAAAATCTCCTCGATAATTTTATTTCCTATTTATTCTATTCTCTTTGTTATCAAGCAATTTAAAATGAGTAAAGATTGAGTAACTGTTAGTAAGTAACGATTATTTAGAGAGAGGAACAGGAAAATATGGATATGGCTTGTTCGTTTAAAGTTGCATAAATAGGTCAATAAAGCCCTCTCGTAATTAGTTAATCACCGTTTATGACGCCGACGCAACCAAGGCGTGTTTAAGGCAAATAATATGAATGAATTTTGAAATATGAATAAATATTGTGATGCCTTGCATAGTATTGTTATTACGATAGACTGATCCTTTAGCCAGGATGATTGATTTAACTTGCCCTATTTAACTATTTTATATTCAGTCCAATCCTATACTCTTATATGAGTAATGTTTGCTTGATTGGTTGGTTGCAAAATTATCTCGAAAACGGCTCCGAGGATTTCCTTCAAATTTTGGAAATAACTAAGTTCTAGTATAAAAATATGTCCGACAGGACTCATCCCCAGTAAAAATCAAATAATGTTAAAAAACGAAAATGAAAAGTACAAAAAATTAACATTGGGCTTATGGAATTTAAAATCAAAACAAAAGAATTGCAACAGCTGTCTATAATCAATAAATGAACTGTCAAACTAATACTCATGTTGTTTATGGTTATTAACATTTGGTTTCGTTAGAGCAGAGATTAAAAGATTTGAGTGAAGATTAGATATATAGAGTAGTAAAATGAATCAAAGGGACATTGAGCTATAAATAACTGGAGTGATCTTCACAATGTAGAAATTAGGCAAATGAGTTATAAAAATCCGATTATCAGTAGGGGGAAGAGGTGAAATATTACTCCAAGTCATCTAAACAAACTGACTGGTCTTTCCCCGAGCAAAGATCGGCCCCCCAAGTACTAACTTCAAATACACAACCACAACCTAATAATTAACTTTATTAACACACAAATTTTGAACAGTGATATTAATCAATTGAATGTTAAATGTTATTCCGTATCATATTTTAATTAAATTTATATACCATCATGTTTTTAAAAATGTACAAGAGAGATAGAGAGAGAAAGAGATCCACTCAAGGAACTTCTTTATAAAGCAATGGACAGCTGACTGGATTATCAGTTGACCAACATGACCCAGCATAATAAAAACTTGAATTTATTAATTGAAATTAATTAACATAGAGACATTATACAAAAAATGTGTTCATTACAATAAATGATAATTTAAAATGTTTACAGATTCCCTGGTCACACTTATCTCAACGGAGTTAATGATGATTTAAGGAATCAGTTTATTTCTCAGTTGTTTCAGTTCTTACATTAGTACAGAACATAAATGAATAAAAGTAATGAAAAGACGAAATCTTTGAATATATTTTCTATCCTAAATTGATAAGCCACGATCCAATCTTCCACTCTAGGTCTGGAGATCTCCGGGTTATTTCAAATTCAACTCTTTACCATACAATTAGTATTCGAGTCAGAAAGGAACATGTCAGGACAAATTTCAGTTCCCTGCGGTATTCCATCACCGAAGACATCAAAGATCCCCCAGTCTATGTACGACGTCGCGGCCACCCAGGCGGAAGGGCTAATAAACGTCTAATGAGAGCCAGAGCGGGTTAGCCCTGTCAACCCCGCCTTATCTCGACCAGCCCTAATGTGGCGGCCAAATTAAGAAGCTATTAGCCGCCGAAATATGTCAACAGAGGCGCGGCCGAAAGGGAATTAGACAAGAAGAATTCCCTTTTGAGGGTTTTTAATGTTTCATCATTCTTCCTTTTCTTTGATCAATCGGATGACAGGAATTCTCTGATTGGGGTTTAGTCGAAAAACCTAGCAGTAGCTGGGTCCCGAGGGGAGAATAATGTTTTTATAATGAGTCATAATTTTGAGTTTTATCATATATGAGACTTGTTTGAGACTTGCGACTGTCGAGTGTTACCAAATATAGGATTCTGTCGATTTCCAAAATGATTGAACACAGTAGAATGTATATTTATTTATAAAAAAAATTAATTGAAACGATGTTGTCCTATTAGATATCTATCTCTATTGTTAAAAGAATTTCTTGATTTTTGTTCGGAAATTTTCTGCCTCTTAAACTTTTATTTTGTATATATGTTGTATATATCAATACAAAACGTTTACTCTCGAGATGTGCCTTTTTGTAGATTTGATCAACCTTTAGGGCTCCGCCTGATAGGCTTTCGAAGTTCCAATGTTAATCGTATGGATTTCTTTTTTTTAAATAGTCAGATCGTTATAATGTAAACATTTTACAGCATCTGATCCTTTTCCTGCGAGATTCCCTGTTGGTTTATAGCTAACTAACTAAATAAATCACTCTATTACATTAAAATTGGAACTTTGAAAGACCATAGGGTGGAGCCTCAAAACATCAAAAGGCACATAATATATCTTGTTTGGTAACAAGCATGAATGCAAATTAATAGTTTTCGACAGCTAAAATCTCCGAACAATTTGAGTTTAAACGAGTAACGTATTGAAAATTGATAACAGAATTTGGAAAGGCTCCAAACATTAAGTACGTAAACATTCATTAAAAAAACAAATTATTGATTTTTTCACATTAAATATTTATTTATTTATATTAAAATATACAGTCTTCTGTAGTTTTATAGCTAACTAATTAAATTAAATAACTCTATAATGTTAAAATTGGAACTTTGAAAGACGATGGAGCGGAGCCTTGAAGGTTCTTTTTCAAATCCTCAAAGGCACATTTAGAGAGTAATATATCTTGTTCTACTACAAGCATGTCTGTAAATTAATAGTTTTAGAGAGCTAGGAACAAAAATCAAGAAATTATTTTAATCTTACATAGAATATTTCCCTAGCCTGTTTTCTGTCAGTCCGCGAGATCTTCCTTATTCCTTTATAAAATTCCATGATTTACCTGTCATTTTAAAGATTATCGTGCCGGCTATTGACGAAAAATAGACCCACGGTCTAAAAATGTACCGCTTCTCGGAAATTTGAATAATATGAAAGAAAAACAAAGGAAATAGTTTGTTTTGACAAGAGAGGAAATGTAAACAAAAGAACATCTGATCAGCTGACAAGATTTGGTTCGCAGTGCGGAATTCCGCACGGGTCGACGGGTTCTGCGCAGGCTCTTTTCCGTCTGGTATACCTATAGTATAGATATATTTGAGCTTATACAAATAACGTATTGAAAATTGTCAACATAGATTGAGAACGCCCCAAATGTTAAGTAGAATTATTAGGCTATATTAAAAGCAGAGTATAAAGACCATTGATGCTCCCGGATGCAGATCAGACGGCGGTGTCAGCTGGCCAGTGGTCACCCAGCTGTTATGTCCTACATCAGCTGATTGCGACATCGCCGACGCGGACAAAGCTTCTGCGGCCGACCCGTGGATTACCGCCAACACAAGATAGCATCGAGCGGGTCTTGTGCCAAATCGTCTGTTTTGTAAACACGATTCCGGCCAATTCAGCAGATCTCTGTGTCCTCAAGGTTGCGTCTGGTCCTCGTAAATCCGAGGAGATGCCATCAGTTTCTACTTGTGGTTCTATGAAAAGAAGATTGTAGGACCGAACGTAAAACGTTGCATAGTTAAGATTTCCTCCTAATCAGCTTTTGGGATCAGGATGGACGTCAGCTCTGATTATCAGCGTTGTTATGTACAAATACATTTGGTCCTTTTTCTTTAGTGCCTATGTACACATTGTTATGAACTAGAATTTAATGTAGGAGAAGTTTTATAATATAATTTAAAGCATGATAACAAATAATGTTTGTGATGCAAATATTAATGTTTGTTTTACAAAACTGTTACAAAAAAAGTATAACCCCAAGTGTGTCTTCTTATTTACTACATTATTGACAAATTAAACTGCATTTTCGCGTAGATCCTTTTACGATACGCATACACCATAGACATGTTGCTGTCAGATTTAATTATGAACAGAATGGAAGAGAAGATAATTATACAAGTTGAAGATCAAGGAAAATCCTAGTAAAAGTTGAATGTAGAGAATATATCTATTTTTAAGTGCTTGGCTTTTTCGAAGATCCAACAGTTCCGTTTGCAAAGGCTGAGTAGTCAAATTATCAACTTTGAATGTATTTTTGTATATATTGAACCTATATTTGTATAATCGGGTAATTAGTATTATAGGTCAATTTTTCTATCAGTATTAGCCTCAAGAACGAATTTAATGGACGATACTCATTACAAAATAAAGATAATATGTCAGATGGAATTAAATATTTTAGGTAACACGAAGGTTCACTTTAGGTTCCTGTCAATTTTCAAAAGCTGGCTCTACAAAGGAAGGTGCTCCTGGAAGCGGCTGGCCATTCATTCAGCAACGCCGAACCCTCGTTGTTCCCGTAATGAAGAGGCTGGCCGGCGGGTATCGCTGTAAGCAGCTGACAATGGCACATCCGATACCTCTGTGTAACCGACACTTCGCCTTGTTACTCTATGGATGTTGTTATTGCAGACGCAATCGCCCGTGGCTGCCGTTGTTGGGGTGACTGACAAGGTCGCTTCGATTGTTTACTTTGGAAAGCATCAGCTCTTTTTATAAAAGGATCATGATAAAACTTATAAAAGCCTTTTGTACATAATGTGTTTTAAAAACTGATTTGGATGAGCCAGTTATAGTAGCTGTTGAAAAATGCCCTAGGCTGTAGCATAGACTCCTAAGATTTGTCTTTGCGATATAATCGTAATATTAGAACGGTGCGTGATGTACATAAGAATCGTTTTATTTAAGAACATCAAGAAAGGGTTACTTTCTACAGCCTCATCCGGAGATTAAGATAATAAATCAACACTAGGGACGTAAAACGATAAGAATATCTTTCTTTCACCCCATTCAAATTCATTCTTCTGGAGCTCATAAAAACCAATGAAATCAAATCCAACCCTGTCAAAACAAGAAACAGAAGTTCCCAGCAACAATACTCTGGGGCCCAAAGTATACGATCGGAATCACAAAGGGCTATCGGGGTGTCAATCTGGGCCTTTTTTACCCCGAGATGATAGCGGCCCCGCCGCCGCGCCGCACGCCGCGTCTCGGGGTAGACTCCTACAGCCCGTCATTAAAATTCCTTCCCCATCATCACCTCGTGATTAACACTTTCTACAAATCATCCGTCGGATAAAATCAATTTGATCGATAATTTGCATCCACGGGCCTTCGAACAACCCCGAATACATTTCCATACATTACCACCCTTCTAGCCTTTGTCAGTGAGTAAGCCATCCTCAGCCGCCCTACACCACTCCTCGCTTCCTTCGTTTACATGTAAATAATTTCACCTCCGCAACCCTCAGGTGGTTGGGTATCAACGAGTGTTCGGCGTGTTTAACATAACGGAATGTGTTTACCATCACAATCTTCCCGGTAATATGGTAATGTATGCGAGCGACACCCTGATGAGTGTTGGCGGGCTACGAGCTTTGTGAATCAGCTGTCAATAGTAATTTGATCTTGATGAAGCGGGTCCGACCGCAAAATGGCAATTTTAAGCTGCAACCCTTATGAATTATAGAACTCTATATATTCAGCTTACTAATGTTTAAAACCTATTGTAAATAACTGGTTCAAAATTAAATTTAACATTGAATAAATTAATTAATTTAATACTTGTGTAAATTTATGCTGATTCAAAATGCTTTTGACAAAAATCAAAGAGCTACCGTATTTATATTCGTAGCAGGAATTTTGAAAGTTCTAACTGATATAAAAAACAATATAGTCGTCCTCAGAACAGAAGGAACCGTCGTAATTTATCTAGAAAGAGCAAGTTTTGAAATACATTTTACGACATATCGAGCTATAAAACTCTCCCTTTTTCTCTCAAAACTAGGCCAAGTTTCACTTAAATAAAGCACTCAGCGCACAACTCTGTTACATCTATTCTTTGCAACTGTCTTAATTAACTTTGTACAGTTAAATTGCATATATACTGTAGCAACAACGTCCTTGAAACAGCAAACTACCTCCTAAGGAAACTGTGAAGTTATAAAGATATTGATACCTTCATATATGTTATTTTCTCTGTTCTTGAGAAATATCAATGATGACTCAACCAAATACTCAGTCATCCATATACAATTTACAATGAAACTAATTTAAAATTTATTTTGTACCTAATCAGCTTCAGATTTAGGAAATCCTAAATTTTCCTCAATGCTATTTCAGTCAATAAAACATCCCCCTATTCAAGTGTCTTCCGTATCGAATTTTGCCCCAAAACAGGCGAGAGAGCCCCTAAAGCGTCCCCGAACGTGAAGGGGATTTATTTCCAGCATTGTCTGCGTCCAGCGCCCCACCGTCTCCCCAGGTCCCCCTGGACACAACGCCGAGGTCCAACCTCCATGGGTCCAACTGGCCGGAATGATCCCACCGGATCAGCCTTCAATCCGATTATACTCATGGAATGTCGTCTGATTCTGAATATGGAGAAAAAAACAATCACGTACAAAGTAGAAGTGGGTTTGTCAAATCCTTAAACCTGTTACTTTTTATAAATCACGCTATGGAGAAATTTGCGAATATTTGATGTATCTAGTCATACTAGCCATACTCGGTTTCCACTCTAAGCCTCTCGATATACAATTAAGTTGGACGACCCGCACTGAACTAGTTGGTCATCCAATAAACGACTACATTTTTGTCTACATCCTGTAATTATTGTAACAAAATATATTTAAAAAAATAAATAATCAAAAGTAAATATTTTTACTTTGAATTGGCGAACAGTAGACTATAAAAGTTGGGGGACTTTGCTGAATTCCACATAGTTAAAAGGCTTATGTATCTCCAATACATAAGCGTATAATAAACATTGTCCTATTGTCTTTTCAAAATTATGGTTGATTTAACTAAGCTACACTCGAAACTTTTCATCTTTTCCCTTTTAAGATATAAATTCATCTGTTATGTACAATGAGTTGCACAAACGATGAAGCCATCCCTCTCCGCGGCAACATCAAAGTTGCAGAGGGAACTCGACATCCTCACAACGATTTTCCACATTGTATTTGTGTACAAGATAAACTCCCACCAACAAAGACACTAATGTCGGGATTACCATGTAAATCTGACGGCCGTTATTTATTGCCGCGTGAGGCCTTTAGGCCGGCGAATGTATAATCACGTCGCGATGATGAATGGAGGGTCTCGTTAGCATGTAGTGGTGTGAGGGTTCTAGGGGTTAGGGGTAGTGGTGTGAGGGGTGTAGGGGTGTCCCGCGGGGTGTGTTGAGACTGACCCGTGGAAATAACGGCTGACCCGCGAGCTTCCAGCCCTCGCGAGAACCGAAACGGCCGTTTAATCTAGTTATAGGCCGTTTTGACAAGACAGGCCGGTCATTTTCCAGTTGCGGGGCCGTTGCGGCCCGTTAACCCTTGTGACAGGACCATACAAGTATTCGGGTGATAGTTTGCATAGTGTCAAGAACCAGTTGTAGGTTTTCTTTTGGGACTATGACCCTTGGGAATGAGTTTTTTTCTTTTCGATCTACGTAATTAATAGTCAAATGTGACAAGAAAACTATTTTGTTTATCTAAATATTTAAAGTCGTTTGTTCTTACCAATAGAAACAATAAGGTACTCAACCATCAGATGGTGTATTTCATTTTTATAGTCGTGTATTATGAGTGTCTAGCCGGTGTATCGCTCTCATCATGGAAATGTCGCAGGCATTTGCTCGGATGTTTTTAAATGTTTACATTATAATTAGCTAAAATAAAATAACTTCAAAAGCTTAACATTAGAAATTTTAAAGCCTATGGGGCTAACCCCTGAAGGTAGTTGTGTTTTAAAACCCACAAAAGGCATCTAGTCAGTAAGAGCTATTGATTGATCCCAAATATGTATACAAAATAATTATTTAATAGGCCGAAAAAAATCAAGAAATACTTTTAATAATATAGATTGTTTTTGACGAGCTCAACCGAGAGGAAAGCCATTTAAAACGACGTAAATTGTAGGCACTCGAATAATACAAACTATATCATTTGTGACACGAATGAAAAAGGACAGTAAACTATATTTTTAAATTACAAACTCTTTCTTGTGTCTTCTAGTTTTCGAAGACTTGTCCCAAGAGTCGTCGTCACCGGAGATGTCCGAGACACCCTCACTTCTAGTACTATCGGTCGCTTTCGCATTCTTCCTCTTCTTCTCCTTCATATCCTCCTTCCTCCTCCTCCCCCACTTGCCCTTCCTCAGCTTCGGCGGTACCCACACAAACGCCTGGGGCTCTACGCTCTCCCTTGACGTGAGTTTCGTCTTGAGGTCGTCCAAGGTATACTTCCTGGTCGGCCTGGTGATGACCTCGAACTCAATCTTCTCCATGAACCTCGGGTCCGGTACGAAGTACTTTTTCCCAGGCCTTATGGTGACTCTTTTCGAAGGGCTTCGCCACTTGAAGGGGTTGTAGAAGGCGGTTCTACAGCCGGGTCTGTACCTGATGCGCCTCTTGATGCAGGAGGCCACCATGTGAGCGTACTGACAGGAGTCCATGATCTCCGCCCGCTTCATCTCCACTGTCCAACATACACGCCTATTACAGGGCTTTGCAATACATTTTTACTCGTGCCCGTGCCTCAGTCAGGCATTCATAGCTTCCCCCATAATGCCAATGTTAACTTTCAAAGCCCTTCTCTCCTCAACGAATTACCCGATATCCTAAATCATTATAGCTCATTTTAAGGAGTAAAATAAATACCTGGCGATTTCAGTGAGATAACAGAAATAGTAAATATATAAAACGTTTACAGTTCGGGTCACAGTGCTTGGCGTCTAGTTAGCCTTTTATCTGGAATGACTTTTCGCCTCTATTTGGCTTAGTACCGTTCGTGTTACAGTATACTTTTGTTAACAGAAAGCAAAACTAATTAATTAAATTTTAAATATTGGTTTTAGTTATTTTCGTCATTGTCTGCTTTTATTTACGATAAATTTTAGTTGTTTCTTGCTTTTCCCAGGCTCCAAGCACCGTGGCCCGAACTGTAAAAATATTGATAATTTTTGAATTGTATTGAACAATTATTTGAGATGTAAAAATAATGCCCACTGAAGTCGTTAGGTCTCTATCTACTCTTTATAATAAGCCATAAATCAACAATTTTGAATAATCCGTTGAGGATGGACAGGATTTGGCTTTTGGTGGGAGAAAATAGAAACACCAAATATACTACGAGAGTATTCTCAATTTATGCATTATGTATCAAACAATTTTCTAGCTAGTATTCAAACCCATTTTTTTACCAACAGACAATTTATAATAATTATTACAAAATCTTATGACTCTGTGAATGTGAAATACATTTTTAACGAATGGACATTCGCATATCAAAACATGTATGATTGCGCTTTGATAAGTTCGATGTATACAATCTTAATACAACATTTGATTTGAAACGAAGGACCTTGCCCTCTTTCCATCAGGGGGACCAGAAGGACTGTTGTTGCTCCTGAATGTAATATTCATCAGCCATATATAAAAATATAATTACTTCATGAATACAAATATTATAACAGCTTACTTACCGATTTTCCCACAAAACCGGACAGCCCTCTCCATATTTTTGTAGTACGGGTTTTCAGGAAAGGTGTTCCTAAAGAACAGGTATGTGCCTCTCAGGTCGTAAGTGCCGTTGACCATAATCCCCGCGTGTTCCACCATACACTTGAGCATACACATTCCGGATTTAGAGTCCGGCAAGTACCCCATGAGCAACTCCGTCACGTCGTTTTCTTTCCCATTGACCTCTGGAAGTTTAATGCACTTCCTCGCCAACTCGTAAAGTTCCGACATAAATAAAGCGCCTTCGGTATACCACGCACAGCTGAGGAGAACACATAAGAGATATTTCATGTCTTGTGGTCTCGCATTTGGATTTGTTTACGTTTTCATGACGGAACTAATGCTATAGAAAGTAAAGGTGATTCACGCGACATCACAGACTGTGACTGTAGTGTATTTTGTGCAATAAAGTGTTGAAACTGTGTTGAACATTTTGTAACTATGATCCTCTCAGTGGGACACTAACTAATCAATACATCGTTGCAACTGATATTGATCTTAATGACGTATTCAAACGAAGATTACGATCTAAATGACTGAGTAGTAATCCCCTCTTTTCTTTCTATGAATCTCTGATTCATAATGTCTTTATACTACAACTTAGGTAGACTAGTAAAGCTTTACTACCAGTCAACAAATAATAATTTTGCTCGAATATGGTTTTGTAAGTATCTGTTTTACAAGTACCTTCCGAATTTGATTTAATCATCAATTCATTTAAGACAGTAAGATGAGTCTGCAACAATGAGTTTCAAAGCCCTTTAATCGCACAACTTCAATGTATTGTATTGATTTACTAAGAATTAGCAGGTTATTAATTCCCTTAGCGTTCGTTGGTTTTTAAATTTTTTATGGGAAAGGGATGATCAACTCCTGTCTAGTTACAATCGACAATTAATAGCCTAATGAGAAATGACATTGGATCCAGTTTCGAATCTTTTCCAAATTTGTCTCAGGACCCAATACAAAATATATATGGGTATCAGACATTTTAGGTATTAAAAAATTACTACTTTATCTTTCTGAATTTTCAAACAAGTCGAATGGCCTCCAGCAGGGTAATTCAACCCCAGCTCTCCCACGCCGCCGTCTGTTGTCCCACGTCTAAATCCAATTGTTTTATTGACAAAATGGCGCCACTTCCTCTGACTTCCGGCACAAATATTGTCCCAGCTACCAGAGGTCGCACCGATGTTAGCATAGGATTGATCGAACCACTCGGGTTGCCATAGAACTAGGTCGGTGCCGTTTTTGTCTGCCGGTAGCATTCAGGTAATTCTATATGTCCGAGGCCCTTACAAAAACCTACCTCAAGCCATCGGCCCTCTGCTCTTTGTGCAGTTCACGTGTGCTCTGTCTAACTCTGAATCGAACTAATTTATCTTCCACCCGGATCGCGCTTACAGGCTCCGACATTGGCAAGAACACAGAGAGGTGAGAGGTGAACAACATTGGGCTTACAAGTGAATGGCGAGGGTGCTAGGTTAGACAGGTAGATTGGGACTTACAGAATATCCTTGGTTTGGTGTAGCTTTTGTTTGGTTTGGTGTGGTTTTAGTTTTCTTCATTTTGTTTTAGCGAATTTCCCCTATAGGGAAGAAGCTATTACCGTAGGTCTCATGGTAAGACTTAAGCCCGAGACCATGATAACTTTTTGTTTTGAGGTCCCCAGATGTCCAAAACACCATTCGTTCAAATTTATATATATGTATATATATATATATATATGTGTGTGTGTGTGTCCGTGAATGCGATAACTTGAGTAAAAAACGTCCGATTTCGATGAAATTTGGCTCAAATATGTAAACTAACATTTATGACTTTAAGTTCGAAAACCAGAAAAATCGGACAATGGGAAGGGGGGTTTATGGTGGTTTTAAATTGTCCAAAAATCAGTTTTTTACATTTTTCACCCTAACATTTTTAAAACACTTAATTTTGATTTTGACCATGTTATAAAGCTTAAAAAAACAAATAATATGGTATTTTGAATTATTAACCTAGGTTAAGTGGTTGCGGAAAAAATCCAAAAAACATGCTCATAAAATCTCCCATGTTAATCTTATGGGAAAAAGGTTATTGGATTTTCCTCAGTTAATTTTACTTTAAACTTCACATTTTCTTTTACCAATCACTTCAGTTCCACAAAACAATCATTTTGGTGTTTAAATTGTGATTCTACGTCAAACCGTTGCAGAGATATTCAAAGTGCTAAATACAGTACGTTGTCCAATGTTATCCTTATGGAGAATAAATAAAATTTGATATCTTGATTATTTATGAATATATATTGATGAAATTTGGTATGTGGCTTCATGTTGTACTGGTATATTGATATTTGCACAAAAAATAAATGTTTTGTTGGTTGTCCCCGTAGCAGCTAACCTGCATACTCAGCCCTAATGTTATTCTTATGGAGAATAAGTAAAGTTTTATATCTCCCTTAATTATGAACATAAATTAATAAAACATGGTAAGTAGCTTCACCTGGTTCAGTTATATTGATAATTGCATAAAAAATAATTTCTTATCTTCCTCGTTGCAGCAAACCTGCGTACTCAGTCCTAATGTTATTCTTATGGGGAATAAATAAAATGTTATAAAGCACTTATTTATGAATGTATTTTTGTCAAACTTGGTGAGTGGCTTTATGTACTAGTGAGAAACATATAAATGCATTGGAAATTTGTTGAGTACGCAGGTTTGCTGCGACGGGGGGTATTTGGTTATTTCTTAGTTAATGCGTACATTTCATTCTTTCGTATCAATGACTGGTAATGGAGTATGAAGTAAATTAAAATATAGGGTCTACATTAGAAAACAATGTTAAATATTAAAGTAATGGAAATAAGTTATTTAGAGGATAGTAACAGAAAAAGTTTAATGTGAGGTGCAATGAATAGTATGGTTTGTGTAGCTGCTAATACCTTTTACCACTTAGTCTTCATCGTTGACCCTTGGGTGGAAGGGATGGATTGCGTAAAGATTTTAAAACTCACAAAATAAAACTCAGCAAATAAAATTATATCTTGTCATGGCAATTAATACATGCAGCAAAGCAGCACAAATTACCGGCTACCAACACAAACTACCGGCCGGCCGCTTGACCAACAGTTGTTTAACAACCTTCTTAAGAGAAAAACAAAGTGTTATGGACCAGCGAAGTTGCGTTCTGAAATAAACTGAAAACTAGGTGACACCTGACAGACTTTAAAACTTAGTGCCTCTTTTTGTAAAGTCATTGATAAATGTAAATTGAGGTCTTTGAATGGATGTGAATTGCATTTATGGGACAAGGCTTTGGACAAATTGTAAAATGGGCTAACCTTTAGATAAACGCCTAAAAAAATTGTTTGCAATTATGTCTCGTAAGATCTGAGAAATTCGGTTACTGTACATCTTTCGTCCCGATCTAATACGAACTGATTTAAGACCTCTGGACTTTCTATTCAACTTGTAGTGTAACTAAAACACATGAATAAATCTTCTGGATGTCTGCTTTCCAGTAAGAGCTCTTGCATCATTATTAGCCCGCACCACGGCGCGACGGTTGGTCTCAATGTATGCGTTACATGTCCAACAATCATCTGCCCCTATGTTGTCTATTGGAACATAACAGGAGTGCGTGGCAATCAATTCAATTACCCCGGGCTAGCCGGTGGGGGAGTGCGGGCATGGGTGTGGGAACGGAACACAGAGGGTTGAACACTTTCCACCCCATACAGACGGATGGGCAGACAATTACGTGAAATGAGTATCAGATGGTCAGGTGTTGTATACCGGAATGTAATGGTGTTTGATAACTATTAGTGTATCCTGTCTTGTGTCGGATGTTTTAGTTCCATGAAGGAAATGATTCATTCGTTTTTAAAGTAATTAATTTGTTTGACGATATTGTTTGGAGATAAATATCTCTATCGATTAGAAAAAGTTTTGATTTATAAGTGTATTTTTGTGGGAAGAATTTTCTATAAGTATGAAATTTAATATCTATAGACCAAACTGCATCTATGACGGTTTATATGTAAGATTTACATTCCTTAACTTATTTAAGTTATAATGTTATTGTTGTTGGTGCAAGTTATTTTTTGGAAATCATAATTTTTACTACAGCAATTCAATTACATTTAAAGGAGATTTACGGAACTAAATGCTATTTGAAAGTGATGTCAATATTTATACGTTTCTTTATAATTGAAGAAGATACACACAGTGTTTGTTCTTATGTTATTGGGTTGAAGTAAGGCAAAATAATAGCTTTCGATAGCTTGATCTTTTTAGATGATGGCCACATCTAATCATTTAACATATATCCACACAGGTGCCAGCCTGTAAGGGGGACTCTTACTTATTGGGATATAACTTAACATTTTATCCGTCTAAAATATTATGGTAGGTAACCAAAGTATTTTCGATTCAAAACGGTATAAATATTTCCTTTTAAAAACCTATAAATAATGTTACTTGTGTAGAGAAATCATTTTGGAATCGTCCGTCCCAATATTTACCAAGTTATCACATCATGCACATTGTATGGATTTCTGGCGTTGTTGTGGCTCTTATAATTTTCATTCACTATATTAAATTTCGTCAATCCTAAAAAAGTTATTTATTCAGAAGATAACAAATGTCATTTAAAACCTCGCATTACAGTAAAATATAATCCCTTCAGTCATAATGAGAAGAGATATATTTCACCCAGTTGTTCTGTTTTTTTGTTTTTTTTGTTTTGATTTGCTGTCCAATGTTATTTAAATGGGCCAAAACCGTACTTTGAGGGCTTCCCAAGGATTTCTGGTTCCACGCACTGACTTGAGACCCCCAAAAGGCACATCTAGACGTTAAGGGTTTTCAAACGACACGTAAATCATCAAAATCGACCCAGTAGTATGGTCACAATATTCTGCACAAAAATCGCCTTATTCTTTTAATATAATGATGATTATTATATTAATATCCATCGAAATCGCGTGAGCTCAATGGATTATGTGAGATGTTTAACATTCGTTTCTACTTACTAAGTTTTGGAAAACGGCTCCATAGTGTAGGGGCTGTACCAGAAGGACCAGTGATAGGCTTTAGGACAATTCGATGCCGTCTTTTGATGGGGTTGAGACTCGGGCACAACTTCTGGAATGTACATGTTTGACGGCTTGAGAGGGAGTTCAATATGCAACCCTTTGATCAACGTTGATCCGAGGTCGATTTAGCCTTTCTTCTCTAGATACTTCGGAATTGCTGAGTTACTCAGGAAAGTTGATATCCTCTGGCACTACTAGATCGACGGAGCCGTTCCTCTTCGTCAGGACTGAAACACTGACTACCTCATGAATGCTCCTTTACCTTGTCTGATGTGGCTTGACCATTAGCCTCGGCTGTGGTGTTTTACCTCTTTGACAACTTATCAGAAAGATCAGAACTCTATGCTTTCTTAATCAGCCCTAGAACGTTTAATCATAATTTATATAATTCATTCAAGCAGGATTCTTTTTGAGATGAAATGTAAGAATTGTTATTGTTTATTAAATTATTTATTTATTAGCATGATACGTGTTGTTACAACTAATCAGGATAAATAAAATACGTCTTACAACACTATAAAATATATTTACACTTGTACTGTACTTACATACAAGACGGTAAAATATACACAAAAAATGGTACAAGGCGATCGATTTCAACCAGTTACACCGGTTATCATCAGACCCAGTCAGAGAATGATTCCCTGATTGGGCCTGATGATGACCGGTGTAACTGGTTGAAATCGATCGCCTTGAACCATCTTTTGTGTATATTTTAAAATATTGTATGTAAGTACAGTACAAGTGTAAATATATTTTATAGTGTTGTAAGACTATTTTATTTATTCTGTTTATTGTTTATTGTTACCTTCCATATTGTATTTCAATTATTTATCTGTTTACTCTGTCAATTATTTTTTTTTACTCTGTTTCACAAGTCATTATTGCTATTTTTTCTTGTGTTTTTCTAATGTTTCTTCTTACTTGTTATTGAGCTACAATTTGTTATTTTGGACTGGATTTGTACATAGAAAAGACATTGTTGTTGATTTGTGAATAAAGAATAATGAATAAATGTCTACATTTAAGGTAAACAAATCGTTGAGCGTGTCAAAGGTTGGTTACCTTATAAAAGCCCTTTAGAGGTTTTTGTAAACTGATCAGAGTATTTTTACATTTGATGGTCAGAGATAAAGTTCTTATTCCCAATGTTCTAAGTAGACTTTTAGTGTCTTGTCAATTTCTTCACGTTACATATAAATGTTACTTTAATGTAATTGACCACAAAGTATTGCAAGTCCCTACTAAACTGTAATTTTAGAAAGCCACAAATGGACACCCCAGGGCCACAGGAAGTCATCTGCAAGTAAAATGGGCCCAGTTTCTGCACCTCTGATCTTATCCCCCGGCGCTTTATGGGCCCCAAAATATTCAAATTTTGGTCAAGGTTTCCCGGTGTTACGCACAAGACGTGGTTAACGCTATAATAAAATAGTTTTCTTCATTGCCGTCTTAAGGATCTAGATTCAAGGTAAAGAACGAGCTTTTTGTAATTTGAACCGTAAAATGGGTTTTGTTTGGACGTGTTTCTACAGAAATGGCTTGAGTGGAGAATATCTTATTATAAAGTACATTGTGTTTCTCTAAATCAAAAGATGGCTTAGGATGGTCTGCCGTTACACTTTAGACGCATAAATGAGCGAAGCAACAGTTACAACGTTAAAGCGCGAGCAAAGAAGATCTACAGGGAAGAACGCTACATTTAGTAAACAAACTTAAAATAACGTAAGCAAAACAGTGATAGTTTTTGACAGATGTTTATTTAACTTAAATGAAGTCAGTTAAAAACACGTGACATAATCACAATAAAATATTTCTTCCATTACAATTACATGTGAACTTAAGGCCACTGGAGCGTAACCTAGGAGGAATTTTGAAAATATCTCTAAAGAAAAACCTTGTCCTCGGTATCAACTAGCTACTGGCCAAATTTCAATCGGTAAAGCCATTACACTGTGATGCCGTTACAATGAAGTGACAAAGTGAGGGAAACAGAGCTTCGCTCAATAATTTATACTAGCGAACCATATGTTTGTATCTTTAATCCCAGCTGTTCTGCTTCTTTTGTTTTGATTTGCTGTCCAATGTTATTTAAATGGGCCAAAACTTTGAGGGCTTCTAAAGGGTTTCTGGTTCCTCGCACTGACTTGAGACCCCCAAAAGGCACATCTAGACGTTAAGGGCTTCTTTCAAACGACACGTAAATCATCAAAATCGACCCAGTGGTTTGGCCATAATCTTCTGCACAAAAATCTTTTAATAATGATAGTTGATGCTACTATTAAATAACTTAGAAATAATCATGTAGCATTTATGTAATTATGTAATTTTAGTTCCTACTAGGATAAACTAATTCATAAATTTGTGGTAGTTAATAAAATGATCAAATTACAAATGCAGTACAACTTTAAATTTATTAAATAGGCTAACCTTGCTTTGATAGTTTGAACCTTGGAAGTTAATCAAAATAGTAGATGTTACACGGCCTAATGACCGCTAACATTTTTATTCAGGAATTTAAATTACAGGGACGTAGAAACCCTTTCACTCTCCCCCTCGAACAAACCCCGAAACGAAATATTCATACGAAATGAGGTGACCTACAACCCAAAAGCCATCATCCGCACTATAAACCCCGCCGGAATCCTCGTCTTTGAGACGCGCTTGGCAGAAACAAGCCCGAGGTGCGGTTTTATAGTTGCTACTCCTGGAACTAGTGTGTTTTCCGATTTCACGTCCCATTTGGGAACTCGTATAAGGGAACTATCGGCCAGTTCATTATCTAAACAATCTACATTAAGCGGCTAAGCGGTCAATTAAAGCGTAGGCCTCGGTTTATAGGCTATCACTTATAACACCAGTATGAGCAGGGAAGCCGTTCCAGTGTAAATTGGATCGAATTAAATTAAACATTTCCGTTGTCTTATTTAATTGGACGGTTTGGTTAGGGAAGACCCCAGTGGCCGCCGCTCAAATGAACCACCCTTGTCTAAAACAATGGGAGATTCATTGGGGGAAACGATTTATGGACCACGGCGATTAAAGAACAAACTATTTTCAGCTTAAAGGTGTTGCTTATTGCTAGTAGTCAAATAAATCATGAGGACAGTTATAAAGACTTTGAGATGTTTATTACATGACATGTTGAGAAAACATCAATAACACGACGGTACATAATTATTCAACTACCCTTAAGAGTCTTCATCACCGGAAGTTGCCGGACGCCATCTTGGAGTTTTGATCCATAAGGCCAATGTTAATTTTGTGTCTCCGTTACTCCTCACCTGATCGTCATATACAATTGATTTTGGTGTCAAATTAAAGGTTTCTTTGTCCTCTAGTGAAATACAATGTCAAATTTAAATAGTATTTTTGTGTAGTCAGCGTTCACTATATAGTAAGAAATTTAATATTGTTTATGATTTTCAATAATCTAACGCAATTTAATAATTTTAGGTGTAAGATACACATGAGCTTATTGAGAAATAAATTTAAATAATTTTAAAAATAATATATTTTCAAACACTATTGTACGCATCGTTGGAGTTAGAAAGAGATAATTCTAGAGAAAGGCTATCACAGAAGACCTTTCTTTATGAGAGGTAGCATTAGGTTATCTCAGTTTTTAATTATTGAATTTGAATCAATAAAAGAGGAAAGCTACATTCAAAAATTAAATTTGTATTCAAGTTAAGCCTGAGGCTGGTATTGTAAAGTATATAATTGCGTAATTGCATAATTACATTATTCGGTCACTGTACTACGAACTTAGTTGTTCGAAAAACTACGCTACTACGCTACTGCAATTTAATTAATAATCCTAATTCCGTTTATCTGCTGTCTTGACGTGCCCATCAATCAAAACACACCTATTATTAATCTTTTTTAATACATTTATGACCTTAACAAGTGATTTTTTAATTTTGGTTTTCTTAGAGAATTCTGCGGGTTTGCATGTGGTTAATAATAATCGTTTTGATGTCGTAAACTAAATATAAATTTCTCGTTTGTAACTTGTTTTCTGCAATTACATCTCAAACGACGCGACGTCAAATAGACCAATAAACGTTTCCGTGCTGGAGCCTGATAATGATAATGATGATGATGATGATGGTGGTGGTGGTGGTGGTGCTGATGATGATAATTAAAACATATACTGAAACTTCGATCGCAAATTACGATTTTGTTTGAGCTTGATGACGAAAGGTAATCAAACAATTTTTTGTGTAATAACAATCACTAACCCATCGATTGGAAATATTCTATACTATTCCACATATATAGAAATAGTTATTTTTTCAAAAAATAAATGTTGAATCGCTGTAATTTTGATTAGAACTACTGTAATAGCCGGCTCTTTTATGCTACTCACTGCCGTCCATTATCCCAGTCCAGTAATAGCCGCAAGTCAGTGTTATTGTTTAGCCGCGTTCCCTGACCCGCCCCAAGCTACCCGCGCGGAGGGTGGAGGGGGGGGGCAGCTGCGCCGTAATGCGCGGGCACACACGCCCCACACGCGCGTGCGCTTTGTCCACCTCGCGACACGCGCGCGCAAATCGCTCACCGAATCAAATGCCTCCAGTTGTAATCGCAATAAGGGCGCCAGCTATTGTACGCGTTCGCGTTCATACTCTCGGCGGGATTTGCATACTACTTGTCTATTGTGGAAGCCTTTTGCACTATGGAGCGTAAATATTGGGTCTTGTTCCAGAATTGAATGGTGTTTCACCCTTTTACTGGATTGCAATGCACTCTTGGATTACTGCAAGGTGGCTGTTTGCAGGCATTGACCTTTTGCGAGTTTGACTGCCTGGGTAGCGCAGTGATTAGAGGGCCCGCCTCGTAATCCGAGGTTGGCCAGATCGATCCTGAGAAAAGGTAAAAAAAGGTTCGATACTGATGGATTGAGCTGCCATTTATCATTAGAATATTAATTAGTGATGATTTATAAGAAAAGGTCAACTTGACGTATTATCATATAGTAAACAGTCCATGGTATATTGCGTATAACACAGGAAATATAGTGGTACAATACTATTTGCATATTGGAAAATATCTTAGTTTATTCATTGTACAACACTGATGCTCTTATGGTTTAGACAACCCAGACCATGGAGGGTTGTGTACTAGTGATACATTGAAAACCAAAATATTGCGGTGGTTTAAGGTTAAAGTTAAAATTTCTTGCCATAGGTAGGAAGAAATAAACTTTTGCCTAAAATATCTTTAAACCCCATTTTGCGTCTAAAACAAACACGGTGTATGGTATTTTGGTGTTGAAAAAATTAATTTATAGTATAACTTACGTTATGTATCACAATTGTTGAGCTCAAACACTAATATAATCAGAAATATTTCAAATATATTTAAATAAAATTGTATATTGTAGGAATTTTCAATGGCATCAGGTTTTACTGAATTTATTTTTCTTCGTTTGAAAACAATGGACGCGAATTACTTTGATATTTGACCTAAATAATTTATTGCGGAAATTTGCCCTCACTGATTTGGAAATCAAGATTCACAACGTTTCGGAATCTGTAATCTAATCCCGTCTTCAGGTGAAAATAATAAATGGAACATGAAGAGGTCTTCTCACCTGAAAATGTTATCAGATTCTAGATACCGAAACGTTGTGTAACTTGTTTTCCTAATAAGTGATAGTAAATGACCACAATCATTCCTTAATAACATACAGAGTGAGAGAGTTGTGTGGAGCTATACGACGTAGTACGTGCAATGCGGGGGGGAGGAGGACAGGTGTTACGGCGCGTGCCACCCCCCCCCCACCGCCCCCAGACTCCAAGCTTGATGGATGTCCCTACAGCCCCAACAGCTCGCCACTATTAATTCACCGACACTCTACCATTATATCGGCTAAGATACTAGATAAGCTTATTGTATTGTTTCACTTTTGTTTTAGTTTCCATTGTAGCGATCTACCGGTGTTTCGTTTGCACCGAGAATAATGTTGAATCAAGGTACCGAGTGAACTAAGTCTCTGTAAGGCAGTACATATAATGTCAAAAGTCATGCCAATGATCAATGCCATGTGTACATTAAGATAACAAGAAATGGGATTATAACGGTGGAAAGCACTGCGATTCGTTTAGGATTCAATGTTATAAGAGGTAATAAATAATTTCTAAACCCCCTCCCTGTATAGAGGTAACAAATTCCCAAAATTTTTCTTTAAATATTTCACGAAGGGTCAAGGCTGTTTAAATTGCTGTGACCCAGAAGTACCAGGTGTCAAGATATAACAAGGTTAAAATAAGTTTACTACCACAAACAGCGTTCCTTCTCAGCCATATATGTAGGCTACAGCAGTTTCGACTCTTATAAATACTTGTTCAGGCGTTGGATGTCCTATTTCGTTATTGTTGAACACTTCAGGTTTTCAAAAACCATTAAATGCACAGACACACAACAAAAAACAGTGGCTGATAACAGGACTAGTGTAATTAAAATTGACAAAAATAGCATCAAAATTTGTTCTGGGTGATACGACTTTTGATCAGAAATCCAAAATAACCAATGGAGGCAAGTGCAATATATGCATCTAAGACAATTTCTGAAATAAAATTTAGTACTCAAAGATAGAAAAGGAAACACTTTCGCTTACATGGGTGTGTGAAACGTTTTTTGTTCATGTTGGAATAATTTTAATAATTCATCACATTAAGCAACATCTGCAATAACCAGCCAAACATCTGGTCAAAGTAAACAGAACGAATGTAAACATAGTAAACATTGAACATAAGCCTTGTTTGATTTATAGCAAAACATAACACAAGATCTTTGTCCGATGACAAGCTATGACATAGAGTGACATGGTGACAAATGGTAATACAATTAATCCTACGAAATGTAAAATGGCTAAAAACTACTATGCGTGTCAAACAGTGTCTCACTGTTATGACACAAGATGTGAAAATAAACAATCTGACACTGCTATAGTCCGATAATCGAAAGAAAGTGACTGGCGGAGCGGCCGCGCGGCGACCAAACATTATATTTCATAACCTCGTAGAAACGTAAAACACAAGGTTCTAAATTTCCAATAAACGTTATTTACATAGTCAGTTTAACATCTTTATGGAAAATTGTTCAAATATTTTGTATTTTATTCAGGTGAGTTTATATTAAGAGTTACATTTTTTAACACGAATTACAATTAAAAATGTCTCAATTACTGATTTTAAAAATATAGAGGAAAGTGCCCAAAACCGGACCCCCATTTTGTTTTTAATAAAAAAACATTTAAATTATAAATACAATCTGTTTCATAAGCATTAGCGATTTACTTTACTATGTTACGGGTAATTTAAATCTAACTCTCAGAAAATATCATTAAAAATCATTGAAAAAAAAATAGTTTTCCAAAACCTTATACATTTCTGGTTTGAAAAATTGTTGCCTGAACCGGACCCCTCACAATAATTATAAAAAAACACACAAAAAAACTTAGGAAAGAGTACTAATTCAGAGATTAGTTTTAAAACATGCATGTAATATAACAATTAAAGGTTTTAGTTTAAACAAATTAAAGAATATAGTCTACAAAAGTACATATAGTAAGAAATTACATAAATACCCCCGTAGCAGCAAACCTGCGTACTCAGCGAATTTCCAATGGATATAAATGGATCTTAATACTACATAAAGCCACATACCAAGTTTCATCAATATACATTCATAAATAAACGATTTATAACATTTTAATTATTCTCCATAAGAATAGCATGGCAGCTGAGTATGCAGGTTTGCTGAAGCAAGGAACACAAAAAATG
This sequence comes from Allygus modestus, assembly GCA_963675035.1. Classification (NCBI taxonomy): domain Eukaryota; kingdom Metazoa; phylum Arthropoda; class Insecta; order Hemiptera; family Cicadellidae; genus Allygus; species Allygus modestus. The sequence goes on from OY776112.1 coordinate 326,463,447, forward strand.
GGGTTTTATACAAATATCAATATAACTCATGTAAGTAAAGCCACATACCAAATTTCATTAATTTATTTTCATAATGAAGGCAGATAAAACGTTACTTATTCTCCATAAGAATAACATGGGGCTGAGTACGCAGGTTTGCTGCTAGGGGGGCCTTTGGCAAAAAATTTTTTTTGAGCAAATATCAATGGTTCACAACCAGATGAAACTGTATACCAAGTTTCGTCAGTATACGTTCATAAATAAGCGAGATATAAAATTTGTATTTTTCTCCATAAGAATAACATTAGACAACGTACTGTGTTTAGCACTTTCAATACAAACCAATTGACGTAACCAATTAACCAATTGACGTAGAGAAATGATCAAAATACCAAATTGTGTGTTTTTTAAGCTGAATCCAATGGAAAAAATTAAAATTTGACTATTTCCAAAATTATATGTAAAAAATTTGTAAAACCCATTTTTGGGGTACAAAACCCCCCCAAAATACCCCTTCGGATAGAGCGATCTGGCTGGTTTTCGAACTTAAAGTCATAAATATTGCTTTACACGTTTATACCAAATTTCATCAAAATCGGAGAATTTTTACGAGAGTTATCGTGCACATACACACACACATATATATATACATATATATATATATATATATATATATATATATATATATATATATATATATATATACAGTTTCGAACGAATGGTTTTTTGGGGTCTGGGGACCTCAAAACGAAAAGTTATCATGGTCCCAGGCCTAGGTCTTACCATGCCGACTACGGTAATAGCTTCTTCCCTATAGGGGAAATTCGCTAAAAGGGTAAATTATTGAATTACAAAAATCTCAAATGTACTCGTTCTTTTCCTCCGAAGTACAGTCCATATGGACACACAGCGAACACATTACAAACATCAAATTCAAAGAGAATAAGAGTGTGTACAACTACAGGCAAGCTTAAGCATGAAAACTAAAGGGGTCCAGTTTTGGAAACTGATGGTGGTCCGGTTTGCGCGACTATAGGCTATATTTTGTAGCCCAATAGATTTGTAACAAAAAGTCTAAATGAAACAGTTTAGCAATAAACATAAGGCTAACACCTTCTTATTTAATAATATGTATATGTCGGAAGGCTTAATTGGCAGTATCCATGAGTAACAACAGCAAAAATGTCACGATGTAAAAACTAATTTCACTGGAAAAACACGTAATGGCGAAATGCCAGTCAACAGGTGAAACGGGTGAAGCGAGCGCTCTACTACACAGTGGTAGAAGGCTAAACTACTATTGACTCTTAATTCTGCTAGAATTCAGGAGAATGCAGAAACAGGAGTGCAGGGGTCCACGTTAGGGGGAGGGGTCCGGGTTTGGGCACTTTCCTCTAACTATCAATATAAATTAATCGGAATAAGATGCAAAATATTTGAAAAATGTTCCATAAACGTGTTTAACTGACTATTTAAATATCGTTTATTGGGAATTTCTAACAATATATTTTACGTTTCCACGATGTTCTGAAAAATATGTTCGGTCGCCGCGCGGCCGCTCCGCCAGACACTTTCTTTCGATAATGGAACTATAATTTCTGACTTTGCACTGTAACGTAACTTCTAGCATTGAAGTTTAAAATTGTTCAGACCAGCATAAATCAAACTTTAAAATTTAGAGTTTGTGATTAATGTTTGCTCTGTTTCGTAAACAATCCTCTGTAGGACGAATTAATCTACCTTCCCTCTTGACATTCTATGAAGTTTTATAAACATTACCATGAAAATAAGTTCCTCAGCCCAATTACCGTCTTCCTGCGCCAACGGCCGTCACTTCCACTTCCCTCTTGACCAACAGCTGCAGGGATGTCCACCTTCGGGGGACCACTTTCATTATTAGGGGTCGAAGGGTTCCTAATTATCCCTTGGCTATTTACATATCTGTAACATTTACATTTTAATTTGTTTAGGATTTATTAGTGAATTTCCTTTGGAAAGTGAACTATTAGTATGACCCGCACGGTGAAACTTAAGCCCGCGACCACCATAGAAGTTCCTAACGTGACCCCCTGAACACGTTTTGGGGGGTCGTTCAAAATTTTATATATAAATATGTATATATATATATATATATATTAAAAATTAATAAAATAAAAATTGAGTACCCTTGTTTATGATTTTTATATTTAATTTAGGTTTAAATATAAAAATAATAAACAAGGGTACTCAGTTTTTATGTTATTAATTTTTAATATAATAGTAGCCCTTACCAGTGAATCGAATAAAAATTTCATATATATATATATATATTATACTGTCTTATGTTTTTAATAAAATGTCCATTCCTAAACAACTATACATTGCTGTAGTTTAAAAGTAAACAAACTGAATAAGTACAGCTGGTATCAATATCAAAGGCTAATTTAACTCTGTGGCACAGCTGTTTTAATTTCAAAAGATGTAAACAAATTAAACCCCATGTTGTTTTAATGGGAAAAGTTTTATTCTGTTGCGAATTTATGGTAAAAAAATAAGAAAAATGAATAGTTTTCCCTCAAAATTCACGTCAAGACCTTTAAAATGATACCCCTCCCATCCTTCTACGGCCATCCAGTCACTCACAATTTCTTTACAAAAATTTGACTTACGGAATTATATATAGAGATATATATATATATATATATGTGTGTGTGTGTATGCACTCTAGCGGTCGCATTTTTGGCCGATTAACTTCAAATTTGGTAGGGACGTTCCTTTCTATAATCTGTTGGACAAGTTCGTTGGGCAAAACAATCGGAAAACTCTAAACCCATTTTTTGGGGATTAATCTTTCAAATATCGAGTTTTTGGGCCCAAAAAGGGTCAGAAAAGCCCCAGATGTTAAATTAATGCATGTAAAAATACGGGAATTAAAGAGGCGAAAGTTTTAAGCCCTCTCTCGTCATTCTAGCATAAATATTTACCGAGTTACTAAAGAAAATATGTATCGGCTAAACACAGTACGTTGTCTTATGGGGGTTTTACACTAGAAAAGCCTGTTATTCCTTTGTTAAAGTACTTTTATTATCCCCAGCAACCTCACACCTACTTTCAAGCCTGTCTGGACCTTCTCCTAACCTTATAATGCGCAAAATTGTATTCCCAGCTTTGCAAGTAAATGAAACCAGGAGTATCAGAACAGCCAAAAAATCAATGTTTTCAGATTTAAATAAAAATTGGACAAATGTATGTTTTTACACTGATTCTGAGTTTTAAAAGTTTTTTATGTGGAAATTCACTTCCCTCACGTCAGCGTGCTGCGTGCGAACTCGTTTTTTGTTAACGTAATTAAGTATTTTTTAGAACATAAATAATTACGAATTTTGTTATTTCGTCAAGCATTTTTGTTTTTTTTTTGTGTTCGTAATCTGTGTTGATAAAATGTAGCAGTAGTTAAACCTGGGTTTATCGCTTTAGAATTCAGTTTGTTGTATATGTATTGTGTACAAAACTGTTCAAAATATTTTTAAACTTGGTTTAACTTTGAAAAAACCCAAGTCTACATTAATTTTTACGAAATTTATTTTGATTTAGTTTTATTTTCAATGCAATCATCCAGCTTCAGTTCTCAAAAATAATAAGAGATCGGAGGCTTTGGACTTAATTTATACCCTGAAATCCATGAACATCTTCCCCAGTGAATACTGCGGGTGTTAAGGACTCTTGGAAGAACACATCAACTCAAGTCTAGCTAATTGACCGAACGTCTTAGCTGATAAGATTCGCTGCACCTTTGTTAATACAGTACAAACTCTAAACTCAATCCAAAAAATATGTTTGAAATATCACCCCCTTGATTGACTCATCATATTTCCTCTTCGTTAAATTAAAACCTTCACTCACTAAACTCAAAATCAATTTTCACTTGCGCCCCCACCCTCCAAAATCTCCGAGAAGGCCGTCAATCCCCGTCATCCAACAAATGGCACCCGGTATTCACCAAACTTGTTTTTTCATTCGACAAAGCGCGCATGTATTGTAACGCGCAGAGGGTAGATGTCCGGCGGGGTGCGCACGTGAGCGCTGTAATGAGGGTGGCGCGGGCGCAGCTGTATGGTAATGCAGCAGATGTGAGTTCAACCCTTGCCAGCTCTGATGGTCGATTAGATCTCGATCGTTTTGATGCATTACTACCCCGCGATATCCCAGTCAGGTTACACCCCCATCTTGCCAGTGTCACTGCGCGCCTACCCCTGTGTGGAACTTGAAAAACGTCCAGGCTTAGAGAAAAATACCCCCGTCGCAGCAAACCTGCACACTCAGCGAATTTCCAATGGGGATATAAATGTCTTAATACTAAATAAAGCCAATGACCAAGTTTCATAAAAATATATTCACAAATAAGCGGTATATACAATTCTAATTATTCTCCATAAGAATAACATTGGGGCTGAGTACGCAGGTTTGCTGCAACAAGGAACACAACAAATTGGCTTTTATGCTGATATCAATATAACTCAAGGTGAAGTCGTATAACAGTTTTTATTAATTTATGTTCATAATTAAGGGAGACATAGCATTTAATTATTCTCCATAAGAATAACATGGGGGCTGAGTACGCAGGTTTGTTACTACGGGAGCCTTTTGCAAAAAAGGGTTTTTTGAGCAAATATAAATGGACCACAACCAGATGAATCCTTATACCAAGTTTCGTCAGTATACGTTCATAAATAAGCGAGATATAAAATTTTTCCTTTCCTTCATAACAATAACTATAGACAACGTACTGTGTTTAGCACTTTCAATATCTCGGTAACCAATTGACTCAGAGGAATGATCAAAATACCAAATTGTGTGCTTTTTAAAGCAGAATCCAATGGTAAAAACCAATATTTGACTTTTTCAAAAATCACACGTACAAAATTGAAAACCCCCATTTTTGGGGTACAAAACCCGCCGAAAATACCCCTTCGGATGGAGCGATATGGCTGGTTTTCGAACTTAAAGTCATAAATGTTGCTTTACACGTTTATACTAAATTTCATAAAAGTCGGATAATTTTTACGAGAGTTATCGTGCTCACGGACACACACACACACACACACACACACACACACACACGCACACACACACACACACACGCGCGCGCACACACACACACACACACACACACACACACACACACACACACACACACACACACACACACACACACACACACACACACACACACACACACACACACACACATACATATATATATACACACAGTTTCGAACGAATGGTGTTTTTGGGGTCTGGGGATCTCAAAACGAAAAGTTATCATGGTCCCGGGCCTAGGTCTTCTTACCATGCCGACTACGGTAATAGCTTCTCCCCTATAGGGGAAATTCGCTAAAAAGTGCGGAACTGTTTTAAAAAGTCTACTACTTATGGAACAGCTCTATTCGGAAACCAGGCGTTAATATCGATTTGTTTAAATACATTTTGTTGATCTTTAGTCTTGCACCTGTTATAGTGTTCAATTATTGCTCTACAAACTATTTAGACAACCATAAATACGACTCCTCTTAACATTCTTGTCGATTTAAGTCGTTTTGATTTATTATTTTTATGGTGTGTTTTTGTTCGGTAGGTCATATCTCCACTTGATCAATAATTGAGCGTCATTTTAATTATTATACCTTCATAGTTACATGCAAAAAATAAACAAACATTTCAACACTATACAGATTATAATTTAATGAGTGATTCTCACTTATAAGGGCCGCCACAGATCTTGACGGATGAACGGCTCTACTAGACATTCTGAAAACAAGACTGTTTCGACTTCGAGCTGACTATTTTGTTTTCAATGTTTAACTTTTATAAAACCTTACAACCCTACACACGCTTCTGTAACCCGCATAGACAGCGCGAAGTCGAAATAGTCTTGTTTTCATAATGTCTAGTGGAGCCGTTCATCCGTCAAGATCTGTGGCGACCCTTATAAAACGTACGTTGGTTATGAGGGTTATGAAGTAAAACTCACTTCCGTAACGTATGATCTTAAGACACAAATATGATACAATAGTCTATACATTTTAAGTTGGGATAGGAAATGCGGTAAAGAAGAAAAAATCACAACGTGGAATGTTATACACATAAACTAATAATAGCACGTGATATGTACTAATGTAATGATTAGTAGTTACGAACCATCAAACTGGAAAGTACAGGGTCTTAAGCATATCCAAAAGCATCCAATTTGAAAATCTGCACCCTTTTTTTCAAAACCAACCCATTCAAATATTCGATCAAACCACTTCGAATGGGAGAAAACATGTTATTCCCGTGTACACCTTTGGCCCAAATGGCGATCCGGCACTCGACAAACATCGGCAGATGTGGGTGTAAAGGGTGAAGGGTTGAGCCACACCCCCACATTCGCACTGTCAGAGAGCAAACAACCCTTGCGCAACCTTTTGGGTGTCGGATTGCTAACGCGAGGCGTGCCAATATTGGCAAAGTCCCACCTGCCTTGACCAGGTGGTGGGAAGGGTTGGCGGAGGGTTGTGGTATGAAGTGTCATGACTGTGGAAACTAGAGAGGGGAAGCATTAGGAAACGGATTAGTTGAAAGTTTCATTATGGTAAAGATATAGCAAAGGCTCCACGTTGGATTTGACAGCCCAAAAAGTAGCTAGGCAAACATAAACAAAAGAAAACAATAAATACTGGGGTACATTATATAACAAAATAAACAATACCCCCGTCGCAGCAAACCTGCATACTCAGCGAATTTCCAATGCATATGTATGGGTATCACTACTACCTAAAGCCACTTACCAAGTTTCACAAAAATACATTCATTAATAAGTGATAGCATAAGTTAAGTGATAGCATTTGATAAGTGAGTGGAGCATTTTTGATTTATTCTCCATAAGAATAACATTATAATTGAGTACGCAGGTTTGCTGCAATAAGGAAGATAATATATGTGTTTTTTTTAATTATAATATAACTCAAACAGGTGAAGCTAAATGTTTTATTAATTTAGGTTCATAACTAAGGGAGAAATTAAACTTTACTTATTCTCCATATGAATAACATGGGGGCCGAGTATGCAGGTTTGCTGCTACCGGGAAAATCAACAAAAACCTTTTTTTTGTGCAAATATCAATATACCACAACTAGTTGAAGCCACATACCAAGTTTCATCAATATACATACACAAATAATTGAAATATAACTTTTTATTCATTCTCCATAAGGATAACATTGGAAAACGTACTGTGTTTAGCACTTTGAATATCACTGCAACGGTTGGACGTAAAACAACAATTAAAACGCCAAAATGATTGTTTTGTAGAGCTTAACTGATTGGTAGAAAGAAATGTGGAGTTTTTAGTGAAATTATGTGAGTAAAATCTAAAAACCGTATTCCCATAAGATTAACATGGGAAATTTTATGGATACATATTTTGACTTTTCTCCACAACCACTAAACCTAGCTTAATGATTCAAAATACTAAATTTTTTTAGCTATATAAAATGGCTATAACCAAAATCTAGCGTTTTTAAAATTTTAGGGTAAAAAGTTCAAAAAACTGGTTTTTGGAAAATTGTAAACCCCCATAAAACCCCCTTCCCATTGACCGATCGATCTGGTTTTCTAACTTAAGTCATAAATGTTACTCTCCACATTTGTGCCAAATTTCATAAAAATCGGGCGCTTCTTTCAAAAGTTATCCCTGTAAAGGACACACACACACACACACACACACACACACACACACACACACACACACACACACACACACACACACACACACACATACATATATATATATATATATATATATAAATTTGAACGAATAATCTGGGGACCTCAAAACAAAAAGTTATCATGGTCATGGTCGCTTAAGTCTTACCATGAGACCTACGGTAATAGCTTCTTCCCTATAGGGGAAATTCGCTAATATGAAACAAAAATAAATTAATAAAACAAACGTAGACACAAACCGTAGAAAATTATATTATAATTTTAATGAAACGGATTAATCCAGTTCCCCATCAATAAATACGGTTATAACAAATATATGGCCTGTATGTCGGCATGTTTTCACAAAAGCTCCTGTGAAACGATTCAGCTAAAATTATACATAAAGGAACTTAATACATTTAAGCTACGTATGAATACTGTAATTAATGTGTCTATTTGCACTAAAAATAAACTGATATTTTTAACAAAATTGTCCCAATAAACGTAACATTAACATTTTGAAAGCCTATGGGATGGAGCCCTAAATTATGGATATTTTTCAAAATCCAAAAAGAAAGACCATTAAGAGGGTAAGAGCTTTTGATTGATACCAAACATGTACAGAAAATAATAGTTTTAGTGGTTATAAATCGCTAAACAAAAATCAAGAAATTCTCTAAATATTATAGATGGGTTTAATGCGACCTTATTGTTTTTAGTTCGAACAATACAGAAAATCTGTAACCAGGTAGCACATACAAATACTATGTTTAGTCACACCAATTCAGGGGAAAAGTTAAAATTAATAAATTTTCAAAAACTATATTAGTAAAACACTCTCAACTGTAATAGTATACCACATTATACTATTCAAGGTTCATAGAATGAAAGTGATAGAGAGGGAGTGATAACAATTTGAATTTTCTTCTTCGCCACTTTAAGAAAACCATGTCTTAAATTGTTTATCAAAATCCGTCATACAGTATTGTGCTGCATTCTGCATTATATTTAACGCCCTCTGCTTTATCTCTGAGGTTAAAATGCACTATTAAGTTTCGGCATTGTTTTTCAATACTATGTCCTAATGCAAAGTTATTCATTCGCAACAGCCCTTAAAACCCTTTTGTAAAACAATTAATTTTGAGTTTGATTTATGGAACCTCCTCACAACCATACTCTTTCTCATACCAAGAACACACAATTTTAACCTTAGCATCATTATATATTTTACAAATTTCCTGTTTCATACACAATATATCCAAAATAATATAATATAAAAAATAATATCCAAAATAATCCATAATATATCAAAATTTCAAATGAGAACGAATACTGACAGCTATAATACAAGGACAAAGACATTAATTACAGTCCAATATATAAAACATCTTTTAGCGAATTTCCCCAATTTCCCCTATAGGGAAGAAACTATTACCGTTGTCGGCATGGTAATACCTAGGCCTGGGACCATGATAAGTTTTAGTTTTGAGGTGCCCAGATGTGAAAAACACCATCGGTTTGAAACTATATATATACATATATATATATATATATATATATATATATATATATATGTGTGTGTGTGTGTGTGTGTGTGTGTCCGTGAGCACGATAACTCTCGTAAAAATAGTCCGATTTTGACTAAATTTGGTATGAACGTGTAAAGCTGCATTTATGACTTTAGTTCGAAAACCAGACATATCGCTCCATGCGAAGGGGTATTTTGGGGGGGTTTTGTACCCCAAAAATGGGTTTTTTGAATTTTTTACATATAATTTTTAAAAAAGTCAAATATTTGTTTTTACCATTGGATTCAGCTTAAAAAAACAAACAATTTGGTATTTTGATCATTGCTCTACGTCAAATGGTTACAGAGATATTGAAAGTGCTTAAAACAGTACGTTGCCCAATGTTATTCTAAAGGAGAATAAGAAAAATTTTATATCTCGCTTATTTACCAACTTATCCTGATGAAACTTTGTATAATGCTTCATATCGTTGTGGTCTATTGATATTTGCACTAAAAACATTTTTTGGCCAATAGTTCCCGTAGCAGCAAACCTGCGTACTCAGCTCACATGTTATTCTTAAGGAGAATTAGTAATGTGTTATCTCCCTTAATTATGAACATAAATTAATTTAATTTGGTATGTGGCTTTACCTTCTTGAGTTACATTGATATTTGTATAAAACCCCATTTTTTGTGTTCCTTGCTTCAGCAGCCCTGCATTCCTTAGCCGCCATGTTATTCTTATGGAGAATAATTAAAATGCCACACAGTAAATCGTTTATTTATGAATATTTATTGATGAAAATTAGTATGTGACTTTATGTGGTATATATGACTTTAAGATATATATATATGCATTGGAAATCCGCTGAGTACGCAGGTTTTCTGCTACGGGGGTATTTACCTGTTTAGATGGCAATCAAAATGTATAATAAATTACCAGACAGATTAAAAAAAAATAATGATCCGGACGAATTTAAGAAAACTTAAAAATAAGAACTTCTTTCAAATTGTTTATACAAAATTGAGGACTTTTTTACATCTTCAAATTAATCTTAATTAGTTTATATATATGTAATTTTAAGATTTATGTAATATTACAACAAATAAACCATAGTCATGGCAGTCGGGTTGTTATGCCTTCCTTATTTTGCCAGTAACATTTTCATTCTACCGCATCCCATGCTACTAGGCAGTCTTGTTAGTGACGCGATGATCGTCGCTGTCCACTACCCGGAGCCCAGGTGCGGGATGGAAGGGTGCCCAGTGGACACCGGACCTGTGGCAGATGGCACACGACCTGTCAGTCCACGTCCGCACCCTGGACCCTGGACCACGTGTCGAGGGTGGATCATCTTCAGGGGAGGCAGGGGCGGTAATCCTCTGACAGAACAACAAGTCTTCACACTCATAATGGGATAGGACATTTGAATAATGCCTACCCATTGTCGTCTTTTCTTATGGATTATTGGATTTCTCCGATTGAATTTTGGTGTGAAAGGGGTGATCATATTTTTGAACTAGGTCAGACGTCATCCTATTATGTTCTTGGCTCCGTCAAACAAAGACATCATCTCGGAAAGGTATGTTAATGTAGTTTAAGTAAAGATTTTAGGCAGCACAGCATAACCAACGGAAATGAAATAAAGGGGTTTTCATTGATGTGTAATTTATAGACAAACCATAAGTCAGTTTTTGTTATTGTAAGTATTCATAAGTTTTTTTGGGTGTCCGTTTCGACCTCTAAAAAGGTCAAGTGTCATTTAAAATAAATAGAGAAAGCAATGGCCTATGATGTTTTAATAGTTTTAGCGTTGAAATTACTTCTATTTATTTCGGCCGGCCAAAAAAAGTTTTGAACTCGCGCCTAGTCTGAGTCAAGGAAGCTCATTAACACAGAAGTAAAAAATGTAAATGCTTTTCAAGCAAATATCCTCGGATGTCATCTTAAAATATCCGATTTTCAAAGAGTGTACACCAAACCGAACAAAACCTGTACCAGGAACAAAATAAAACTTGTATTAAAACGTCTTGCAACCCAAGACGTCCTGCATTGTATTTCAGCCAGAACAAACGAGCGACAGAAAGCAGGACAAGCAGAGAGGTCATAACTCATGATGAGTATTAGTCGATGCTAATCCTCCACAGTGACTGCGAGGCCGTGGGAACCGCGGGGACGTCGCAAATCACGGCGATGATATCGCTACCGCTGCTATCGCCGCTATTGTCACTATCGCTGTATCGCGGCATCGCTATTTGGCCACTGTCGCGATATAGGGACTCTGGGAGTCACACAGGAGTGGGTTGGGTCGGATAAGATTGATGCCACAGGTGTAAACATCACAAGAAGAAAAATCTAGGATAGTAGGATAATAGGTTAACAAGAAATGAAGGATTGGATAAATCGGCGTTTGATAAAATATTGTGTTATTGTTTCTTGTGGCCAAGTTAGGGAAAGCTAATCCTGTTCCACACTAGGGCCGAATATTCGGCCAAACACTCTCTCAAATGTTCACTGAACATTCGTCACTAGTTATCAACAATGTAAATTGTTTGTATTCGGTTGTCGTGCAGCTCCACACTATTTGCAAATGTGCCGAACATTCGCGGTATTCGGATGAATATTCGGGCGAACTCGAGAGTTTTGTAGGACAGGCGCAATGAGTAAATCTAGTGAATTCGTCTGTTTACGGTTCAGGCGGATTGCTAAGTGTCAGTCATTATTATAGGAAATCGGTTTTGCATAGATCCTTCACTCGAAGGGATATTCGCTGCTTTATATTAGGCCTAGTATAAATGATTTTTTAAACAAGTTCTCCATGTACAGAATAGTCGAGGTTTTCACTGATGGTTTCTCGTCGACACATTTTTTTACGGGATTTATTAAAACGAAAACAAAAAAATGTATCGACGAGACGCCATCAGTGAAAACCTCGACTTCTCATTTACCTAGACAGTTGGAATTTTTTACACTGATCCTTTAGGCATAACATAGGAAAACTAAATGGTTTTCATCCTGATCTGACCTTAAGGCTCCGCCAGAGACCCCGATAAAGTTCCCATGTTTTCCTTATGGACATTTGTTGTTGTTGAGATAATGAAATGAGTTGTGTACAAACAGCTGATCTTGATTCGTCGTAGTTCCACGAGCTAATCACAGAATGCCGCACTCACAGTTAACTGTCATAGTTGATATACTATTTTTACTTTCTCCCGCTTATACATGGTATATGAAGAAAGTATTGTTTTCGTGCAAATTTTCGAATTTGAGTTGTTAGTAGAAATATTCGTTTTGGTGCTCCCTGAACCTAAAAAAGTTATTCTTACGTGATGTCTGTGTGTCTGTCTGTGTTTCTGTCTGTCTCTCTGTCTGTCTGTCTGTCTATCTGTCTGTCTGTCTGTATGGATGTGTACAGAGCTAGAGCCTTAACTAATGGTTCGATTTTTATGAAATTTGGTACGTAGGTACTAATTCACGATATCTCTAGGCATTTTTTTATTTTCTGAAATTTTTGATTTTTAAGGGTAATTATCCCCCAAAACCGTCAAAAAACATGAAAAATCAAGATTTCTCAAAAACGGCTCTAACGATTTTGATTAAACTTTAGTCGTTTGTAGAACTTTAGTTTTCCAAAAAAAATGACACCACCCGCATTTCTGTAAATTTCTGGTAATTTCGGGTTCAGAAATTACAAGACTTAAAATATCAAAAATTCAGTTTTTTGGATTTTTCATTAAAAAAACATAAATATAAAAAATATTACTATTCACCATTAAAAAGAGCTCAACAAAATAAATAATTTAGTATTTTGAATTACTACTATACGATTACTGGTTGCGGAGAAGATTAAATTTTCATTTTTGCGGCAAACGCAGTATGTTGTCCAATGTTATTCTTATGGGGAATACAAATACCCCCGTAGCAGCAAACCTGCATACTCAGCGAATTTCCAATGCATATTAATTTATCTTAATACCACATAAAGCCACATACCAAGTTTCATCAATATACATTCATAAATAAACGATTTATGACATTTTAATAATTATTCTCCATAAGAATAACATGGTGGCTGAGTATGCAGGTTTGCTGAAATAAGGAACACTAAAAGTGGGCTTTTATACAAATATCATTATAACTCAACTAGGTAAAGCCACATACCAAGTTCTATTAATTTATGTTCATAATTAAAGGAGATAACACGTTAATTATTCTCCATAAGAATAACATGGGGCTGAGTATGCAGGTTTGCTGCTACGGGAACTATCGGGCAAAAAACAGATTTTTGTGCAAATATCAATAGACCACAATGAAATGAAGCAATATACCAAGTTTCGTCAGGATAAGTTGATAAATAAGCGAGATATACAATTTTTCTTATCCTCCATAAGAATAACATTGAACAACGTACTGTGTTTAGCACTTTCAATATCTCAGTAACCAATTTACGTAGAGCAATGATTAAAACATCAAATTGTGCGTCTTTTTAAGCTGATTCCAATGGGAAAAAATAAAATTTTACTTTTTCAAAAATTGTATGTAAAAAACTCAAAAAACCCATTTTTGGGGTACAAACCCCCCCAAAATACCCCTTCGGATAGGTCGATCCGTCTGGTTTTCGAACTTAAAGTCATAAATGCTGCTTTACACGTTTTTACCAAATTTCATCAAATTCGGACCTTTTTTAAGAGAGTTATCGCACCCACGGACACACACACACACATATATATATATATATATATATATATATATATATATATATATATATATATGTATATATATATATATAAAGTTTCAAACGAATGGTGTTTTTGGGGTCTCGGGACCTCAAAACGAAAAATTATCATGGTCCCGGGCCTAGGTCTTACCATGCAGACTACGGTAATAGCTTCTTCCCTATAGGGGAAATTCGCTAAAACTACTATTTCTCTCTTATTTATTGATAAATTTCGTTCAAACATGATATGCTTGTCAAATTATCATTTACCAACAGAGGAAATTCGAAATATGTTGCCCCTTAATAACCCTAGGGGGTGGAATAGGGGGTATTTCCCCTCTTAAAACCACGTGTGTAGCAATGGATTCTGTAGTGCCTCCAAAACAGGGATTTCGGTGGATATTTTTGAAAACAACTTGTTTACAAGATTTTCTGTACATTCGACCGTGCTTTTTATTCTATATTTTAGTAAATAAAAAGTAATTTATTCATTAAAGTTGGGCTAAAAGGGAGAAAGTATGTTCAGTTTCCTGATACCGTTTATTAACTATCATTTGCGGGGCGAAGCCTGCGGGAAACAGCTAGTCGTATGTATAATAACTTGTAAATCAATTCTGATTAATCTTTTGATTAATTCTATTTTAATTTACTCATACCCGTTAAGTAAATGTCCAATGCTCTATCTGCCACTTAATATTTTACATAAAAAATAAACTAAACTAAATCGGGCAGAATGACTAGGTTTCATACAATTTTGTAATTTATAGGAGGCTAATTCGTCCGATAATTAGAATAAATTAAATTAAACCTAGGCAATTACATCATCAGTCTATCCAAGGCCAACGTGCAATAAAGAGTTTGCCTGGTTTCAAACAAAACTGCTCGCATCAGTGTTTGGTTTGCGGCAAATAATACCCTTATATTTGGACCTGATCGCTCATAATATTACCCAGATACACTGGTGCCTATATAGCTCGTGACGCGCGCCTTGCTTTATAACAGGAATCTGACACCTGCGAAGGCCACTCACGAGCTGCGCCCAGCAATATACATCTGTTAAGGAGTAACGACAGGTATTATTATATGACCGAAGGCGCGGTAGTTTGTTTGATCCATTTTCCTTCATAATGTCTTACTTACTCGTGTTTTCGCTTAGTATTTTCCCCATTATGCGAGTTGCAGGTGATTTCGAATTGCGGCCATCAGTTATGTTCTGTGCCAGGCCGAGTTACAGCCCTCTGGCTGCTTTTATTTGTCTTCTTTTAACCTTTGCTGGTCGATTGGGATTATTATCCCGATCGGTTTTCGTAAAACAATAAGTAAATGTTTATTATAGTTGAAGTATGGATATCTTTCTACGTTTTAAATACCCCTGTCACAGCAAACCTGCGTACTCAGCGAATTTGGTTTATAAACCTCACTACCACACGAAGCCATTTACAAAGTTTTATCGAAATATCTTCATAAATAAGCGATATGACAATTTTATTTCTCCATACGAATAACATTATCACTGAGTACGCAGGTTTTGCTGCAATAGCCACAAACTGAGGTTAACCACATAGCGTAGCCGGGGTTAACTGAAGTTTAATGCACATATTAATGGACAAAAACCAGGAGGATTTTATGTTACTTGTTATTAAATAACAATTTTGTTTTGTCAATTTACGTTCACACAAAAGCGAGATGCATAACTGCTCTTACTCTCTATTAGAATTAGATTAGAAATGAGTTCGCAAGCTTACTGCCACGTGGACCATCGAAACGTGTTTTATGCACATCAATAGACCACAGCTAAATGTACTAAATGGTACTAAATTTCATAGATATATATTCATAAATAAACGAAATAACATTTTAATTATTTTCCATAAGATTAATATTGGTAAAGTACTGTGTTTAGCACTTTTAATATCTCAGTTACCTATGTAAACATAAACAGTTACCCATTGACGTAGAGCAATAATGCCAATAGAGCAATAATGCAATAATTTATTTTAATTAAATAATTACTTTTTAAATAATCACTTAATTGTTTGTTTTATAACCTACATTTGGTTCATGATGCTAACCAAATATGTATTTACTTTTTAAAACTCCATGAAAAAAACAATTGTTAGCTTAAAAATCCCCTCAGCCCAAAAGAGAAAAACCTTTAAATAGAGTAATATATGTTTAAAATAAAACATACGTTAATATTTTACAACTGTATTCACTGTTTCAACGGCAATTTTAGAATTAAACGGACTTAATTTTGTCTCCATAATATCCTTATGTTCAAAAAACGAACTTTGAGTGTGACTCGTGCTCATCAGAATTGGCGTGTCTGAAATTGAAGGCCACCTTACTCAAATTGCATTTATTATATATACCTCTACTGACTAAATATGCTTAGAAATAACCGAAAGGCTCTGTTTACAAAAACTGCCTTAGCTTATTATAGATATAGGAGAATTTGGTTATGCTTTACTCCGACTTCAGAATCTTCATCACCGGACTTGCTGATGGACGCCATCTCAGAGCCTTGTTGATCAGACCAATGTTAACTTTGTGCCTCCGTTACTCCTCCCCTGATCGTCACACACGATTCATTTTGGTGGAAAATACAATTATTTAAAATTATTTAAATACAAATAAAAAACTGTCTTCCCCTAGTGAAATACAATTTAGAAATTATATTTTTTAATTAATGAGAAACTGTACATTAATACAGTTAAAATTAAAAAAATATGGAATCACAATGCCCAAATTAAGAAAATTAAAAATGTAATTCCCTTGAGAACCACTACACCTTTATTTTGACACCGAAACCAATGTTATGTGACGATCGGGTGAGAAGAGACGGAGGCACAAAGTTAACATTGGTTTTATGGAACAAAACTCCAAAATGGCGTATGGTAACTTCCGGTGATGAAGACTCTTACAGTTTAATCTCGAACCTTGTTTTCTCTACATGATCTACACTAATTACCCAGCAGCCCCCGCGGCGCAGCACGCGCCTGACGGATGTTTGGCCAGCAACCCCGTGGTATTACAGCTGCAACCCTTGCCCCTCGCCCCCCACCCTCCACCCCCATCATCATCGTCCTGTCAATTTCATCCTCACCACTCGACCACTCCAAACAAGATTACCGCCGGACAACAGTGGATCAACAAAGCAAGTTCTGCTGCGCCGATGACCCTCTATACCTCAGGCTTCTATATTTTCTGAAATAACCACAGCTTCTTTCAATTTCCGTTTGCGGCTTTAGGGATTTAGGATGCTTCGGTTGTTTGGGATTTAGAAATAATCGGATATGAAGAAACCCTTTTCGAAATTTAAAAGGGGTTTTCGCTGGTATGATTAAGTAATTTTAGTTTTTTCTCGTAGTTTTTATATGTTTTGAATGCAGCGTACCAGAAGAAACATACCCGTCGTACGTAATTGTTAATATAAGTTAAATTGAGCATTAATGGTAACTAGCTGGCCCGATAGACTTTGTCCTGTCTTAATGTCATTGAATTTGTTTTATGCCAAAATGCTCGTTCATTTTCAAGATGGGCTCGTTCGCTGCGCTCACTCGCCTATTTTTATATAGACAAAGAACGATATATCTTTTAACTTCGGCATCGAAAAAAGAGTTTGATTTCCCATTCAAGTAGATTTGTTATTTCCATAATAAACATTTGTTTATGCCATTATATGTTATTATATTATATGTTGATATATAATAGATATAATCCTCGTAAAAGCTGTGTCTTTAAATGAATTTAATTAAGGAAAGACACCTGTGATATAATAAACCAAATAATATATTCCTCCATAACAATAACAAATCAAATTTGAAGGGCCGTAGGTTCCCTTAAGGATTTTCAAACCAAAAGTAGGACTATTTGTTAACCAGGTATATAAGGGAAATTTCCGAAAAATTTCATGCCAATCGGTTCAGTAGTTTTTGAGTTATAAATGGTGTAACTAATGTTAGTTACACCATTTAGTTATGTACTAATCCGACATTGTTTTAATTTTCAGACTCATTTAGATAATTTAACTCATAAATAATCTACCTACTTCTATTTTGTCATTTCGAACAATGTTTGAATTCTATTTTCACTATTTTTATGACAATAAATTCTATTTGCGTAAACCGAACTACTATGAAATGCAAGAAATATTAAAATAAGGGATTTATATTCAGTTAAATTGCTAGTGAAATTTAGTTGAAAAAAGTAGGTTATTACTGGGACTGGAGTGGAGCTGATAAGCCTTGCGATTTGGTAAATGACGTGTCTATGTTCTTCCCTCGAGAGCATTGAGCATTTTTGAGCATTTTTTTGTCTAGTGCTTGGAAAGCCACAATTACTACAACAGACAAACTGATCTTAATCATTTAAAGTCATTTTTAAAGTGCAACCTTCAAAGATACTTATATATATTATGTAGTACCTGGGGGGCCGAGCTTTGCTCGGGGGAAGGCCAGTCAGTTTGTTTAGATGACTTGGAGTAATATTTCACCACTTCCCCCTACTGATAATCAGATTTGTATAACTCAATTGCCTCTTTTCTACATTTTTAAGGTCACTCCAGTTGTTATTTATAGCTCAATGCCCCTTTGTTTTATTTCACTACTCTATTTATGTAATCTACACTCAAATCTTTTAATCTCTGCTCTCAGGAAACCACATGTTAATAATCATATACAACATGAGTATTACTTTGACAGTTCCCTGGTTGATTATGAACAGCTGTTACAATTATTTTGTTTTGATTTAAAACTCCATAAGCCCAATGTTAATTTTTTAACTTTTCATTTTAGTTTTTTTACATTATTTGATTTTTCCTAGGGATGAGACCTGTCTAGAACTTATTTTTATCTCAGAAGTTCGTTATTTCGAACATTTGAAGAAAATCGTTGGAGCCGTTTTTGAGTTCCGTGTCGCAAGCAAGCAAGCAAGCAAACCTTACTCATATTAGAGTATAGTATTAGCTTCAGAAAACAAAAATATTCACAAATTTAAATAGAAAAAGGCTACAAACTTCAATTTCAATACAAAACAGAATTTGATTCGAGTATAACGTTTACAAAATTTAAAATACATATCTTTCTCGTTTCTGAATATATAGTGCAATAATCAAAAGCTCATTCGTTCCACTCCGCTAAACGGAGCGTAGTAAAATTAAAAAAATAACCAACGCACCCTGTATTTAAAGACGTTCTCCAACAAATGACAGCCTTCAACGTCAATCGTGAGCGAGCGTGTGTGGGGCTCTATTATGTAAATATCAGTAAAATGGTCACTTCAGTAATAGGCGCAATTCAAACATCCAAACGTAGTGGGCCACTGCGCCTGTGCTGGAGCTGCAATTATCATATGAATGAATCAACTACTCGATTGTATCTAATGGAGGTTATGCGCTTGTCTACATCTCTTTGACGGCTCCTTTATATGCATGCTCAGATGCCGGGTGGATAAGATCTACAACTACCTTGACAAGAAGAACAAATACTTGGATTATAGTGGTTTTTAATATGCTGCTTTGTGGTTACTTAGTTTCCGGATATTTTAGGCTCTAAATGAGGTTTTATCGAATATCTCTGGGGACGAGTTGTTTTACATATTTAAAAAACAAGGAATTTTGGAGGGAATTTTGATGTATGTCATGTAGGGTAGGGTCATGTAGACTTCGGTGGAATAATTTTCGTCTATAAGAAGTTTAAACGAGTTATGGGTGTGGAGGGGTTTTACTCAAAATAAGTATGCAAATTAAAACAATATTAAAAACTATTACTGGAAAATAATTAAGAGAAAAAATCATAATAAATATATTGCTATAAGAAATATTAGGGCATATATGAGAGTAATATTTTAAAATGTGGGAATAATTTTCTTTGCAGTAAAAATAGTATACAAAATCAATAGTTTTCCAATTAATACATTGGTTCCAAAATTAGCTATAAATTAGTAAGCAAGCAATGTTAAACTTACTACTTAATTGCTTCCAATTTTTATTACTTTCTCCCCCTATGGAAAAAGTATTGTTTTCGTCAAAATTTTCGAATTTGAGTTTGAGTGGAAATATTCGTTTTGGTGCTCCCTGAACCCAAAAAAGTGGGTTTTACGTGATGTCTGTGTGTGTGTGTGTGTGTGTGTGTGTGTGTGTGTGTGTGTGTGTGTGTGTGTGTGTGTGTGTGTGTGTGTGTGTGTGTGTGTGTGTGTGTGTGTGTCTGTGTGGATGTGTACAGAGCTAAAGCCCTAACCAATGGGCCGATTTTTATGAAATTTGGTATGTAGGTACTAATCCACGATATCTCCAGGTATTTTTTCATTTTTTTGAATTTTGGATTTTTAAGGGTAATTATCCCCCAAAAACCGCCAAAAAACATGAAACATCAAACTTTCTCAAAAACGGCTCTAACGATTTTAATTAAACTTTGGTCGTTTGTCGAACTTTAGTTTTCCAACAAAATGACACCACCCGCATGTCTGTAAAAATTCGGGTTCAGAAATTACAGGACTTAAAACATCACAAATTCAGTTTTTTGGATTTTTCATAAAAAATCATAAACATTAAAAAATATTACTATTCACCATTAAAAAGAGCTCAAAAAACTAAATAATTTAGTATCTTGAATTACTATTCTACAATTGCTGGTTGCGGAGAAAATTGGAATTTTCAATTTGCGGTAAACATTACGTTGTCCAATGTTATTCTTATGGGGAATACAAAAATTACTATTTCTCTCATATTTACTGATAAATTTCATTCAAACTTGATATGCTTATCAAGTTAGCATTGACCAACAGAGGAAATTCAAAATATGTTGCCCCTTAATAACCCTGGGGGGGAATAGGGGGCATTTCCCCTCTTAAAACCACGAGTGTAGCAATGGATTCTGTAGTGCCTCCAAAGCAGGGATTTGGGTGTTTTTTTTTTCTAAACAACTTGTTTACAAGATTTTCTGTACATTCGACCGTGCTTTGTATTCTATATTTAGTAAATAAAACGTAATTTATTCATTAAATTTGGGATAAAAGGGAGAAAGTATGTGTCAGTTTCCTGATACCGTTTATTACATATAGTGATAGGTTTTATAAAATTATAGTATTTTACAATTAATTCAAATGTATCGTGACTGGAGCTCCAGCTCTTAATATCTATATATTTGACTGCATTTTAGCTGTCTCTGCTGAGAAGATTTGCCAAAGTATTTATTTAAGGCAGTAAGAAGATAAGCATTCATCGGCATTTTACTTTATTTATACTGAAATGGCTTTCTCCAATACTGAAATAACCGGATCCACCTGATTTGGAGGAAAGCGTTCTTGTAAACTTCTCCGATGGTATTAACACTTATAAAGAATGGCTCGAAGTCGTTTTAACTTGATGGATTTATTGCAAGAAGATAAATTTAATTCGGGCGAATGCAGTTGTAAGTGGTCTCAGCGGCGGGGTAAGAAGATTAAGTGACATTTTGGACCGCGATGAACCTTATCTTGTGGTGTAATTGCGAGCAAGGCACTGCCGCTAATCACACTCCATTACTCGGGAGGGCTCCCGGACGCTTTATCGTCCACCAGCTTACGAGCACCGCGACAGGCGGCACAAATCGCGGAATCCAGGCCAGACGTTTTTCACACCTGATTTGTCAATTGGAAAAATATTTTAAGAACATAAATTAGGTTTTTTCGCTTGAGAGAAAACTGGTAATTATCTGTAAGCGTTAAAGGCACAACCATCTCGAATTACATACACAGTTGTTTATACAAATTTACATTAATAATATAATAAAATTATTATTGATACTTATAATTTTTGGATACCACAATTACAGAGATATCAGTTTTCGCTGAAATCACAAGATCGAGGTTATAACTACTGTCAGTTAACTTGGTCCAAATCAAAAATATGCAGTTGTTTATTACTTCGGCGAGCGGAAAATTAATGCGCAGCAAGCGAAAAAGATATTTTACGATGTGTTTTAGAGCGTAAAAAAGCACTTTAGGTGCGGTTGGAGAAAAGGGATTTTATGTATTTTAATCAGTAGCGTTGACCAACGCAATGTTCGAATGACGCTGTGACTCATACGATTTGTTTAACCACTTAGTCTTTAGCATTTGATTTCAGGGAATAAACTTACATTTTCTGAATTTGGAGGCTTGTACTGATCCTAACGGAAATTTACATATGCTAATGGGTTTGTAAATATAACATCTTTAAATTTGGCATTGTGGATGTCACATTTAATTACATAATTCAAAATTAGGGTTTTAAATAGTAATTGTATAATGAAAATGAAAATGATTTAAAACTTTCTCCAGTAGTATCAATAATTTTTTATTTATATTTACGAGTATAACCTTCGAAACCAAGAATTTAGCCTGTATTTTGAGAACTAAGCTTGCAACACACATCAAAGATCGAAGTAAAGTCCATCAGTAAGCCGGAAACGTGATTGATCATTTGATTGTCCTTGTCAACAAACTGAAATTGTCAGACCACATTGATAAAGTATACAGTAAATTAAGCAGTAGTATCTTTCTTCTTTGAAGGCTTTCCTGTTTAAAGACCAACGTATTCTTCTGACAGCCTGCTATTGATTGGTTTACCCTTTATTGTTTTACTTTGTACCAATATGGGGTGGTGAAAACTACAAAGCCAAAAGGTTATTTAAACTCCAGGAAAGAGCCATTCGGATCATCTTTGGTCTCAATCATTGGGAGATTTGCAGGTCTGTCTTCCGTGACAACAACATGTTGACTTTTCCATCCATCTTCATTTTAGAATCTTTACAATTTTTTTAATACCCACATTTAATTTTCACTCATAGTTTTATCAGTTCATAATTTCAATCAGAGATACAAATGCAATCCGGCAAATCCTAGATCTAGGACCACATTCCATCAAAACCAAACTTATTCCATGTGCATCCACTTGTTCAGATCCCTACCTATTTTTTGAGACTTGAATTAGATTTTTAAAAAATACAGGCATGGTTTGAGAGAGTAAATAGTGGAAAAGGAGTTTTACAAAGTAACAAATTTCCTTTACGGAAATTCTCACTACAATACTTATTACTAAGCATTTATTTTCTTTACCTTGTTTGTACGAGATAGTTATTTTAATTCTATTCATAAGATATTTTGTTATGGATATAAGACTTATATGGAAGTGACTCTTGCCATGTACAAAATGTATTTTTTACGGCAATAAAGGAAACCTGAAATCTGAAATTGGTTATCACCATTTCTTTTAATCCGGAGACAAAACGTTAAAATTCCATACATAGATGACGATAACTGCCTGAACGTTTTGTTATTAGCACCAGCTGTTGTTAAAGGTGGTGTACCCCAAGGTTCTGTACTTGGGCCGATTTATTTTTGTCTGTTATAAACGATATTCACACCAGAAATCACCGTCTATGTATTTTTCCGACGATGCACATCTTATTTATTCTGTTCATGACTGTAAGATACTAGAAATAAGTGCGTTTTTACCGGGAGTTCACTTACTCAGTGACTGACTATGACTAACAATTCGCACTTCGTAAACACTCTCAAAACAAAGCTTTTGAATTCATCTAATTTGCGGAATCTCACGGGCTCCTTACTGTCTCGTAATATTCGTATAGATGAAGCAGAAATCAGTCTTTGCAGGAAATTACTTACCTATGACTAATAATTTACAAAAGATAAAATTTTGGATAATATCAATGAAGTGCTGAAAAAGTTGATCTCAGGAATGTTGATTTTCCATAGGTCGTCTTATTTTTCAGGTAGTGACGTTATTTTGATGGATATCATGGCTGCTATGTCCTGCTATGTACATTATAAAGATCAATATGTAATAAAGATCAGTGACAAATTATAAAGACTCGTCATGTGGGGTTAGGAGCAACTGAAACTCTTGCATCTGCTACAGATTCTTCAGTATATAAAACTAAACAATGGAAGTGATGTGAAAATCAAAAGTAAAAAATGGAATAACCGAATTAAGACTAATATAATTACAAAACGCTACTGTTGGCTCAACAATGAATGCTCGTCTGTGAGAGATTACTATCACCCTTGATTACTTAGAAGAGAACTAATTAAACTTTCCATTTGAACACCAAAACAAATGCTCGACATGAATAAAATCGACATAACGACGGACCCAAATCTATTTTAAAGAGGGCCGAGTAAAATTACCACGCCAGAGGGCTTTTTAAATGAGTCCAATATTTATTTAAGTCATAAAAGAAGCAGCCCATTAACAAGAATATATGGAGCTCGCCTGTGAGTATTACCCGTTGTTCATAGAGGTCATACATAATCTGATTAACTTCTCGGGGTTGTCTATATCACAGCTGTCAATCAATCAATTTTCATCGTTGATTATTCAAACAGTGATTGTCTACAGGTAGGCGTCCGGTAGCAAGGTAGTTAATTGATAAGTACTCCCGTAAAGCGTTGCACGCGTTGTATTTTAATAAGGTTTTAATTGGTAGCCCGTTATGATTGCACCTTAAATCATGTTCATACGGTAAACGTACTCGGCCATTATTGAATTATCTCGAGATCGCCCCATTTTCCTCGAAATTAAGGCGGTTTAGATCATTAGATATGGTAATATCACTAATTTGGATTTGTCAGCGGTAATCTAATTACTATCGGATTATTTTAACTGTTAGAAATACTTTACAGATCTGAGATTCTTCTGAGATGTGTGGAAAAATAAGTCTGATGGAATATGTTTATAGTAACATTCAGAAACTATGAGTAATTTAAATACCCCCGTTGCAGCAAACCTGCATACTCAGCGAATTTCCAATGAATATATAACATAACACATTATAACACTTAACAGGATTCATAAGAAATGTATTCACAAACAAGCGATATTTAAAATATTAATTATCCTCCATAAGAATAACATTGGGGATGAGTACGCAGGTTTGCTGCAACAAGGCACACAAAGTAATGGGTTTTTATGCAAATATCAATAGAACTCATCTTAGTGAAGTCACATACCAAGTTTCATCCATATACATTCATAAATAAGCGATATATAACATTTTAAGTATTTTCCATAAGAATAACATGGGGACCAAGTACCTAGGTTTGCTGCTACAGGAGCCATAGGCGAAAAATTGTTTTTTTGTGCAAACAACAATAAACCATAACCAGATCAAGCCATATACCAAATTTCGCCAGTTTATGTTCATAAATAAGCGAGATATACAATTTTTCTTTTTCTCCATAAGAATAACATTAGACAACGTACTGTGTTTAGCACTTTCAATATCTTGGTAACCAATTGACGTAGAGCAATGATCAAAATACCAAATTGTTTGTTTTTTTTAAGCTGAATTCAAATTCAAATTCAAATTCAAATTAAATTTGAAAACCCCAAAAAACACATTTTTGGGGTACAAAATCCCCCAAAAACCCCCCTTCGGATGGTGCGATTCATCTGGTTTTCGAACTCGTTCAAATAAATGGTACTTTGCACATTTGTACCAAATTTCATTAAGATCGGACCTTTTTTACGAGAGTTATCGTGCTTACGGACATATATATATATACATATATAAAAATTTGAATGAATGGTGTTTTTGGCATCTGGGGACCTCAAAATGAAAAGTTGTCATGGTCTCGCGCTTAAGTCTTACCATGAGACCTACGGTAATAGCTTCTTACCTATAGGGGAAATTCGCTAAAACTAGAACCAAGTTTTGACTTTGAATCAGTGAACGTGGTTGTGCTAGCTGGTTGACATTTAAAAAAATCTAATAGTGTTTAATCAATCAATAGTAATCTTATTTCCAAAGTTTTGAAATTAGGTAAAAATTGAACTATTGAAATAAACACAGTTGAAAAATGCAATAGCATGCATGCCTATGATAAATTAATTTTTATTTTATTATCCTACTTGTTATATGAATACTTGTTTTGATTTGTGAATTTTCCGCAGCAAGATAGATTATACTGAAACCGTTCTACGTCTATTCATGCACAGTATAACTTGTGTATACAAATACTAACTTCCCATTTATTTATTTATCTAATAAGTTTTTCTTTGTGAATAACTGAATCGATTCGTGAGCGTCTATCCATTTCTTCGGACCGTTTGGCCTTGTTTCTCACCCACTATTCTGGCCATTCAGATAACGTATTTTCATGTTATTCATGATACTGTAGTATCAATTTGTTAGGCCCGGTGAATATCAGCGGTTTGCGGCGGCGGTGCGGCAGCGGCGCGTTCTTGTCCATGTCCCTGTTGAGTTATCATATATTAAATTTAATTAAATAATTTACCTATCCTCAACTGACTTGGCTTGAAAAAAAAAAAAAAAAAAAAACTGAAGCTTTGTGACATAGGTTGGTGCTGCTACAAAGAATGTTATAATGCACTATAAAATGGTCTTATTATTTTATATTTTTGTATTTATATCTCCTAAATTACTTTTTGTTTATGATGTCGTATGTATATCCTTTTGAGCGGTACATACGGTTAAGATGGCCCAGTGTAACGTGCCCATGTTTTAGCTAAAGATTGGTACAATCATACGATCAATATTTAATCAAGAAATGTAGGCGTTATTGAGTAACTTTTCAAACACAAATACGTTGGCATTCCGATAGTTTTTGAATTTTGTAGCACTATCGAAACCAAATGTACAATGATAAGACTAGTTATACTCTTAAACTCGCAATAAATATTTAACCTATACCATCATAACGATAACAATAACAATAACAATAGCAATATTTGTATTGCCACTACAACGAGATATTATGTTTAGGAATTTTAAAATTGAAAAATAATTTATAAGTGGACTACGGTAATTACAACACACGGTAAATAAAATAACATTGCTAAACCTAGTTTTATCTATTCTCAATTATTATTCAACTGTTAGTTCAATTTTAAATAGTAAAAAAAGTGTGTTAAATTATCGCTCCGTCATATACTTTTTTAGAATGATCTATAAATTAATGAACAGCAATTTATTTGAAATTAGATAATCCTTTAATTTTCTCTTAAAAGATGAAGATTTTCTAGTGTTATAATTCCGCTGGTAAATTATTAATGAGTCTAACTCCTGCTTGGGATGTCTACATTATATAGAGTACATAATATCTAGGTAAATAAAGAGAGGGCTCCAGTCACGAAACGTCTCACGTTTGTACGAGCTTAAGAGTCTTCATCACCGGAAGTTGCTGGACGCTATCTTGGAGTTTTGTTCCATAAGGCCAATGTTAACTTTGTGCCTCCATTACTCCTCACCTGATCGCCACATACAATTCATTTTGGTGTCAAATTAAAGATTTCGTCATCCTCTAGGGAAATACAATATCGAATTCCTTAATTTGGGTATCATAGTTTCATAGTAAATAGTTTAATTTTGAACTGAATCACTTTACATGTTCTCATTAATTCGTAAAAAAAATCCAAATTCGACTATTGTATTTCCCTAGAGGGCGACGAAATCTTTAATTTGACACCAAAATTAATTGTTTGTGACGATCAGGTGAGGAGTAACGGAGGCACAAAATTAACATTGGCCTTATGGAACAAAATACCAAGATGGCGTCCGGCAACTTCCAGTGATGAAGACTCTTAAGATTCTCCTATAAAACCACTGTTAACTTTCAAAGTCAGCCTCGCCTCAAAGAATTATTTTAAAGCGTTGATTTATGATTCATCGTAAAGATAAAACAAATACCTAGCGATTTTGATGAGCTGAATATTAATACCACAAATATTTTGCCCATTAAAACAATGTTATAATGAAAATTTTTGAATTGTATTGCATGATTAAACAGTATACAGTATTGTTATATTGAAATTTTGCTCACTGGAATTTTTAGGTAGTGAATCAAGCTAATGAATTTGGATAATCCGTTAATGGGGGCGGGGGTTGTTTGAAAGTCAACATTTGCCTTATGGGGGAGGTAGGTAGAAACGCGAATTGTTGCGTCATTAGAGCCCCCTCTTAAAAGATCAATTTCCCCCGATACATCTATTAGATTTATTATATTAAATCGTAGCCATTTAAAGCAACAAGACCAATGAAGGGGAATCTGATGGTTCATGAACCACCTCCTGTTTTTCAATTGCCTCCCGACTTCTTTGACCTAAAAGGAAGTAGATCGTTCCCCATCTCCCCAATCTCTACCGCTTCCTGAGGGACGCGAGACGTCTTTCTCGCAGCGGAACGGCCATACGTCTTGATCTGTCGGCGAATTTAATCTTGCCGATGTTATCGCTAATCTGCCGTCATCCGCCGTCCGCCGTCGCTGGCCGTTTCGCCACAATGCCGCACAGCAAGTGGACTCGCTATCGATCAGTCGGACCGCAGGTCGCCGCATCGATGGCGATTTGAATACACGTGAGCTATTTATGAGCGATTGTCCAGCTCTGAATAACTCGGTCAGTCCGCCTAAACGGTCGCCCGGCCATCTATCTCGGCTGTTAGGCCATTAGGATCTGCCGCCGGGATGTCGGGGAAGAATCGACGGCGGATCGACGTTATAAAGATGCTACTCCTGTTTTGCATCCGTCCCCGTCAACGTCTGACCGTCCGTCTCCCGACCGTGGGAACGAGCTGGAGGATATGCAATCTTGTTGAGTAATTTGTATAATGTTGATGTCCATGTCGGTTTCGTTCTGATCCGGAATCAATAGAGGTTTGATTTTTATCGAGTTTGATTTGTTTTAACTGATTTCTCCGATTTAAAAACGAAAAAAAACGAATTGCTAAACAAATAGCATAACACATTTTACTCTAACACTGACTGTAAAATAATTGCCACTGTTTGAGTCAGATGTATTAGTAATGTGGAACTATTTACTTTAGCAGCCCTTTAATCTTAAGTATTCAATCAACAATTTCTTGTAAAACATTTTAAGTGAGTTACAATGAAACCGGGTATACAATAGGTATCAAAACACTAGAAATTATATTTACACTTACACTGTATTTATTTACAAGACGGTAAATATACACAGAGGTACAAGGCGACCTATTAAAATCAGTCGCACCGGTCATCATCAGGCCCAATCAGAGACGCAGTTTACTGAATCTTGTCTTCAGTACTGTGAGAAATAATGGTGGCGTAAGATATGCCCAAATAACAAATAAATAACAAATTATGTTGTTATACAAAGTACTGTAGCATCACTGAAAAGATATACTAAAAGCAACGAATACAACGTTCAATATACGTGTAGTCAGAAGATAACACTTTGTACCTCAATATGTTGCAATTCTCAATACCTGTAGTCAATTTAATTATATTGTTTTCAATTTCAAATAATTCTCTTTCGAAACACCAGCTATGCACAGATAAGACGTAGAGACACGAAAATACCACCATGGTGGGTCTAAATTATCAGTAATTACCCAAAATGTTTTGTTAGGGTTCGGTTACTAAGCATTTGTGTGGACTCCATGCGCGGATGTGAGTGGCTTCAATCATCACTAGAGCCTCAGTCTCGCTTAGAACAGCACTTCGTGTGGGGTAGAGTAATCTGGGTATCATCTCATAAGCTAATTTCTTGATGTTTTCCAGTCCATCGAAAATAAATCTGGATTTGGACCTACTTAAGTGATTAGTTTTTTTTTTTTACTTCTGTGGGTTTGATTTCATCTCCGAGAGGTCTTGACCTGAACTGAACTGTTTACGTTTACGTTGCCCTAGGGTATTAAGGGGCTTGAATATGATACGCAGCTAAATAAAACAAGTTTTTTTAACCAAATTTGCATTTTTTGATCAGCAAAGTATGATCAAATTGAGTTACTGTCCTCAGTTTTTCTTGTGCAATGATTGTCCCCGCTTTTCACCCTTCTTGACAAAACACCAGAGAATCAACATAAACTTATATCATTGAGCGTTCATAAACTTCCCAACAAGAACTCGTTCGTATTTTTTAATTATTATCAACAATCCAATCAGGCTCGGCCTTAGACACCTGTTCTAGAATGCAGACATCGAATAATATATTAGCACAACTAACAGTACTTTTCCATGTTTAAAATCGAATCCAAGCATCTATATATTAATACAAGAGGGGTTTTCTTCACAGTCATAACTCGATAACGGCTGGACTGATCTTTAACGTTTGAGGTGTCAAATTAAAGGTATTTTTAGGTAGATTTGCCAATACGCCTCAGAATTGTAAGAAATTACATCACTTACATACAGTAAAGGGCTGAACGTTTGGAACTGTGGCGCTATCCGACAGCGGAAATCTAAACTACGTGTTGATTGAAAGTACGTTGTTATCATCCGTTTTAATATCAGATGTTTTGTTATGTTTGTTTACAACTGAAGTAACCTTTCGTTGGGTACAGACTTGCTCGGATTCGAGCAACAGGGCAACTAGTCTTCTTTAATACAAAGTCTCAACCTATAGTCAGTTCAGGATAATGCTGAGACATAGTAATGCCGGACATGCGGGCTCAGCTGTTATAATGATGAGAAGTGTCAGAGATACCAACTCAACACCTGACTGTGCCAGTGTTGCCACCTACACGACAGAACCAGTCCAGACACACTGACACACAGACTCGGACCTTGAGCGAGGACGTATACCTCTGTCTGGATCTGCATACGGCTGCTGCTACTTGCTGTGCCGAGTCTAATGACTTGGCTTGGCGCAATGCCTTTTTTTCCCTCCGTTTCAATTTGAATGAGTCTACTTTATGGCACTCTGTGTTCAAGGTTTAATCTCGCTCGATGGAATTAAGATTTAATAAGATGAAAATGAAGCGTATAAGGAGTTGCAATCTAAATAGCAATCCCAAGGCCAATGTTATTCTGTTTTTTCTGTCTTTTGCGACTAATTCTATTTTACTGTTTAATCTTTAAACTGCATGTTCAAAAACCGATAAGCAATTATTGTTTAAAATTCATTGTTGATGATGTTATGTTATGTTATGTTATGTTTATGTTATTTTTTTCACCAAACTTAAAATAAAGACAACAAATATTTGTATTGAATGAAAGCGTCCTTCGATTTTTTATCCCTTCCTTATTGTTTATGAAATAGTCAGAAACAGATTTTTCTTACTGTAACATATCCACGCAATAGTGCACTAAGAAGCAAAAAAGTCGATTCAAAAACACTACTGATTGATAGACGCTAATCACTGAACCATCATGAACAATAATATATTCGGTAACCCAGCGCTCATGAATATTGGAAGACGACGTTTCAGTGGATTTTCGAGAGGAAAAGGACTCGAGGCTTGATCCTATCGTAGGTGAACGAACCCTCTTAATATAAGGGAAAGTAAAAGGTCTTATCTCCAAATTGGAAATGCATCCGTCGAATCCATCACGGTAGCGTGTTTGTGAAGACAACGGAGAGCTTAGGCTTGTTCAGATCGGAGATATCCGTGAGTCACAACAGAGTAATCCTAGCAGAGGGCGCTAGGGTGCCATTAATTAGGAGCAATCCGGCCCGGAGGACCAAGAACACGCGTCAACCCTTGCGGCTAATGGTAGATGGTCGATAACAGGACAGCGATGGGGAGGGAGCCGGCCACGGGGTGACACAACCATCTCCTTATCAGCGTGTTCTACAAGGTGAACGACCTGGACGAACTAAAGGGTTGGCCGCAACACTGTCCGGGTTGACCGGTAGACAATGGATGTTTTGACATAGATCATCGGACGTCTATCGCCTCAGGCATCTTTTGCAAGAGAAGGGGTGAAAATCTTGTGTTTGTGAGTTGACAGTTATCCTTTCATCTGGACAAAGGGTTTTGGATTTTGAAAATCGGCTTACTGATGCCAATCTATCAAAAACATAACGTAATTATAACGCTTCATGGAAATTATATTCGCTAACATTATTAGCTAAGAAATTAATCATTTTTACTGTTGTCGATAGAGAACATATTTGTGAACACTTTTTATACAATCCTGCTGAACGTACGACACATATTATTTTTAAACAAAGTAAAAAACAAGGGTAAAAATCAATTAATAAACAAAGAATTCGCAAACTCCCACTCGTACAATTCTCAGAAGCACTGCACTCGGTGGGCAGAAGGCGAGAGTGATTACACAACGCCGCACCGTCTGCACCGCGTCTGCGAGGTTTAGTGTTAGTGAGGCTGCGTCAGTGACCAACTACCCGTATCGTCTGGATGTTTTATGCCCGTGATGCAATCAGGGATGCGAGACACCTGCCTCACAATCAGTCAACGGGTAATTAAAGAGAATCGGCTCCAGGACAAAACCTTGTGGTACGCCAAGGTTTGATCACAGTGATAAGATTAGATATTCATCACACTTCGACAACTCACACAGTCTCCGATCTGTGTCTTTGAAGATAAGAGAATACTGTCGTTTTCTTTAATCAGGTGGTATAATGGTATTTTAATTGGGTACTAGTTTGTTTTAGGTTTATTTTATTAGTTGTATGTACTAATCACAATTAAGTGGTATTTTAACAACAATGACTATTTTGTAGTGATTTTCATTTCACAAGTATTGGTTGTATAGGCATTTGTCTAGCTGAAAAATTACATTTTAAGATAATAGTTAATAATCGGTTGATCTAACGTATATACTTATATATTCCATATTCAATAGTTGTTAATTGAACGGCTGAAGCAATAATTACTCCGTAACTTATTATATAAATCAAATTTTTATATTTAAATTCTTGAAAGACATTTAATTTCTCAGAATAAATTTTTTGGATTATATCCTCATCATTGGTTTACTAAATTGGATCTAAATTTAGTGATTGGAATGTGGGAAACTGAAAAGTTCGACAATTTTGTTAAATTTAACATATTTATTTATATTTATTTTATATATTTTGTTTATTAAATTGTTATTGGTCCTACTCGATTACGAGTGATTGCAATAACAGGATATATTCAATGACATCCATTATTTACAAATCTTTATATTAATAGGCAATCACAAAACAGTCCCTTATTTTTTCTCAGGTTGTGTGCATCGTAGGAGAAATTCACACGTACGTACGTTAGAAAGGTGTTGTTCTGTAGATGAGCAGAAACCACTTATAATTTACGTCGGCCCTCAGGGCTACGCCCCCCAGGCCTTCGATCTTTCAATCCTATACTCTAATATGAGTAAGGTTTGCTTGTATGTATGCTTGCTTGCGATATTGATTTCAAAAGCGGCTCCAACGATTTCCTTCAAATGTTCGAAATAACTAATTTCTGGGATAAAAATAAGTTCTAGACAGACCTCAACCCCAGGAAAAATCAATTTATGTAAAAAAAAACTAAAATGAAAAGT
Source organism: Allygus modestus (assembly GCA_963675035.1). Taxonomy (NCBI): domain Eukaryota; kingdom Metazoa; phylum Arthropoda; class Insecta; order Hemiptera; family Cicadellidae; genus Allygus; species Allygus modestus. Next base: position 326,496,630 of record OY776112.1, read on the forward strand.
TAAAAAATTAACATTGGGCTTATGACGTTTCAAATCAAAACAAAAGAATTGTAACAGCTGTTCATAATCAACCAGGGAACTGTCAAAGTAATACTCATGTTGTTTATGATTATTGACATGTGGTTTCCTGAGAGCAGAGATTAAAATATTTGAGTGAAGATTACATGTATAAAGTAGTAAAATAAATCAAAGGGATATTGTGAGCTATAAATAACAACTGGAGTGACCTTAAAAATGTAGAAAAGAGGCAAATGATTTTTACAAATCTGACCATCAGGAAGGGGAAGTGGTGAAATATGCTCCAAGTTATCTAAACAAACTGACTGGCCTTCCCCCGAGCAAAGCTCGGCCTCCAGGTATTGTTAATCTTATGGAAGAACGGTAATCAATTTAATTGTATATTTTACAGCTGATATAATAACAAATAATATCGCAAGAGCAAGAACAGATGTTTCAGGGCTAATGTAAATTAAAATTACTACTGACTACTGGAATGGTAACACCCTTCTCTTATTCTTTTTAACTCCACATTCAAAATCAAACCTGGGTGTGAGTGGGAGAGGGTGATGGAGTAGGAGAGGGAGAGATAGAAAGAGAGGTTATTCGAGAAGTTGAGGATAAGGACACTGGTTCAAATGGATGTGCCAAAACATTCACGCAAACAGCCATTATTCGAATGTGCTGCTTATGTTTACGTATCTATATTTTTGGTCGAATTCCGACCTCTGGGCAATCGCCAGTAAGTATAAATCCCAAAAAACCATCTACAACTGATAGAAATACAAATGTTCCTTTAGATGAGTTAAACCCCTTTATATGTTATGAAAGCCTGTAATTTGTTCACAAAATGGTCCTACTTTATGATATTGTAATCACCATAACTATTTTATATGATAAAATAATATGTTTCTCTTGAAAACACCGAACCCTGTCGATTTTTCACAGAACAACCCCTTGCCGTTTAAATACCCCGTGGGAACGCCACGCCCGCCGGCGGGGTCGCAGTTATGTCCGCGATTTGTTCCAGATCGTGTTCCAAAACCGTCGCCAATATTTCGTCCTTTGCGGCTACCGTCGGCAGCCTCAGGGGTGTAGGCCTAGGCGTGAAGTATCAACTGCGGGGGTGAACGCGAGATTTCACGGGGTGTCATTTCCACCCTCAAAGCCACCCGCGCTGGTCACCCGTGCAGGTGGCCACTTCACACCGGATTATGTGTCCCAAATAAATGTTGCGATAAACTTTGAAACATATCAGTGATTCCTCTACATATGGGGAGGAATATTGAAATTTAAACTGATGTCTTATTCTTTTTTGTTGTCTGTTAATCTTACATACATTTCCAGACTATTCATCATGATTCAGACTAGTTCAAACTTTTGGCTCCTTTCTGAACATTGAAGACGTGTTCCTATAAAAGAATTATTTTGATTCATATTATATCTCGGACATATATGAAAAAAATAAGTTGTACAGTAAGATGACTACAAGGTTCATAATGGGACTACATTAACAAGTTATAATTCTTTTTCCATTTATAATGTGTCTGGAATCATAGACTATAGGATCAAATCTCGGAATTTCAAAACAAAAACCCCTATTGTACTTATATCCGTTAGAAAACAAAATACCCCCGTCGCAGCAAACCTGCATACTCAGCGAATTTCCAATGAATATATAACATAACACATTAAAACACTTAACAGGATTCATAAGAAATTCACAAACAAGCGATATTTAAAATATTAATTATTCTCCATAAGAATAACATTGGGGATGAGTACGCAGCACACCAAACAAGGCACACCAAATAATGGGTTTTTATGCAAATATCAATAGAACTCATCTTAGTGAAGGCACATACCAAGTTTCATCCATACAAATATACATTCATAAATAAGCGATATATAACATTTTAAGTATTTTCCATAAGAATAACATGGGGACCAAGTACCTAGGTTTGCTGCTACAGGAAACATTGGCGAAAATTTTTTTTTTGTGGAAACAACAATAAACCACAACCAGATCAAGCCATATACCAAATTTCGCCAGTTTATATTCATAAATAAGCGAGATATACAATTTTTCTTTTTCTCCATAAGAATAACATTAGACAACGTACTGTGTTTAGCACTTTCAATATCTCGGTAACCAATTGACGTAGAGCAATGATCAAAATACCAAATTGTTTGTTTTTTTAAGCTGAATTCAATGGTATAAATTAAAATTACATGTGAAAACCCCAAAAAACACATTTTTGGGGAACAAAAACCCCCCAAAACCCCCCTTCGGATGGTGCGATTCATCTGGTTTTCGAACTCGTTCAAATAAATGGTACTTTACACATTTGTACCAAATTTCATTAAGATCGGACCTTTTTTACGAGAGTTATCGTGCTTACGGACACACATATATGTATATATATATATATATATATATATATATATATATACATATATAAAAATTTGAACGAATGGTGTTTTTGGCATCTGGGGACCTCAAAATGAAAAGTTATCATGGTCTCGGGCTTAAGTCTTACCATGAGACCTACGGTAATAGCTTCTTCCCTATAGGGGAAATTCGCTAAAACAAAAAAGGAAGTCAAGTTACAATCTTGTATATTATCCAACAAAAGTTAATATTATGTTTATTCATTTAATATTGCGTTACATTAAAACAAAATAATGAATTACTAAAATAAGGAACACACAAATAGTTACACGTTTTCCTGTTAAACTTTTTTATACATATAATTTCCGTAGCTTTAGGGCAAAAAGTGCAGTGATAGTAATTCAATATAAGACGATTATTTTACACAGAAATATTAAAATTTCTAGTTAAGAAGTGGCATTTTGTATAGACGGTGGCTTCTGGCAATTTTTCAATTGCGTAGGCTCAGTCAAGACATATAATATTCACTGTTAAGTCAAGTGTGCTCAGGCAACAATTTATAGGTTTGTTGTAAGATTTATTGGCTTAGAAAATGCCCAAATCAGTCTTAATACATTGTACTGAAATATTAAGAATATGTATTCTCATACAAAATTAAATTTGTTTCTATTGCAATAAATTGTCTGTACTCCTATTTCCTGTGGGAGGCAATATAAACTATAAGCATCAAACTTGTAATTTTAAAATATTTTTAAATCAACGGAGATATTTTCAAGAGTAACTGTAAGTTTGAATGACATTGTAAGTATATTAATGACCTGATAAATTATGACTGCCCATTTACGATATGTTTTACTTTTGACCATACAGAAGTTAAAGAGTTTAATTAGTGTAGAGTGATTTAAACACATTGTGTACTCTTCTGAGTTTCACTGTTAGCATGAGTTACTTATTACCATACCAACACGTTTCTTACAACACTGCATTCTAAACTTATGAGTGGCTGACGAACAACTCAGGTCAAACTTAAACTCCCCAACCGTGGCATTTCCTCAAACTCATTTTCCTACAAATATATCAGTAATTTTATTAACATAATCTGACCCAAATCTCTGTCTGCCACTCTTCATTAACTTGTAAATTGTTTTCATTGCAGGTATTCCGTCTGCGTGGCGCTTGGCACCGGAATAAATCAGCGTCTAGATTTTCTCGGTTAATCGTAACGATGAGGTATAACGGGCTGCGCGGTGCCGACGCTAGGCTCACTGCGCACCTGCCAGTGGCTCTGCACGTGCGCGGTGGTGATTGACAGTAGCAGACATGCGCGGTGCTTTGACGGCTTATATGACAATCGCGGCTGCCGGTCACTTCCACGCAGCTTGGGTGGCTTAAAGTCTTCATTGTCAGTCCGTTTGGTTTAGCTGATTCGAGAAAGGTGTAATTTTCTGCACCTTTGTCGGAGGGATTGTCCACAAATTTGTTGTAATCCGGTGTTTGTGGGTTCCAACTGACAACATTGTTCGGGAGCCCGTTGGCAACCCTTTTCGAGGCATTGAAGTTAGATGTCTAGCATGTGTGTGGGTTCCCTTTAAATGATGTTGCATGTTAGATTTGTGTACTACCGTTGGGTTGGTTTTTGTTGATTTAAAAACCAAATAAAAATTTACAACTAGTACAGTATATACCAAAATATTGATGGTATAATGTTAAAATATTAATATTACAAACGTTGTATTACAATATAAAAATTGTAATAACTAACTTTATATTAGATATCTCAAAACGTTTAAATACCATTTAAATACCTCATAACTATAACAAGTTATATGGTAGTAAACGTTTTAAAATTATATCGCAAACCTTTATTTCAATAAATTAACCAAAACTTAAAATGATGTACGCATAAAAATTTTTACAGACTATCTATAAAATCACAAAAATTTAAAGACTATTGGTTTAATAAGTACTTTACGTAATTATTAAATAACATATAATATTTAATCTAATGAAGTAATACGTTATACAGCAAATGTTTGTTTTTGAAAATCTGGATAAAAATCTATTAAAGATAGTTATGTTAGTCCAATGGTTAAGATATTACGTCAACTTTATTGCATATTATACTTCTTAATTCCCTAAGGATACTTTGTGTGGTCAGCCAATTTGGACGATTGAGGTGTCAAATTAAACGGATTTCCCTCAAGATGTTTTGGAAATAATTGATTTTCCCCTCAGTTCTCAGGGCTCCCTCCACCACACTGGCCCTTAAAGTCCCATGTTATTCTTACGGAAGAACATATTTTATTTTGGTCACATAGTTTTGGTTAGCATTAAGATAAACAGCTGTTATAAGGAATATTTATAACTGTAGACTATCGCTTTGTTGTTTACGTTTTTGAACTGAATTGCGATTTATATCTCCGATATCCCCGTGGGGAGAAGGTATACTGGTTAGTTTTCTCTGGAAATTTTCAATGGATAAAAATCCGTATGTGGCCTCCTTCCAGCAGGTTCGCTCCTACAGGTTGCTTCCTCCACCTCCGCAGCCCGGACTCCCGCGGCACCCTCACTGCATCACTCGGCCCACCTGGTCTCTACCTTAGCGCCGGCATTTAAACGTTGTTTTCCTCGGAGTCCCGGACAAAGCAGAAGAAAGATCAGCTGCCACGAGTCCATTCTACTGACTCCATCAAAAGCTAGTTCAGGTAGGCGTGCGGAATGTCCCCTTGTCTCTGGCCCGACTATGAACTCCCTGAATGGGTTCGTCAGGTGACAAAGGCGACCACCCCCGGACCCCTCGGTTGCGGCCGAGGATCGATCACTGGAACCTCCTGGCTCCTGGAAGGGTGAAATTTACGGATTCCTAAAAAAAAGTCCTACTATTTTATCGAACGAGTATAAAACTATCTGTGTGTTACAGCTATACTTTAACGCGTTGGTGATGAAGGAAATCATATTTCTGAAACGATCTCAGTGAACGGTATCATACTCTTCTATGGTCATTAGTAGCTATGGTTTAAAAAAAACGAAGTTTATAAAGTCTTAAACTATAAATATTTATCACTTAGTATTGAAACTTACTTTAATTTTGGTAATTTTTTGAATTATTGTTACTATTCAAGTTTTTGTACAGATATCAGTACGTTAAACAAACTTGAAACTTTATCATAGCACTATTATAATTTGAATAATTGCATTCCATTAGTAACTGCAAACACAATAATTGAAATGTTCAGTCGTGGATTATAACCGATTTATTTTCTTAATCGACCGCTGAATCAAAGCCAACACTTGAGATGATTCCTGTCGATAGCAACGGTCGGTTGGCAGAATAAGGCGATTGATCCGGTTCGATAATTGGTTTATATGGGAGTAACGAGAATTGACAAACCAACAGGTGATTTTTCACGTTGAAGATATAAATGGGTGCAATCACTGGTCCACGCAGTCCAATATTTTGTAATGCAGATGACTTCGACGGTTAAATTGACACGTTAACGATGTAACGTGTAAATGTTGGCGAGATAAATTTGCCGGGACTGGTCCAGAGGCCAACTAGACCGGGGAAGTGCGCGTCACTTTGGCTGGGTAGAATACTTTCAAGTCATGGGTGGTACAGTACTTGAATCTTCATTGTGGATGTTTATACTGACTTTGATCAGAGACACCACGGTACAATTTGTAATTGACTCTCATGAATTCCAAATAAGAGGAGTAAATCGCAATATAATTAAATATTTTTATTTAAAAACGTCATACCTCATTAAATTGACGTTACGATTTACTAACTCAAAGTCCATATGGATTCTAAACGTTTCGACGACAAGACGTTATCCTCAACAAAATTGCGTAGACATCAACAAAATTGCGTAATCGTACGTAATCGCTGTCTTTCTGTTTGACAAATTCTCAGATCTTCTAGAAAGAGATTTTAAATTTGACACCTTCGTGAAATGAGCTAATTGTTCAAGAAACGTACGTAGGACAAAAACAATATCGACATTCCAGGTATATTGTTATGGTGATACACACATAGATGTCCAGAAAGCCCTCTTGAAGAAGTCAATAATAACACTTCAAATATACAACTACAAATCGCTGTGAGGATGTTTCAATCCTTCAAAATGAGTTTGAATCTGACAGGCCCTCCAGACGAGAAATTACTCTCAAGGTGTCTTTTACCGTAACTCTTATCCAGTTAGCACATTACGAGTCTCCTGATAAAGCATTGCCATGATTCATGTAGCTCTCAGTAGTGATTTGCCATTCTTTATGACTGCTGCTATAATGTCTACCACCATTGTAACAGCTTACAACGAGCCACTAAATGCGGAGCGACTCAGGGGAGAAATGATGGACGACTATGACGTCACTGCTCACAAGCATGACGTCGTAGTTTTCAAGTGGATTCACTTGTTTGCACAATTTATTCATTGAATCACTTGTTTGCAATTGCATTGCATTTTCGATCTGGCGTTTGTTTGGCGTTAGTTTGGGATTTATTTATTTGAGAGTTAGTACAAATGGTTGTGAAGTATCCTACATTAAAATCAATCAGTCAGCAAGTCTAATTTAATTTATTAAATACTCCTTCCCTAACTGATTTTGTACATATAGGCCCAGAAAATAAAAAAGCCTATTATAAATTTTTGTTCGACCCACACATGTTGCTGTAATGTTTACCTTACATTGATTTCTAAAATGCACTTCTAGATCTAAATGCTTATGTTAACTGCACAACAGTTTTACTGTTGATGATCAACAGTTAAGCTTGGTCAATTTAACATAATAGGCTAAGTTACACATTATTGTGATGTTTATTTATGTATGTTATCCACAATGTCGGAAGTTTGACTATTTGGTATTTGAAAATTATATAGAGTACCATTATTTACAGCACGCAACAGCAGTTAGGCTACCGGTAGGTTAGTTTATCATAAATATTTCAACCACATTTGTGTTCTTGAGTTCCGCTTGTCCCGACACCATTAATTATTTTTAAAGAAGAAAACTACTGCTTGTGAGCAGTGACGTCATAGTCGTCCATCGTTTCTCCCCTGAGTCGCTCCGCACTAAATGCCTTGCAGTGATCACCGATGTGGTTCTCCCAGAAAAGTGTTGTTGTTGTCGGCGACTTTACAGCGGCCTTTGAGAGACATAAACACAGGTTGTGAAATCATCATGTTATAAGTAATTAATTTAATTTGAGTTTGTTGAAATAAATATGATTATTACATGTAATAAATATTAAGTATTGTCGTATTGTCATATTATTGATCTATGAAAATTAAACTATGTAGAAATTGACTGGAATTGCATTCGTCACACGTAAAAATACCACATTTGTCTACTTTAAGCTGTCATTAAAACAAGTCCTGAATAAAAGAGATTAGGAGAAATCTTTCAACCATTTGTTAAACAAGAAATGGATTTATGGAATTTAATTCGAATTGGCAACCTGTTAAAACAGTGGATTCCTCTATAAGAATCTGATGTTTGCCAGATCGACGCTGAGCGAATTTCTGAGCGAGATTCTGAGAACATTTTGTGAAGGTTCGAAATTGGATCTAGCTGCCATTGGTCACTGGGCTATTAATTAATTATCCTGGCTAAATAACCAGAGAGTCTTATAGACTGTAACAAAGCTACACAAGGCATCTCACCCATGATTTTTATTTTTGTCTGTGTGCATCAGTGGCATATTTTGACCTTTTGAAAGGCTCAAGACCCTGATCTTTTTACTATCCAAGATCGATTTATTCTTGGCAAGCTTCATTAATGAATAACCCAATGACAAATGGTAGTTGGGTCCAGTATCAAACCCTTCACTAAATTTTCGAATTTTGCCCAGGATCAACCTGGTGAACCTCAGATTATGAGGAAACTCCAACCACTACACTACTTAGAAAGTTGTTTTGGCAAGTATCTGAAAGATTATTCAACAAGGACAAAATAACTTTAGATATTGATATTGTAGCTTGGTATTCATGATAACGATACGAAAGGAATTGTTGAACTTTCACAGAAGGAATTTAATAAAATGGAGAAAAATCAAACAAGAAAAATTAAAACTTTACTAGAACATTAGAAAGTATCTATATGTTAGGTAGTGGGTGAGTATTGAGACAAGTTCGTACACTAATGCGAATTGTAATGGTCCATAAACGAAGGTTAATGGTGGACCTAATCATTTTCTTCCTGGATCCGAAAACGTTTTTGTTTTTGCCTTAGTGATATTTGTTTTGTGTTTTTATCACCGATTAGACGCAGTAATGAAAGGTACACTTGCTCAGACAAACATTCAGGGTATGAAATTAAATGCATAAGTATCCTATGTAGACATCTTATATCCAACAATTTAAGAGTCTTCATCACCGGAAGTTGCCGGACACCATCTTGGTGTTTTGTTCCGTAAGGCCAATGTTAACTTTGTGCCTCCGTTACTCCTCACCTGATCGTCACAAACAATTAATTTTGGTGTCAAGTTAAAGGTTTCGTCGTACTCTAGGGAAATACAATAGTCGAATTGGGATTTTGTTACAAATTATTGAGAACATTTACAGTGTTTCAGTTCACAATTCAACTTTTCATTATGAAACTATGATACCCAAATTAATGAATTCGACATTGTATTTCCCTAGAGGACGACGAAACCTTTAATTTGACACCAAAATGAATTGTATGTGACGATCAGGTGAGGAATAATGGAGACAAAAAGTTAACATTGGCCTTATGGAACAAAACTCCAAGATGGTGTCAAGCAACTTTCCGGTGATGAAGACTCTTAATCTTCTGTCATGATATTTGGATTTAATCAAAATCGTTCCCCGACAAAGAAGTGCTATTATACCACTATTTATATAATAGTGTCCTTATAAGTTGTCCCAGTTTCCGACAGACCACTAATTAGTTATTAATGAGTTGCGGTGTTGTTCCAACCCATCAAACGCGGCGCATTCTGTAGGGCGCAGCGGGAACTACTTCAGACCGACAGGGGCTCTCGCGGGCTGTAGAGGAACTACTATCCATGCACTATGAATACACAACTAGTAAATGTAATGTTGACAATTCAGACACTTGTTTTGACGCTTGGAGCATTGTATACGTATTGCACTCAAACACAAAGCAGCTTTGGGTGGTTATATGATGATGTATGGATCAGCTGCTGTCCATCTCTCTCTTTCTCTCTCGCTATCTCTCGTTTAATTGAAGAACAACATCGAATTGGTGAACATTTTTACCGAATTTTACTCATTAGACCTGGCATTCTTAGTGTTTGTGTATCACTGCGAATTGGCAAAATTCAGCAACAACTTTCGCCAGTTTGATGTAGTTCTACCCTAAAACGAGAGATAGCGCGCGAGAGAGACAGCACCAACCACCCATGCACCTACGCTAACGCTTTCTTTTGTTTGACTGCAGAACTTCGTCTCCAGCGCACCAAGTGTCAGAAAAGTGGGTGAATTTTTAACATTAGACCTGGCCTTTTTGGCGTGCGGGTGTCATTTTCTATAATATCTGACCCTTTTAGTGTTTGTGTGTTGATTGGTATTGTACAGAGATGACTTAATGGCCAGCTAATAAACAAATGGTGGAGGGGAAGTACCCCCACCACTACCAGTCCTTACGTCATAGCACACTAGTAAATTGAATTTTAAATAGTAAGATATCATCACAGCTGATTATTTAAAGCCATTACGTTACGTAGATAGTTTCTTGGTTGACTTTGTGTATGAAAAGTGGAAGGAGGAACGTTCCCCTCTCTCATCTGTTTAGAGGTATTAGCTTATCATCGAGTCACCTCCTTGCAGTACACAATGGTTGAAAAATCTATAGTTGACCTAGATAGATCTTTATTTATACTATTTTTTTAAACTGGTAAATATATATTTTTTAACATAAATTATTATTGATCTCCAAGGTTTGACCATCGATCCCACACCTATTCTTGGAATTATAGTTTTATTCTGTATATTCTAAACCTCGACTCGAATATGAGAACAATTGTATTTTTGAAACTCATAATAGCGATGGATTTGAATTTATTTCTTGATTTATTTGGACTTTACCTATCGCTTCTAGTGTTTAAAACTACACTACGTTTCGGGAGGTAAGGAAACTCCTCCCGTTATCAAGTGAACCATACTTACATATACATATCAAGTTCTTACACCTAACTAACCTACATTTTTTTGGATTTTCTTAATTTTGTCTTTTACATTTTAATTAAATTAACACAAAAATAACAAATACATATACAAAAAGTAAAAAACAATACACTATGTAAATGTTGTGTTAGTATTGTTTTTTTTACTTTTTGTATATGTATTTGTTATTTTTGTGTTGGTGTAATTAAAATGTAAAAGAAGAAAATTAAGAAAAAATATGTGGGTTAGTTAGGTGTAAGAACTTGATATTTAGATGTCAGTAGGGTTCACTTGATAAAGGGAGGAGTTTCCTTACCTCCCGAAACGTAGTATAGTTTTAAACATAGAGTCGATAGGTAAAGTCCAAATAAATCAAGAAATATATGAGAAAAATCTCTCCGTGGGAACCTCATAATTCAAAATTTACGACATAATCTTCGTTCGAGCTATTAAAAACTTCTTGACGATAGAGATATCAGATCAGATAATCTAGTTTAGAAAGCCATTTCCATCGGCCTAACTGATAGAGGCAATCTTGTCGCTAAATCGTCCAGAATATAACTAACCCTGAAAAATACCCTCATGATCGCTTTTTCCCACCAAACTTTATGTTAATAGAGCGATCGAGAGTCGATAACAGAGAGATCGCGGGTGATCGACGATCGCCATCAAGGATGACACTAGTAATCGCCGATCTACGGGATCGATAAAAACGTCGGCGACGACGTAAAGGAGCTCCGATAATTTACGCGGAAATTGGAAAATTGATCCGGCCATTAGTATTAGCGGGAATTTCGTGTATTAAACTATTAGCGGAAGTGGAAGTGGGCAGTCGGGCAGTCGGGCAGGTGGCGGGAGCGTGGTGCGGTGCCCGGCACTGCGATCGCATCGTGCTCTCGCGGGCATGATAGATCGCTGCACTGACCACCGCCAAACTGCAACTCCTAAATCTGCGCCGCTTATATTGCAATAAACATTTATCATTATTGAGGAGAGTCGGATAAAAACTCGGCGTCATAAACAGCCGGCCGACCGCCGTTGCAGCGAAACGCCTGCGCCCGTAGCCGCGGCCGTTCATCATCAGGTTGTTAGGAATATTCATCTTCTATCCGGGGTTTGCACGCGTTCAACAGTGTTTTAGCACCTCCGATGCAACAAATCAGGCGAAATTAATTAAAGGAGGTGTAAATGTTTTGATTAAACGAATCGATTGCGAGTAAATCTCTCATTGCGATAACTTCCAAACGATGCGTTCGTTTTTAATGGAATTTCGAATATAGAAAGAGAACAGAATTACTTTCACCATAGCATTTAAGTAATAGTAACAATCAGAATAGGCAATAATTACCATTAAAAAATGTTTTAAAGTTACATTTCCTAAGGTGGTAAATAAATGGACACGTTGTTCCAACCAAAATAATTTTACTTTAAAAATTACCATTTCGCGAACGATCTGGAATCTGGACAAAACTAACGAATACTCGTTAGTAGTAAAGATTCCAAGGAATAGCATCGGTCTAAGGTATCATCCTTGTGGCATTCCTGTCTAATGAACCGCGCGCATTCCTTCAGCCGCGACGTGTCCAGTTCGCGCCGCCAGCGCCAGCTCGCTAATCGCCTACACTGTTCATTTGTTGCCTTCCATCGCGTTCCCCACCGTTTTACTGCTGTCGAACTACCGCGTTCGCGATATAAACGTTTTTTAGTGCGAATCACCGATGTTTTCCCCGCCTAAAAACCTTAGATGGTTCCGAAATTCCGAACAGACCGCAGTAAACGGAAAACTAATTGCCTCTCTTTGGGGAAGCCGAAATCACTCAAAAAGCAAAACTATTCGCGGGGCTTCTACGAGGTATAAGAATACTAATCAGGGAGAGGACGTTAAACCCAGGAGGTATTTTGATTAAACCTGGAATTCTTAGTTTAAAAATATAGTTTACACTGTATTTTTTTAAACTTTGGAATTCAAGTAAATCACAAACTAACACAAACTTAATTACGAATAAAAAGTAAGAAGCAAATGCAAAATAAAAATGTTTTCTAAAAAAATAAATAAATTCTACAAAACATACAGAAGCAATCTACTAATAAAAAATGTGGAGCTCCTGTCAATTTTATAAACATGCCCGATGTACGCAGGTATGGCAGTAATGCCTGTTTTTGTGCTACATCGTAAAAACCCCATAAGCAGCTTTACAGAATGTACCATATTTTTAGTGAATTTCCTTTGGAAAGTGAACTATTAGCATGCCCCGGTGAAACTTAAGCCCGGGACCACCATAGAAGTTCCTAACGTGGCACCCTGAACACGTTTTGTGGGGTCGTTCCAAATTTTATTTATATGTGTTTGCACTCTAGGGGTCGCATTTTTTGTCCGATTTACTTCAAATTTGGTAGGGACATTCCTTTCTGTAATCAGTTTGACAATTTCGTTGGGCAAAACAATCGGAAATCTCTAAACCCCTTTTCTGGGGATTAATCTTTCAAATTTCGAGGTTTTTGGGCCCAAAAAGGGCCAGAAAAGCTCCGTACGTAAAATTAATGCATGTAAGAAGATGGGAATTAGTGAGGCAAAAGTTTTAAGCCCTCTCTTGTAATTCTAGCATACATATTTACCGAGTTAATAAAGAAAATGTGCATCGACTAAACACAGTACCTACGTTGTCTTATGGGGGTTTTACACTAGAAAAACCTGTTATTCCTTTGTTAGAGTACTTTTACCATCCCCAGCAACCTCACGCATACTTTCAAGCATGTCTGGACCTTATCCTAACATTATATTGCACAAAATTGTATTCCCAGCTTTGCAGGTAAATTAAACCAGGAGCATCAGAACAGCCAAAAAATCACTGTTTTAGTTTTCAATAAAAATTGGAATAAATGTATGTTTTTACACTGATTTTGAGTTTTAAAAGTTTTTTTGTGGAAATTCACTTCCCTCACGTCAGCGTACTGCGTGCGAACTCGTTTATATTTACCATGGACCCATTGGATGCTTAAACCATTCGTCCAAAACATGTAAGATATTAAACTAATGTAATACCCAATAACTTAAAATATACCCAAATAAGTAGTGATAAGTTATACATTGAAAACATATTACTATTACGTAATTATAAGTGCGCTTTTATGTTTTCAAAAAATTAATTGAATTTTAAATGTGCATTAACTTTATTCGACTCAATCCGGCAACATCGTAGTACATTTAAAAAATAAAATAAACATCAGGAAAACATATTTCTAAAACATGTTTCTTACTAAAATGTAATTTAATTATATCTGAATTTTAATAGAATTTCGTGATGAAATGCACAAAGGTGGCCCTAGTAAAGATAACGGTGAAAGCCGGTACGACGTTGGCAAAGTTGAAGTTATCGGTTGTAAGTCTGTCAATCAACAACTTTTCCAATACTGGCCACATTATGTATGCGGAGCGACTCGCTGCGGGGAACTCGCGAAGCTTTCAATATCGCCAAACTTATTATTTCTCTGTAATTTTTCTATCTCTCATTTTTATTGATACAATCATAATTAATCATCTCTAAATTAATAATTTTCAAAAACAATATATAGTTTTTACGGTATCTAGGACCTAATTAAGCGTGGGCCCAGGTCACGAAACATTTTGGGTTTCTACCTGCTTCCACCGTAAAGTCAATGTGGGTTTATTTTTTGATTTATTTGGACTTTACCTATTGCTTCTAGTGTTTAAAACTACACTACGCTAGCCACTAATCGAGTGCGCGATCTAGTGGTGAGTTGACGTGAGAGTGAGGTTTCCCGTGTTTGCCGTCGGCTTGGAGGCAACGATGCAGAACAGGTAATGTATTGTCAGTTTTCCATTGGTTCGTGTATATAAATGTTGTGTTTGTGTATTGTTGTATTTGTTATTTTTGTGTTAGTGTAATTAAAATGTAAAAGAAAAAGATTAAGAAAAAAAATGTAGGTTAGTTAGGTGAAAGAACTTGATATTTAGATGTAAGTAGGGTTCACTTGATAACGGGAGGAGTTTCCTTACCTCCCGAAACGTAGTGTAGTTTTAAACACTAGAAGCGATAGGTAAAGTCCAAATAAATCAAAAAATAAATTCAAATCCATCGCTATTATGAGTTTCAAAAATACAGTCAATGTGGACTTGCCAAGTCCGTTGCCCTCAACGGATTACCCGATGTCGTTGATTTATGGTTAATGTTTAAGAACGAAAAAATACCTAGCGATTTCAGTAGCATGAAATCTCGTTGTGATTCTCGATATTAAAAATATTAATCGTTCAACAAAACTCAAAAATGTTAAATTTTTACGATTTTTATGGGTAAACTATTTGTGGAATGAAAATTCTGCTCACTGAAATCGCTGGCTATTATTGCCCTTTAAAATAAACCAAAAATGAATTATTTGGAATCCGATAAAATTTGAACGTTAAAAGTGGGTAAGTATTGGGAACTATTGTTGGTATTGCAATTGTTTAACGGTTATGACATAATTGTAATGCTATCGCCTTTTTAGTTACTTATAACATATTATACAAACTAAGTTATTACGTAATCCAAATTCCCTATACGTTTGTTATTGGTCGGGTTCTTCTTCATTTAAAACAATACCGTATAATATGGAGTAGTTATTAAATTATACAGTCCATGTAAATACACTACAGTAGTTTATTTTTGATTTCTAACACCTGTATTATAAACATTTAAACAAAATTACTTTCCTGTTAGTGTCACTGTTGTGAATGAAATTATGGAAAATGTAATCATGGAGAGTACCAATGACTTTGTATCTCTTTCCTAATTATCTTTCAACAGTGTCATAAAACATTGCACTATTATAATATGTTTACATTTACACTATGATTGCCCAATACAAATGTCACCGGGTTCGCTCCCCTCCAGATACTACGCATGTTTGTGTTTCTAAAAAAAAAGATTCCATGATAAGGCATTGCAACATCATTACCGGTATATGTATTTGTTCAGAAGTCAAATAATACCAAATACTTGGAGTAAAACACTTAAGAGTCTTCATCACCGGAAGTTGCTTGACACCATCTTGGAGTTTTGTTCCATAAGGCCAATGTTAACTTTGTGTCTCCATTATTCCTCACCTGATCGTTACATACAATTCATTTTGGTGTCAAATTAAAGGTTTCATCGTCCTCTAGGGAAATACAATGTCGAATTCATTAATTTGGGTATCATAGTTTCATAATGAAAAGTTTAATTGTGAACTGAAACACTGTAAATGTTCTCAATAATTTGTAACAAAATCCCAATTCGACTATTGTATTTCCCTAGAGGACAACGAAATCTTTAATTTGACACCAAAATTAATTGTTTGTGACGATCAGGTGAGGAGTAACGGAGGCACAAAGTTAACATTGGCCTTATGGAACAAAACACCAAAATAGCGTCCGGCAACTTCCGGTGATGAAGACTCTTAAGAAAGGAATTCTCTCATAGAGCAGTGGGTTCATTGAAATGCAGCTCTTAATAAAGCTATCAGTACAAATGAGACTATCGGAGGCGATAAGGCGAGGACGGCGGCGGCTCAAAGCGTGTCGCCGGCGCTACCTGTCAGTGGGGATTGGAACTAGCACAAGATAGGGACACCAAGTCATGATTCATCTTCGTAACGCTCCACGCCTACGTGCGGCTGGCTAGAGGTAGCAGAATGTGAACCTCAACCCAACACGCTTGAGAAAGGGCTCTACGTGCGAATGGCTAGAGGTAGCAGAATGTGAACCTCAACCCAACACGCTTGAGAGGGGGCTCCAGTCACGTAACGCTCCACGCCTACGTGCGGCTGGCTAGAGGTAGCAGAATGTGAACCTCAACCCAACACGCTTGAGAGGGGGCTCCAGTCACGTAACGCTCCACGCCTACGTGCGGCTGGCTAGAGGTAGCAGAATGTGAACCTCAACCCAACACGCTTGAGAGGGGGCTCCAGTCACGTAACGCTCCACGCCTACGTGCGGCTGGCTAGAGGTAGCAGAATGTGAACCTCAACCCAACACGCTTGAGAGGGGGCTCCAGTCACGTAACGCTCCACGCCTACGTGCGGCTGGCTAGAGGTAGCAGAATGTGAACCTCAACCCAACACGCTTGAGAGGGGGCTCCAGTCACGTAACGCTCCACGCCTACGTGCGGCTGGCTAGAGGTAGCAGAATGTGAACCTCAACCCAACACGCTTGAGAGGGGGCTCCAGTCACGTAACGCTCCACGCCTACGTGCGGCTGGCTAGAGGTAGCAGAATGTGAACCTCAACCCAACACGCTTGAGAGGGGGCTCCAGTCACGTAACGCTCCACGCCTACGTGCGGCTGGCTAGAGGTAGCAGAATGTGAACCTCAACCCAACACGCTTGAGAGGGGGCTCCAGTCACGTAACGCTCCACGCCTACGTGCGGCTGGCTAGAGGTAGCAGAATGTGAACCTCAACCCAACACGCTTGAGAGGGAGCTCCAGTCACGGAACGCTCCACGCCTACGTGCGAATGGCTAGAGGTAGCAGAATGTGAACCTCAACCCAACACGCTTGAGAGGGGGCTCCAGCCACGTAACGCTCCACGCCTATGTGCGGCTGGCTAGAGGTAGCAGAATGTGAACCTCAACCCAACACGCTTGAGAAGGGGCTCCAGTCACGTAACGTTTCGTGTATCTATAACTTCTCCTTCCACAAGGTAAATGTTAATTTTCAAATTCGTCCCTCCTCAACTCTTTGTTCGAAATCGTTGACCCATGACTCATTTTCAGGAGCAGAGAACTACCGAGTGATTTCAGCTAGTAGAATTTCCGTATCACAAATTAATAACAATCGTTCAATCAAATTCCAAAATATTTAAGAGTCTTCATCACCGGAAGTTGCTAGACGCCATCGTTCAGTTTTGTTCCATAAGGCCAATGTTAACTTTGTGCCTACATTACTTCTCACATGATCGTCACATACAATTCATTTTGTTGTCAAATCAAAGGTTTCGTCGTCGTCTAGGGAAATACAGTGTCGAATTCCTTAATTCGGGTATCATAATTTCATAATAAATAGTTTAATTTTGAACTGAAACATTGAACATGTTCTCATTAATTTGTGCAAAATCCAAATTCGACTATTGTATTTCCCTAGAGGACGACGAAACCTTTAATTTCACACCAAAATAGATTGTTTGTGACGATCAGGTGAGGAGTAACGGAGGCACAAAGTTAACATTGGCCTTATGGAACAAAACACCAAGATGGCGTCCGGAAACTTCCGGTGGTGAAGACTCTTAATATTTGCGGTTTCTTTAATGGGTTAACTATTTGATTTGGTATCACAATTCTACTCATTGAAATCATTTTTTATTTTTTTGCTCTATAAAATGAGGTATAAATCATCAATTCCGGATAATCCGTTGAGGAGGGACGGGATATGTAAGTTAACACTGGTCTTATGGGAGAAACAGGTAGAAGCAGTTGCCTGGAGCCCCTTAATACTGTTTATTAAACATTTCACATGGACATGACGGTACTATAATATGAAAAAAATTAAAATGGTAGTCTATTATTTGTCCATGCATATATCTGTTGGTAAAACAGTATTTATTTCTAATATCCAAATAGAGGATAGATACTTAAAAATATAAAGATCCTACTTTTCTTCATGGTTAAAAATTAGGTAAAACTCCTTGGATCTATTAGTAGAACTTGGTATTACCATTGGTATTAGTGTAAGGTTTGCTAAAAGATTTGAAAAACCTAGTCATTCAGTTACTAAAATGCAATCATAATATTATGTCATCATCTAAAACACAAACTTAAAGTTACTTTCGAAACAAATCGATGAATTAGTAGTCAAACTTCACTATTTGTTTGTTGTAAGACGCTTTTTACAAATTTACCTTGAATTCAATTTGAATCTTTTTCCATTTTCATGTGTATAGCTAAACTGTTCTGGATATCTAAGCTAAACCTATAAGCTCAGACCTATAACACAAATTAGTACAAACCCACCTGACTAATTTTATATTTATCAAAACTAAAACTAAGGCTTTAGATAACCATTATGGCTCCAAATCTGATAATTTCTCGCCCAAAAAGTCACCATCCACTGGACAGCTGCCATTGATAGGAACACACGGTAAATATTATTTTGACAGGTTTAGAACCGAGAGGTGATAATAGGCTGAACTACAGGCGTGAAATTGGTTCGGGCCGACTCGAATAACCCGCTTACAGTCTGTCTGTCACTGGTCTGACTTTGCATATTGGGAGTTCGACGCGGACGAGTAACGGTCAAATGGGTCGGAACACCAAGGGCTGGGCTACTGGGAGTCGAGTAGCCAGGCAACGTTTGTAGTGCGAGTAGAAGTGCAATATTGTATGTATAGTTAATTGGTTGTGTATACACATGAAAAAGGTACTTTCTGTTACTGTAATACTGTCCGAGATATTTTGGAATAACATTCCCTACTCGTTTATTGCACCCGCCCTTAGACAGTGCACAGTGAAATAATAACCACACAAGTTCGTCCATTTTATATGTGTTATCGAAGATATTCACTAATTGTAACAAAACCTTTTAAGGTAACGAGTTTAATTTGTCCTTGCCTCTTCAATTTGATCAAAGTGAAGACTTATGTGAAGAAAAATAAAATGATGAAATATATTAAAGTCATATACTCTAATATGAGTAAGGTTTGCTTGCTTGCTTGATTGTTTGCGACAAGGATCTCAAAAACGGCTCCAACGATTTCCTTCAAATGTTCGAAACAACTAATTTCTGGGATAAAAATAAGTTCTAGACAGGCCTCATCCCCAGGAAAAATCAAATAATGTAAAAAAACTAAAATGAAAAGTTAAAAAAATTAACTTTGGGCTTATGCAGTTTCAAATCAAAACAAAAGAATTGCAACAGCTGTTCATAATCAACCAGGGAACTGTCAAAGTAATACTCATGTTGTATATGATTATAACATGTGGTTTCCTGAGAGCAGAGATTAAAAGATTTGAGTGAAGATTACATAAATAGAGTAGTAAAATAGATTAAAGGTACATTGAGCTATAAATAACAACTGGAGTGACCTTACAAATGTATAAAAGAGGCAAATGAGTTATACAAATCGGATTATCAGTAGGGGGAAGTGGTGAAATATTATTCCAAGTCATCTAAACAAACTGACTGGCCTTCCCCCGAGCAAAGCTCGGCCCCCAGGTACTTTAACCTAAACCTAGCTAATTAATCATTGCAGTTTCCTGTTGCTAAGGCTGCACGACTTGTTTATTAATTTACTACAGACCTTGCTAAATAAGGTCAAAATGCTATGAAATTTAGCGTCAAAAATTTTTGAAGTAACGCAATAACCCAAACACATTTCCTGACATTCCGCCCACTGAATAAATATTATTTTCGTCGTATTCGTGACCGTATAAACTGTGAATCACCTGCAGCTGCGGAATATGTAAGATATAACATCGCATAAAAGCAACACGATACTTACATTTGTTAATCATCTCCAATTTCTGCCAGCAGATAGGAATTTGTGGTTTGTCACGGTAACCTTAGATCTAGGAAGACAAAATAGAAAAACCACAAACCGACCATAAACTGCTAACGGTTCCAATCTTCCTCGTGAAGAAAGTGGGAGAAGAGATGTGTAGAAGCAAGATGGATCACCGGGGAGTTTACAAAGTTGTTTTTTTACTTGAAAGACAAGGAGCCAAACGAGCAGAAGCAGGGATACGTGCGGTCGAACTGCGGTTGAAGGCTGGAGCATGCTGGCTCCTGCGGTGATCGATGTCGGGAAGAAAGTGTCGGTAAACTATGCCATTGCCCAAGAAACTGACCGTCACCAAGACCGCACGAGTGACTCAGAAACACGGAAGCCTCGGCAGTAGGCTGGCCACATTGTCCCCAAAACTCAGAACACGATATTGGGAAAACGAGTTTAACACTGTTAATTTTTTGCCTTAGTTAAAAACTGGTAATCGGATTGTTTAGGGAATACGAGCGTTAGAAAGCTTTCCATCCGTGTCAAGTTGATTTAAGATCAACGATAATTGGCAGTTCTCAGATTTTGTTTGATGAAAGTATGAGCTTATTTTTTGGCAAATATGATTCTTCGGATACAAATTAAAAAGGGAATGGACTAGGTCCAAGCAGCTCTGAAGTATCGGGTAATTGATGCTCGTTTATCCGTTGTTGCGAGCTCATCTGGTTCTACAGCAGGTTTATACAGTCCTACCGTGTTAGGTCCAGGAGAGTTAATTGAAGGAAATAAAACTCCTGAAACGAGCCTCGGAGAGGTGGCGGTATCGAGGCGGGATCTTATCGCGATCTATTGATTTGACGTTAAAAGCCGAGAAGCTAATGAGGAGAGAAGAAGGCTTGACAGGCGTCATCATTCACTGGGAACTAGTTCAGGCTGTGACGTTACCAGGCACGTGATCAAAGTTGTCCATTAGACAGTTTATTGCAGTTAATATCGGACTTTTCTATTGGACTGTTGCATCTTGATCTCGTGAACGGAAGGTTTAATGATATTTTATCTAAACCCTTCCCCTTTAAAATTTGTGATTCCTAGAATCACACTAAAACACTATTTCCGTATGTATCTTTAATAGCTATTTCTGTCGTAAAACCGGTTGGCTTTGAGCAGGTTTTTATATTAGGCGCCACCAAACTAATTACGTGAGATATTTGCAGGAATAAACACCTCTTTCACAGTAAGCTATCGGTAAATTTGACCAGAACACTTATTGTAAACACTAATTAATGACAGGTAACAACAGACATTACCGGGTAAATCGCAGGAAGCTGACTCAACGTTTAATTGGTGTAAACGACTGGCCGGCGGTCATTACGGGTCCGAGGAAGACCCAGGCTCAAGGACGGGCCGCGTCAGTTGGCCAAATCGCATCCGGACCAGCAAAAAGAACAATTGTGGGAATTGCGAGACATTATCTGCCGTTGACTTTGCAATTATCGTTATCGCCCATCTCGCACCACGTGCCCCGTCTTATCACCGATAAATTGCATCGGTCAGATCGAGAGATGGCGGCACCTGCATCGGACTCCTCGGGGTAAACGGATTCGGCGGCCTCGCTTGTTATAAGCTCCTTTTTATTATTTGCAACGTCTGTAGTCATATCAGACTGCCGACATTCAATGCGAGTGGCGGGACAAGTTCCATTCGGGAGCCACCGTTATTGTTCGGATTTGCGCTGCGTTTCTTCGCCAAACCAGATTCCTTTGAGATTACTTCCTCCGACCCGACGCGACTGACGCGACCTCTCTTCAGTTTAGTGATCAGCGGTGGAATTAATGTTCGAACAACTCTTGAATTGCCTAAACTATATTTCAGATCATTGAATATATGGGTATATTGTGCAACGTAATTACAATAACGTTTTACTGAACTGATATCAGTCTCTTTGAATAACCGTCCAATTGTTAGTGCTTACAAAATATAACCTAGAAATTCTTTAATATAATGCAACAAATTACTGCTAAATTCAATCGAGATATACTTTTAGTTTATCTATGAACCACTCTTACTTTAATTGAAGTTTCAAGTATAATCCTTTTAAAGTTAAAAATTTGTTACCTTATATTTATTAAGTTTGTACATTTACTCCTTCTTTCACAGCTCATAAAAATAGTATTAATATATGTCTCTTCTTTGCTTTATAATTTCGACTGCTCCTCATTAAATTTGAGATTAAATGCCTTTGGTCCTTAATCAGCCTGGATTTACGACCTCCGCACGACGAGGGCCGCATTAGCGTAGGCTCCTAAACATCAGAGCGGAGCGGCTAATTTGGAAATAATTAATCTCTTGTCAATGATTAGCACGCTATCGCGGTTGACCAATTAGAGGAAGCGCCGGTAATAGAGACTCGTGATTGGTGGTAATAGCGGAACCTAGCAGCCAGCCATTCATCACCGGCTAGTCCGCGAGCTATCCCCGAATCGCGCTGCGGGCGCTCTCGCGTCTATCACAGCTTCTAATGACTTTCACATAATTTATCAGCGTTATCAGTCCGTTTAGGGTTTATGAATATTTATCCAGCTCGGTTTCAGACCGAAGTCGCCCCGCGATCTCGCGCCGCATCTGAACCTCGGCGGCCGCCCACGCCTCTCTCAGGTCCCGCTCACGGTTAGCCTTATCTTCACACAATCCGGGGGCAGATTGATTTAAGGTGAAATATATGTAAACATGGCTGCTAGAAGAGTTCGCCTCAGGAGAGATAATAGATAGAACGAGATATTGTGTAGAACGTTATGACAAGAACCAAGAACCGCCTTTGAGCTGACAGAAGAGTGTGAATTTTGAAGACCCGCGTTCTTCTCGGGTCGTTTGACTTGACTAACAGGGGTCAGCGAACTATGACAGGAAAATGCAAATAACGGTTATTTCTATACTATCCAAATTTACTATTTTTCACTTCAAACGAATATGAGCACGTTAAAAAGCTTTATTGATGAAAATATTATGGATTTTCACAACGAGTTTTTTGTGCTGCGGAATAGAAAGAGACACATTTTCGAAAGCTGAATTGTGTTTGATTCCGGAAGTCTCATAACTTCTTTTTCCCAAAAACATTAAAAGTAGATGGTCAACAAAATACGTACCATCAAATAATTCAACCTCATTCTCTAGCAATTAACAAAGAATTTCAATAGCGTGATTCAACATAGCCGACGCTAACATGTCTCGAATGTAAACGGCGCCGAATAGTGTTTGACAGAGCCCCTTGATACATAATGCATGCTGTTTACACGCCGACTTGGATCTTCGGTGCTGCTAACTAGAGAGCCCATCGACACCAGAGAGCAGCTAAATACCAAAAAACAGGAGGAGGAGATTTGATCGAGCCCATATAAGGGTTGAGGTGCCAATAAACGTCAAGTGTTTTCGGTCTTATTAAGACGTACGAGAACAGGAGTCTTCCAAGGGTCTCGTTTGGGGCCACTGATGTTTTTTCAAACATTAGTTTTGATTTTTAAAAGTTCCCATAGAATATAATAAGCTTTTTTAATGACTACACTCTGAATTATCGAAGAATAATTAAATGGCTCAGTTCATTAAAGCCCAGTTTTTAACAGCTTGTCACGTTTTTCCCTTTGCTTGCTGTTAACGAGGTTTTGACAACTGTTTTACCAATGAAGCTACACTTAAATTCATGGTAAAATGATCCTTTTACTACGACTGCATTTAATAATACTACTCACAATATAATACGCTACTGCAATATACCGTATAATCAACGCACTATACTGTTACTTTATACTGTAAGAACACTATATTAATACTGTATTGCGATCTTACTGTCACAGCTGACTTGTTCGCAAACAAACGATCCAATCACGAAACATTTGGCGTTTATACTCTCTTACCCATTATGCCAACATTAACTTTTAAAACCAGTTCCTCCTCATATCGGATTATCCGATTTCGTTGATTAATGACTCCCAAAACATAAAATGATAAAAGTATTCTTTACTCACGACAATTTATGATATCAAAGTTCTGTACAATGAATCGCTAGGAATTTCTTTTTATTATTTGCTCTGTCAAATAAACCATAAATCAACCATTTTGATTTTGGATAATCCATTAAAAAGGCCCAGGTTTTGAAAGTTCACATTGACCTTATGGAGAGAGGCAGGTAGAAACGAAACACGTTTCGTGACTGGAGCCCACTCAGCGAAAGCCATGGAGTGTTCATTAAAAGTTCTCCAACATCCCGTAATGATGGAGAGGTGACATTTAATATCTTTCGGTCTAAATTAGGAGAGTAAGGGTTTTTGTTCCTATTTTAACGTAGGGATTCACCCCACGGGCCGTCAAAGTTCCAATGTTATTCTTATGGACATTAATTTTGTTTGATTAGACGGTAAACAAATGCTGGGTAGTCCTGTGGTTAGCGTGCTCGGTTCAAAACCTGAAGTTCACCAGATCGATCCTGAGCAAAATCCTGAGACATTTTTGTAAATGTTCGACACTGGATCCAGCTGCCATTGGTCATTGGGCTATTCATTAATGATCCTGGCTAAAGAATTAGTCGGTCTTAGTCAGTAAGAAGGCTACACAAGGCATCTCACCCATTCTACACTCATCATTCATTCATATTCGCCTTAAAATTTGCCCTAGTTACGTCGGCGTCTTAAAGAAGGATGTTACTTATCTGAAATAGTTTAATCACCAAATTCAGTACACACAACGGTTGTATTTCCAGGTGAAACTGGGTACTACAGTGAATAGTCTCAATATATCCAGTAAATCGGAAGTTGTTGAGTAAATATATTTTCTGGCTAAAACTACGCAGGCTTTCTTGGACTAAATTATAAAATTGTTAATGTAGGTTTCACATGATTTGCTATGTAGTTTCTTCTAAAAATGCTCAATTTAGCTTCTGACTACATTTCCATTGTTACTGATAACATTAGATATCTTATATACAGAGTGTCCCGGAACTCTCTGGAATATTTCATAAAAAATTGTTCCTTAGGTCGAGTCAAACATATTTCACAATTTAAACATGGGTCTCCGGTGACTAGTTTTCCATCTGTCGGTCTTTATGTGTTTTTTACTTAATACGTTATATCTTAGGAAAATTTTAAGATATCGAATTCAAACTTGTTATATGCATTACATCTAATAAGACCCATTTTGGTATGGAATATCAAGTTTCTACTTTGTACCATTTAAAAATGGTGGCCATTTTTTTTTCAAGGCTAAATATATTAAAAACCGTAACATTTATGAAAAACCTGTATGAATCAAAATAATTGTGGCATTTTGTCCTAAAAGTAATGATCTGAAGATATTAACTATAGCATAGTAAATAACTGAGTTATTGTGATTTGTATAAGTTAAAACATTATTTTTTGTAATTTCTGAGCTGAAACATCATGTTTTATCTTATAAAAATCACAATAACTCAGTTATTTATTATTAGTGAATTTCCTTTGGAAAGTGAACTATTAGCATGACCTGCACGGTGAAACTTAAGCCCGGGACCACCATAGAAGTTCCTAACGTGACCCCCTGAACACGTTTTGGGGGGTCGTTCAAAATTGTATATATATATATATATATATATATATATATATATATGTGTGTGTGTGTGTGTGTATGCACTCTAGCGGTCGCACATTTAGTTCGATTAACTTCAAATTTGGTAGGGACGTTCCTTTCTATAATCTGTTGGACAAGTTCGTTGGGCAAAACAATCGGAAAACTCTAAACCCCTTTTTGGGGGATTAATCTTTAAAATTTCGAGTTTGTGGGCCCAAAAAGGGTCAGAGAAGCCCCGAATGTAAAATGAATGTGTGTAAAAACATGGGAATTAGTAAGGCGAAAGTTTTAAGCCCTCTCTCGTCATTCTAGCATAAATATTTACCAAGTTATTAAAGAAAATGTGTTTTGACTAAACACAGTACGTTGTCTTATGGGGGTTTTACACTAGAAAAGCCTGTTATTCCTTTGTTAGAGTACTTTTATCATCCCAAGAAACTCACGCCTACTTTCAAGCCTGCCTGGACCTTCTCCTAACATTATAATGCGCAAAATTGTATTCCCAGCTTTGCAGGTAAATGAAACCAGGAGCATCAGAACAGCCAAAAAATCAATGTTTTCAGATTTAAATGAAAATTGGTATAAATGTATGTTTTTACACAGATTTTGAGTTTTTAAAGTTTGTTCGTGGAAATTCACTTCCCTCACGTCAGCGTGCTGCGTGCGAACTCGTTCTATTATTAATATCTTTATATAATTACTTTAAAAACAAAATTCCTCAACTGTTTTAATTTGTACAAGTTTTTCATAAATTGTTTTGAAGATGTTTAGCTTTAAAAAAATGGCCACGATTTTGAAATGGTAAAAAGTAGAAACTTGATATTTCATACCAAAATGGGTCTTATTAGATGTAGTACATATACCAAGTTTTAAGTCGATATTAGCTGTTCCTAAGATGTAACGTATTAAGTAAAAAACACATACAGAACGACAGACGGAAAACTATTCACTGGAGACCAGTGTTTATATTGTGAAATATGTTTGTCTCGACCTAAGGAACAATTTTTTATGAAATTTTCCAGAGAGTTCCGGGACACTCTATATATAAATTGTTCAGGAAAATTGTTATGCATGCTTTAACAAACCGGGAGATCCACTAAATATTTCAGAGCAAATTCTTATTTTAAAATGCAATCAAAAGGGACGTTATTAGGCTTCGCTTTCATACTAGCAAACTATGAATAAACAAAATGTATTATCCATTGCTCGTTCAAACTCCATGGCCGTAAATACATATATGCACGCTTGTATCTAATACATTTTTTCCGATAATACCCTCATGTTATTCCGTCGTCCTTGCGATCAATGGTATCAATTGCACCAAATTATACATTTTAATAAGCTTTAAGTATGTATACATGCAATCGATCACTTTGATCGGATATTCGACACAATGACATTACGTCATATGTCCATAAGCAGTTCCCCTATTTTATTGTTCTTCATGCAAAGTAAAACAAAATAGTTTTAATTTACATTAATTCTAATTCTTAGTATTACACAAGAAGCAAAACGAGAGTTACTGGTCGCAGAAGAACGAGAGTTACTGGTCGCAGAAGAACGAGAGTTACTGGTCGCAGAAGAACGAGAGTTACTGGTCGCAGAAGAACGAGAGTTACTGGTCGCAGAAGAACGAGAGTTACTGGTCGCAGAAGAACGAGAGTTACTGGTCGCAGAAGAACGAGAGTTACTGGTCGCAGAAGAACGAGAGTTACTGGTCGCAGAAGAACGAGAGTTACTGGTCGCAGAAGAACGAGAGTTACTGGTCGCAGAAGAACGAGAGTTACTGGTCGCAGAAGAACGAGAGTTACTGGTCGCAGAAGAACGAGAGTTACTGGTCGCAGAAGAACGAGAGTTACTGGTCGCAGAAGAACGAGAGTTACTGGTCGCAGAAGAACGAGAGTTACTGGTCGCAGAAGAACGAGAGTTACTGGTCGCAGAAGAACGAGAGGATACGTTGCTTCTCTCCTGTACAATAAACTGTAGTTTCTGCTTATAAGTTATATAAGCAATTATTTAAGCCTTATTTATCATTTTTTTTAATTAGGAGGGGGCTCCAGTCGCGTTTTTATCCGTTTCACTCATAATGCCAATGTTAACTATGAAAGCCCGTCCCTTATCAACGGATTGTCCATAATCGTTGATTTATTATTATTTATTATTATTATATTATTGTTTATTTATATAATTGTAAGGAGTAAAAAAAAACTTAGCGATAACAGTGCCCTACCCATGGACTGTTACTATGTAAGATATCAAAATTCTGCTAATTGAAATCAATAGGTATGTTTGTGCTCTTTAGAATGAGCCATAATCATAAATTTCGGTTGGAGCAGTAAAAATAAAAACTAAATGTTAGTGACTGGAGCCTTCGGGGAGAAACAGGTGACTGGAACCAATTTTAACCTGTAATAAATTCAAGTAAATTAAATGCCTTTAAATTTACCATCGAACTAAGGAACATTACCATACCTTACAGACTCTTTTCAATATGCAAATGTAAATTTGACTTTGTACAATTTCCGTCGCACGTCTTTAGATATTACAGTGTTAACAGGGCCGACGGCCTCGATGGCACTGCTACATTACACCGGGTAGATGTTATCCAGGCCGGAAATGCCCGACAAATTGAAGAGCCAGCTGCCCGGTCCCAGTAGCCTTGGGTTGATTACTACCCTCTATTGTTGGTCTACAATCCCAATCAAACCTAGACGCCCCCGTGCCGTTCGCACTTTCTTGGAACTACCGCACATAATTGCACTTATTTTTGGACAACAATGAGACAATTAACTATCTCTGTCGCGATTTGAAATTTAAATTTAGGATTTGCATGGGGAATGAAGGAGAGCCCCAATTAGGACGGTGAATCATGGTGGTGGTAATTAAATGGTTATTTTGCGGAGGAGTCCAGCAGGTGTGTTGCGTGGAGCGTGTCACAACACCGAACTGTTCTAACGGTAAATGTTTGTTGTGCTTAGTGATACCTCAGACTTCAACTAGGGATAGTTGTATGATTGATTAGAAAAGCGACTATTCACTTGAAACCGACAGTGAAATTAGCCTTGAAGTGCTGCAGGAGGTACAGAACGCCTGTTGTATAAAACTACAATTGTACAATTTTAAATATTTACAGGCAAATTTCTAGAGAATTTCTAGAAATTGTAACTACAAGTGTTGCAGAAAGATACTTGTGTAGACTTGTAACAACCAGTATAACTTACAATTTCACAGACCAATTTTCACAAAAATACAGGTGCATAGACTTGTAACTGCAATAAAACTTTTACAAAGTTACAAGTGCCTCTCAAATTGTAATTCTTTTTACCCACCATCAGTTTCCTGTAAAAGTGGAGGAACTATTTAGTAGGGTTTAAGTTGTAGAATTGTTAGTATTTGTAAGTATTTTTAAATGTGGATCAGTGATAGTTCTGATGAAGATGAGCTTCCACAGCGCCAACAAAGGAATTTCCGGATAAGAATAAACTTTGTATTCGAAAGTGCCTTTGAAGTTAGTGAAATATTTCGGATCCCACCAGCAAAATTGGAAGAGTTATTGATGTTGTTGGTCATAACCTTTCCTGGAACACTACAAGAAATAATGCATTGTCGGCAAAACAAGTATTGTGCATAGACATTCATTGGCTTGGAAATGGAGGCCAATGTCATGGAGTTGGGGACATGCATGGGGTAGTTAAATCAACAGTATGTCGTGCTTTGCTCAATGTTGTTGATGCTGTCATCAGAACTCTTTTTCCCCGAGTTGTAGATTGGCCGGAGAACATAGTTGAAGTAGTTCAAAATGTTCACAAAATTGCTGAAATACCTTTGGTTGTGTTGATGGTACTTTAATTAATATAGATGCCCCCGTTTGAATGAGCAGCAATATGTTGATCGAAAATCTAACCATTCAATTAACTGCATGGTAGTGAGTGGTCCCGATTACTCATTTTATTTGTAAGTGCAAGATGGCCAGGAAGTGTACATTTTGCAAGAGTACTCAGAAATAGCTCTTTGTATGACAGGATGCAAGGAGGCTGGCGACCTGTCGAAAGAGCGATTAAACTAGGCGATTCTATGGCTATCCATTGTTGGACTGGCTAATAACCCCAACTGGGGTAAATCTTCATGATGCGGCTGTTATCAGATACAACAGAAAACACAAATCCACAAGACGCATTGTTGAAAATTTGTTAGGGATTCTGAAGGAGAAGTTTCCTTGTTTGAACTATCTTCGTGTTGAACCTACTTTTGCCTGTAAAATAATCAAATGTTGAATAACTCAAGTTTTGCACCTTTTTTAATTGGTACATATAATATTTTTAAAATAGATCAGTTACCTACAACTTACTGTTAAATGAACAACAACATAAAACAATGAGGCCAAGATCAGCTGATGTGGACTCAGTTTCTTAATCAGCTGTTAACAATAAATGTTTCATTTCATTGTAAAATTGCAATTACAAGTTTACAATTTTTGTATTTTTTACAAGTCTCCACATTGTTTTAGCAGCACCTGTAACTGTAATATTGTAATTCCAGAGACTTGTAATTGTAAAGTTGTAAAATTGTACTTGTACTTTTACGCAACGGTCCTCGATAACATCAAGTAACTCTTCTATTCCAGCTGACTTCTTCCCACATTTTAAGAGTGTAAAATGCATATGTTAATTAAATTTATAAATGGTTATCCTTGATTCATATTATGAATATATTTGGTTTGCTCAAGCATTCTGAAGCATGAGAATGAAGCATTCGACACTCGGCCACAAGCAGACACACAAAAACAACAGAAAAGGTAGAAATCCTCCTCACCAATATAAATCCTTTATTGTACATACTTTCTATGTCCATCGCCATATTAATTGATAAAATTATCAATTAAAAACTGCAAATATTACTTAAGTTGTCACTTGAGGATCCTCTTGTTGTATTTAAGCAAATATTTCTCGAATATTAAGTAATTTGTAGCATAGAGTTACTCAGATTGTAGAGTTACTCAGATTATAGAGTTTGTTTTTAATTACCTTGGAATTCCAGTAACCATTTTATTTTAATTGTTCTTGTAAAATCTGGTCTTGCTCTTACGATGTATAGTAATGTAGTAAATGTTGTTGTATACAATTCAAATGATTGTTTTTCCCCCCATAAGAAATTAAGGTTTAGGTGATTCCTGAGGGCAGATTTGAGTTAAAACTATTTTGGTAAATCTATGTAAACTCATTAACATCTTCCAATAGACATATCGATCATAAAGCACAGATCGGAAGTTTCATACCTCAGGACCTCGGAAAAGCCTGCTTATTAAATATAAATATTTATTGTTTTCCTATAAAGAAAACTTGTAGTATTCCCTACAAAAATCAACATAATGAAAGAAGTAGAACTCTTCCATTACGTAGATGATGTCTCCTGCCTTCCGGGCCTACGCACAGCCACATCCCCCTACCCTATCCTCCCCCCACTCCCGTTGTCCGGTAGTCAGTAGTCGCCGTGTTCACTGATGCTGATGGTAATTAGGTGATTGTCTGCAACTCTCGTTGTCCCCAGCACGTGAGAACCTCCCCCTCCCCCATTCCCCTCCTACCCCTCACCATTGGTCTTTCAACCGACCCCGCTTTTTTCCAGAATTTCGCCAACGTCGTAGCCCAACAATAGGGCTAATTTAAAGTGGGGCGCGGAGCTGGGACGGTGACGCGGAGTTTTCGACATTCTCCCTCCAGCTCTGTGTGAACGGCCGTTACCGGAGTCTTAGGCGGTTCCACAATGGAAGACCAGTTTTGGCGAAAAAAGTCGCGAAATGAAATTAGATTTGTTTAGTTCACGCAGGCGGAACGAAAGTGTAGCGTAACTAATGTAAACAATAATTCAATCTTTATGGCTTCTCCACCCTATTACTCGCTTTGAAAGTGAAAAGCTAAAACAGAAAGTGTTTCATCATATTCCATGAAGAGGGGGATCTTGTCAAGTAAAATTTCGCGTTTTACCAGATTCTCCCATAAAGCAAATGTAAACCTTCAAACCCAGTCCCTCCTCAACGGGGATTTAGAAATCTTTGATTAACGGCTCATGATTTTAGTGAGTAGAATCTTTATATACAAAATTATGATCACTGTAAAAGGTAAAAAATATTCTATTTTTGTTACAGGTTAACTAATTATCAATATTCTCTTAACTTAAATAACTGGATATATTATTGCTCTATAAAATTAGCCCATAAATAAACAATTTGGGATAATCCGTTGAGGATGAGGACAGTATTTGAAAGTTAACATTGGTCTTGTGGGAGAAACAAGTACAACACAATGTCAACACTACCCAACACTAGCGAGTGAGTAAGCGGTTGACTGGAGCCCCCTCTCAGTTGACCTTTCGACCGAAAGCTATTCTTTTAAAACAATGAATAAATACATGGCGAATCAAGTTGGCTACGTGAAACGTTGGTACAAGCAAGGGTTTTCGAAAGTATATATAAGTTTAATAAATCTGTTTACATCGTTAACGAAATATGAGCATCAGGATTTTATGGTGTATATGTATTTTTATTCAGATTGTCAACAAAATACTTTGTTATCAGAGAAAATAGGTTATACTTACGCCGTTAACTCAGTGATATTTGTTGGATTCAGAGTATAAAATGAATAATTAAAAAATAACAAATATCTTTTAGTTGCGGACCTTGATTCATGATTAGGCTTTTATATGGATCATTAGCTGTTACCCGCAGGCTTCGCCCCGCGAATTATTTATAAAAACTATGACATTTTTGTGTGCTGCATTCTGTGGTTAGCCTGTGGAACTACTACGAATCAAGATAAGCTGTTTCAAAAGCTGTTTCATCAGCTCAAACAAAAATGAATGTCCATAAGAAATACATGGGAACTTTGAACCCCCTTGGGGCATAGCCCTATAGGATTTTCACAACTTTAATATGCCGTTATGTTACTCAGGACTATCAAGTACCTCTCTGCATATTTCAGCTCAATCGGTCCAGTAGTTGTCACGTGATGGAACTTCAGAGTTACGCACAAACATCCATACTTTCACATTTATAATATTAGTATGATATGATTTTCAAGCTCAATGAGATTTGTTTGTTCTTTGCAAACTCCTGTTCCCACCAATCGATCTTTCTGTTCTTCTAACAAAATAATTTTCATACAATTGTAAATAATTAGTATAGCCTAGAAGTCGTCGATTTTTCAGACTTTAATAGGATCCCTATTCAATATACCTGATTAACGAAATAAATTGTTTTTTAAATCACATTTAAAACTAAATCATGCTCGATTTTGAGCAACGAGTGCACTTTTTTATTGATCGATGAATATGATTCAAATAATGAATGGAAACGAAAACCATCCTAAAATGGTTTCCTAGATGGTCAAGTAAAAAAATTCTAGTTGAGAAAATGTTTTTGCTTTCAGGAGGTGTTAGGTTTGCAGCAATTAATGTTAATTCCGGGTTGAGCCTTCAGCAACAATACGGGCACGACCTATCGAAATGCAACCGTTTATTCCATTGGACATTCCATTCCCTAACGGTCCCTATCTTCGCAAAGCTCCCCTTGCTCCAATTGTAGTTTCGATCTGCTTATCTTATCTGGTATCAAATCGGAGGTGTTTCACACGCATCGGCCAATTAAAATATAAAAGAGAAGACCCCTTCCCTTGTCCTGACCCCGAGCAAATCGAACCCTAGGGAAACAACGCCCTAGCAGTATAATTACATGGCTTTTGTCGGGCACACAATAGCCTGGGGTCCGAATGCCTTTTTAATATTTGAATAATTGTTTAACCGAAAACACTGCAAAAACTGGAGTGCTCCTTTTCCGGTAGGTTATAAATTAGCAAGACTACAATGCCTTTTAAAGCCGTTATGTTTTTTGTTGTGTTTCAATATTTTGAATTTAATTACTTTTTAATATCTAAACTGTGAAAATAATAAGCAAAACATTGTACTGGGGAATACTTAAGTAATTATTAACCCTTTAGTAGCCTTAATCAGTTTTTTTTTATAATTGTGCTATTTTTAATTTTGCTATAAACATTTCAAATATTATTTGTTTAACATTACTATATAATACAGAGTTAATTTCTGTTCACGTAATATTTAAAATACTTATTTTTTTAATCCTTATCTTGATGTATAAGTAGACAGTATGAATTATTTTCATTAAATTTTATTTAGTTAATTCTATTCCATGATACAAGACTTTCGGTAAAAGTTGAGAGATGGGAACCTTAGGAAAAGTTATATCCATTTCTTTAAGGCACTCGTGTTAGTGATATATAAATACAATTTAAAATTAAAAAACTTATTACCAAATACAAGTTAAATTACTGATCCGATGATTTAAATTTTAAATTTAATAGGTGTATTGTTGCAAAGCACATAATTTTGGGCCAATCTAATGTAATTGTTCTAGTTAAGCTTTTGCATTGCAAGTTTTAAAAAAATATTAAAAAAACTTCTATGTAACTTGAGAAGCGTAAGAAATGATATAAATGTAAACTTTTTGACATAAGGATTCTAGGAAAATAATTTAATGGGCAAAATACTTTTACAGTGAATTTGATAATTATAACTACACGTATTTAATGTGTTAAAATACAAATCACGTAATAAAAAAAGGCAAATAATACTAATAAAAAATATAAGAATCGTTGCCGTTAGACGATGATAAGTAATAACTCTACTAATAAAGCCATAATTCATTTGAGTATATTGAGAATATTAATTTCTATGTGGTTCATGCCAGATATATGTCTCGGAAAGTGAATTGAAATAATACTACCGTTGTAACAAACCTGCATACTTAGTGAATTTCAAATAGTACTTCAGTAAGTCTTGAAGCCACTTACCAACTTTAATCAAAGCATATTAATAAATAAGCGAGATATGACATTTTATTCATTCCCCATAAGAAAAACATTAGGACTGAGTATGCAGGTTTGCTGCATCAAGGACCACAAAATCTGGTTTTTATGCAAATACCAATGGATCACCTCCAGATGAAGCAACATACCAAGTTTTATCATTCTATGTTCATAAACATGCAAGATATCACATTTTTATTATTTTCCATAAGAATAACATTACAGCTGCTGAGTACGCAGGTTTGCTGCCATGGGTACCACAAAAAATGAGTTTTGTATGCAAATAGCATTAAAAACCAACCATACAAAGCCACATACCAAGTTTCATTAATGTGTTCATTAATAAGCGATACATACAATTTTACTTATTCTCCATAAGATTAACATTGGACAACGTACTGTGTTTAGCACTCTCAATATCTCGGTAACCTATTGATGTAGTGCAATGGTCAAAATACCAAATTGTTTGTTTTTTTAAGCTAAATGTAATGGTGTAAACTAAAATTTGGGTTTAAAAAGAATTAAATGTAAAAAGTTCAAAAACCCCATTTTTGCGGTACAAACCCCCCCCCCAAAACCCCCCCCCCAAAACCCCCCCCCTTAAAGTAGAACGACCTGTCTGGTTCTCGAAATAATGAAAATAGATGCTACCTTACACGTTTATACCAAATTTAATCAAGATGGACCATTTTTACGAAAGTTAACGTGCCTACGGACACACACATATATATATATATATATATATATATATACATACCTATATATATATATATATATATATATATATATATATATATTTGAACGAATGGTGTTTTTGGCATCTAGGGGCCTCAAAACGAAAAGTTATCATGGTCCCGGGCCTATGTCTTATCATGCCACCTACGGTAATAGCTTCTTCCCTACAGGGAAAATTCGCTAAAAACAAGTTACATATTGCATTAAATGACATTAGTCGGTGGAACGGGCAGCCAATCGAGACTGGCACGTTTAATGAATACCAATTACTTTTTACCCATCACAGATAATATTCACTAAAAAAACCTTGAATAGAATGTGGTTACGGAGTACTTTCCTCAGGTTTTTATAAGTTTCGAAAACCTGTTACGGGTTTAAACAATGAGCATTTTGTGTTTGACATTGTATAGGTTGATAAAATCCAGATTCTTCAAAACGCCAGTAAGGCTTCCTCTGGATTCCTGTGGATTGTTGTCGAGAATGGATAACAATCGATTAGTCATTTCTAAATGGCCAACTTGGTAGTGATGAGATCTCCAGTGGGACTAGGGTGCAACTTGCCCATTGTTTTTTTATTGTAATATGTCCTAGGTATATCTATTTCAAGAGGGGGCTCCAGTCACGTATAATTTCGTGTTCCGTAAGTCAACTTTTGAATCCCGTCCCTCCTCAATGAATTTTTTGAAATGTTGATCCAGGACACTGAAATCACTAGGAATCTTTTTTCCCTATAAAATGAGCCCATAAATAATCAATTTAGGATAATCCGTTGATGAGTATTTGAAGCAGTGACTGGAGCCCCTTAAGCTTAGCTTTATCCGAAGAAGTTCATTAGATTGTTTCAATACCATGGCTCGCTAACATTTTTCAAAGAGTATTTCCTAAAAATCTCATTTAATCTCATTTAATGTTAATGGAAAATAACATAGAAATCAACTAACATTAAGTGTCAAGTCCTACTGAATTTAAAGCTAAACTAAACAATTTGTAAAATATTATACTCTTGAGATTTTAATAACCAGAGAAGATATATCATAAAATAACGTTTATTAACACTGTTTTAGAATTACAGCCCCTTACACTTGCAGCCATCCCCATTATGTATGTACCTACCGCCAGGAAGCAGCGTCCCGTCGTGCCACCACATAACTCCTGCAGACGCCCACGTCGCCTGAGCGTCGCCTCTGATAGGCCCCGGGGCGAAGACTTAATTACCATCCAATTTCGGTCAATAGCTGTTACACCTCGGAACAAACTTGATTGACTGTTTATGGGTCTCCTACTATTGCTTCGTCGTAAAAATAATTAACATAATAAGTGCCATCGAGCCAGGTTAATGAGAACGGCAAACACGGACCGGTGTTTAGGACCGGGATTATCATTAATTAACGATCGAGGTGT
Source organism: Allygus modestus (assembly GCA_963675035.1). NCBI lineage: Eukaryota > Metazoa > Arthropoda > Insecta > Hemiptera > Cicadellidae > Allygus > Allygus modestus. The sequence continues at coordinate 326,533,230 of OY776112.1, forward strand.
CCGAGACGGCTTCATCAGCGGCAGGGGCGCCCCCAGCGGCGGGCGTGTACACACTTTGTACCGCGTGGCTTGTCGGGGGGAAAGTATGATATCGGAAATTGTTTGGGATGTTTTGTTCATGGATGGATTTGATTTATATGGTCCCTGGTCCCGCACTGGTCTCCGCAGGCAGAATTTGATGTCTTAATCAAGCTCTCCCATGGGAAAATAGGGCATAAATTAGATATTTCGGTATATTAGATCTCTCACTCCGTAAACATCACCGCGTTTAAAGGGGCATTCCTCATTAAGGAGAAATTTAGAGTGGTGTTTTCATGTAAATTCTGGATTTACTACGCCTGTGATCGTCGGAAGGCGCCCAAGAGAAGGCGAACCGGCTAGCACCTCGCTCATATACGTAATATACCGACATAATATGGGTGGCAGAGATATCGATTTCATCCTGCAAACATAAATGAGTAAATGGGGTAAAAGATTATGACACTCTTTTGATGCAATATTGTAAATTATAGTTTTCAAAATTTATATTGCAATGAAATAAATGTGTAAATATACTGTAAATATATTGTTTTATTCTAGAAATAGCCACCCATATTTTCCCTAGACATGGGAACAAATATATAGCTAACCGATTGAAACTTTGCTTGTAACTCAAAGAAGTAAATTATCCAACTGTCCATGGTTAAAAAAAGCAAAACATTTATGTATTTGTATATAACACTAATTCAACCACAATGCACGTTTTACAAATCAGTGTCCATTGCTAACTAACCTCTTAATATTTAACCTTCAGCTGGAATTTTTAACTGATTGACCCATATTAAAGAACCTGTATAGCAAAACCTTAATATTAGGGACACTCTAACTTGAACTACCGGTTTCTACAATTTCAGTATCAGCCTCAGTTTAGTAGTTCAAGCTTTTGCGAGACGAAACATTTTAATATATTACTTCAACTAATTAAAATATCTCCGCACTTACAATTAGAACTCAATCAAGTGGTAACAATCTCAATATACCGATTTCACTGGCATATTTCATAGATATTAACCGTTATTATAAGAAAAGTTTCCATTGGGTTAAATTCGCTCGTGAATCGCCAATCCATTCCAAACTATACTTTAGTTCTAATAATAATTCATATATCCTAATTATTTTATGGATATTTATTATTTGTAATCCAATGAAAAATCATAGCTAACCGAAAGCAGGTATGGAATGCAAACGACTATTGAAGTCAGAGCACTTTCAGTTATTCGTGGTTAAAATATTTCTCAAACTTAAAACATTTTGTTTTATCTCATACCAAGCAAAATCATATTTTACATTGATTTGTTATATTTAAGAGTTTTCAATAAAATTAAAGAAATAGACAAGATTTAAGTAATCGGAAAAATATATAACAAATTAAATAAATTCTAATAAATAGTCCCGTATTTTTTGTTATGAATTGTTAACAAAAAATATATAACATTAAAAAAGTAGAAATATTACAGATTTAGATTTCTTTCTTAAAAGCCTACACAATTTATAATTGTTTTTCGGCAAATATATTTTATTATTATAAGCAATAACTAATAAGCAACAAATTAATTCGACGTAAAACATTACATCTACATCGTTAAAAATAAATTCCAAGACATAAAACACCAAACAAAAAAGTTCATGGATAAGATGAAAAGTTGTAAAAAAAAACAAAATTAAAATAAGAACAACCTTACCCAATACCAAAAAGGTAACACCAATCAGTAAAGGTATAATACTTTGATTTAGTACTTATTTATTAAACAAATATAATATCTGATTACTAAATATAAAATAAATATTTGTTGGTGTATTCAAAAAACTACATTCAATTACTTCTGAAGCTCTCAAACCCAAAAAAATACATCATACTTCTTTAGTTGAATAAACCCATTTTATTCGAAATAATATTTGTTCTACCTTAATCTGCCATGAGCTATATTCAATTTTCTTTACGCTATTAAATGCAATTTAGTTGGAAAAACAATTACACATATAAAGTTATTCGACTTTAAACTATATTTTGTAGGATTTAATGAACTATATGTAAACAATCCATTAAAACATTGAAATCAAATAAATTTTACCAACATATGTAATAAATGTTTCATAAATATAATATTCACAAAAGTAGATGTGGGAGTTAGAGACCTCAACAGGTGGTTTTACTGAAGCATCGCAGTTACAAAGTCCACAATTATATAAAGATTGATTATGTAATTTAGAGGAAAATACTGGCAATTTTGCACTCAATTTTATCACCGAATGTCTCAAATAACTCAGTTGCATACACGCAGTGAACGCTGCATTTCCATCAAATTTGTGTGAAATTGCTGGTAATGTAAAACCTCATATAAATCACTTAAGCAGCGTTGGCTGCGGGATAATGGCAGGTCCGGGGTTGCGTAGGCTGGGAGTAATGGAAGACGGATAAGTGATTTCAGAAGATGAAAGACAGCGATTAGCGACTGCTACGAGATTATCTTGCCACCGTGGGAAATCGGCTGGCTAGCGCAGTGGTTAGAGGAACGCCACATCGATGCTGAGCAGAACAGGAAGTTTGAGCACATTTTGAGGTTCGGAACAGGATCCAACTGCCATTGGTCAATAGACTATTAATTTAATGATCCTGATCAAAGAACCAGCAAAAGCTTTGATGCTTGAGAACATTATTGATCATTAACTAGTCTTTCATAATCAGTAACAAGGATACGAAAGGAATCTCAACCATCCTATATACTCTCCTAATTAAATATACTCGCCAGTTGCGTCGGCGTCTTATACAGTGATTAAGTGATCAATAAATATCATCCACTACTTATTTAAGAATTAACACTGGTCCAATCCTGAACTACCCATTCTTATAAATGTACATAATACTTACATATCAATTATTATTAAATATTATTTGGTTTGATTATTTAACTATCTGGTTTGAAATTGAAATCTACATTTTAAGTGTTTTTTTATCCTGTATTGCATACGAGAAGTCTTGTGTGAAAACTATTTTAAAGATTTAAGGATGTACTAAAATTTAGTATTGATGAACTTAACGTTGTAAATGTCGTATTGCTTATCACATATCTTATAAGTTATTGGCGAGTGCCACCTCTTAAACGAAGCGCCCGATTTTGATGAAATTTGGCACAAATGTGGAGAGTAACATTTATGACTTTAAGTTCGAAAACCAGATCGATCGGTCTATGTGAAGGGGGTTTTATGGGGGTTTACAATTTTCCAAAAATCAGTTTTTTGAAATTTTTACCCTAAAAACTTAAAAACACTAGATTTTGGTTATAGCCATTTTATATAGATTAAAAAAACAAACAATTTAGTATTTTGAGTCTTTAAGCTAGGTTTAGGGGTTGCGGAGAAAAGTCAAAAAATGTGTCCATAAAATTTCCCATGTTAAGCTTATGGGAATACGGTTTTTAGATTTTCCCCCGATAATTTCACTAAAACCTCCACATTTCTTTCTACCAGTCAGTTTAGCTCTAAAAACAATAATTTTGGCATTTTAATTGTTGTTTTACGTCCAACCGTTGCAGTGATATTCAAAGTGCTATACACAGTACGTTGTCCAATGTTATCCTTATGGAGAATAAATAAAATGTTATATTTTGATTATTTATGTATGTATATTGATGAAACTTGGTATGTGGCTTCGACTAGTTGTGGTATATTGATATTGGCACAAACAAATGGATTTTGTTGATTTTTCCCGGTAGCAGGAAACCTGCATAGTCGGCCCCCATGTTATTCAAGTGGAGAATAAGTAAAATTTTATATCTCCCTTGGTTAGAACCTAAATTAATACAACTTGGTATGTAGCTTCACATGATATTGATAAATATAAATAATGTAGTTATATTGATAATTGCAAAAAAACACATTTCTTATCTTCCTTGTTGCAGCAAACCTGCATACTCAATGTTATTCTTATGGAGAATAAATAAAATGCTATATACCACTTATTAATGAATGTTTTTTTGTGAAACTTGGTAAGTGGCTCTAGGTAGTAGTGATACCCATATATATGCATCGGAAATTCGCTGAGTACGCAGGTTTTCTGCGACGGGGATATTTTAACTACATTTGATACCCGGGTGAAACCGGTATAATCAGCTAGTAGATAATAAAATTTAGAGATTATATTTACACCACCTGTAGTTAACTTAATACCTAAAACCCCCAGGGTCCGAAGAAAAACCAATCTAGACGAAAATATCCCTTTAATTTGACGGGCAAATTGCCTTTTAGTCGAGCAAACCGACTAATGAGTAAAAACGCAATACTGCACAAGAGAATTCTTAGGAAAATAAGAAGTAAAATGTGAGCTTAAAATGTGTTAACAAATGTTTTAACTTAACCATAACTTAACCTAGCCCGATATAATCATCGGTATAATACTATGGCATACAATGAATTTAAATTTTGTTTTAGTAAATTACCATTGACAATTCATAATCAATGATATTACTATCTTAATAACCTCTACATTATCAACAATTCCGTTGTGTTACTAAAGGTTTGATGTGATCTATCGTGGGTTTGTTTTCAAATGGAGACACGGCAATAACCTGTCCGCATAAATAATTCCAACTGTTGCAATAAAGAGCTAATGTCCAATGCCAATGCCGTCCATTGCAATAACCAAGGCTGGTCTTTAAATTCTGATGGTATTTTCCTTAAGGTGCCAGTACTTTATCTTGGACAAGGTCAAAAGCATGTAACTCTAAACCGGTCTAAAATAAAATAAAGTTTAAGAATTTAAATTGAATTCAGTGAAAACCGGTATATTTATTAAAAGCAGATTCGTTTTTTTTTTCTTTACGAAATAACCCAGTTTACAAGGAAATGTTTTAAAATAAATATCAGCATTTTAGCATTAAATAAGTGTTCAGTATTTAATTTCTCTGGCAGTATTCAAGTTTTAAAATCACTACGATTACTAGATGATTTTTATATACTGTCTGTAAGATGGATTAACTGTGTTCATTAAATGCTTTATATTTAATTACGAAATTCTATGGAAATTTAGGTTTGATTTATCAATAAAATAATACTTAAGTTTAGTTATAAATGTCCGTTGAGTTTTCAACGGTTCCAACGCTAGTATTTTAATAATTGTTCTTATGTTTGTTTCAGTATTTATGAGTAGTTGTTGAAAATAGATGAGGAATTTCTTTGTCCTTACGAGGATGCTCCGGATACGCTACAATCCTCGTTTTTACATGCTTCTCCCATAAGGCCAATGTTAACTTTCAAAGCCAATCCCTGATTAACGGATTATCTGAAAACGTTGATTTATAGAACATTAAAAAATATAACATAAAATATAACATAAAAAAATACCTAGTGATATCAGTAAAAAGAATTTCGATATCATTCAAAGATCATCCATAAATAAATCGTAAATATTAAATATTTTTAAATGTTATTGATGGATTTTTATTTTTTATGTAAACATGTTGCTCACTGAAATCGCCAGGTATTATTTTGCTCCTTAAAATGAGTCATATTCATAAACTATATCGGATAGACCGAACAGGAAGGGTGTGGGCTTTGAAAGTTAACATTGATTAAGATTAAGTGGGGGACACATTTAAAAACGCCAAATGTTTCGTGTACCAAAAATTTTGTTTCAGTATTATCATCAAATAAACATATATACTACATTTCTCACTACGTTTCTTTGCATTTTCCAAGGACGTTTTGTGTTGCTTTTCTCTTCTTTGTGTATTGTTTCCTAGGTCGATTAATTTTTTGACAACAATGATTACAAATATACTTGTCACCATTTAATTAATATTATATTTTTATCTCAAAACACATCTCCAAATTAATCACACCTGTGCCAAAGTCCCGCCGTTCGGTGGCGGTCGTCGCCTGTTCTACTCCGGCCAGTGTCACTAATTATGTTAATGAATGCACCGAATCTGGCCGCGTCTCAGTCAACTGTAATTGGTATACAGTTATCCCGGGGGGAGGGGGGGTTGGGGGGCGCGTGGCCCCTGACAGATGCTCCGGCACCTGCCAACCCGTCGCGTGCCGTGCCACTTTCGTTTTGGAAACTGACCATGCTAATTCGCCGCCACCACCACCACTGTCGTCGTCTCTAATTACCTTATGACGGCCACCGCGTCTGTCGGGTTTGTTCAGGTACGGTCTTACAGCCAAGAAAGAGGAAGCTCCAGTCACGTAACATTTCGAGTTTTTATCTGTTTCTCCCAATGTAAACTTCCAAAGCTCGTTCCCCCTCCACCTAATGTTTGAAATCGTTGATTTATGGCTCTTTGTAAAGATCAAAAAATCACTTAGCGATTTCAGTAAGAAGAATTTTGATAACACAAATAGTTAACCAATAAGAAAAAATCGCAAATTTTGAATATTTTTGATTTTGATTCAACGAATGTTAGTTGCAATATCAAAACTCTGCTCTCTTAAATCGCTAACTATATGTTGCTCTATAAAAGTAATCAACAATTCAGGATAATCCGTTGCGGAGGAATGGGCTTTGAGAGTTAACATTGACCTTATGGGGAAGCAGATAAAAACGAAAAATGTTTCGTGACTGGAGCCCACTCTTGATTGTGATTTTTTGTATTTTCAATGTTTTATGTTTATTTTACTATTTTAAATCTAATGCGGCAAATAATGTGAACGATAGGGTAAAATACATTTTTATTCGGTTTCCTATTCGAAGGTTGCCTAATCTTTCACTTATAAAAGGGTTGTAAAAAGGCCTGTTTGAATACCGGGTGTTTTAAAGGAACTCCAAAATTTTAAGAATGATTTTTACTGTCACATAATAAATATTAAATTTAGGAACACTTATATATTATGCAAGAGAATAACTTCAAGTAGACTAAACTTTGGTGTTGTTGCTTCTGTCACTCCTTAGAAATCAATACTCCTTTTTCGCCAGGAGTTGCCATTGCAGTGAACTGAACATTCTGTTTAAATGTAATGATGCAATCAAGCTTCCTGACGAAAAGAAATGTGTTCACATGTACTCAAGAACAATTTAAGGTTTACTGAATATAGATAAATAAGAGTAGTATACGCCACGTAATTGCCACTGCCTATTGAAACTAGTGAGTTCCTTGTCAAACACGAAGTACAAATACACTCAGTGGGGTGTACTTAAACCTTAACCTACATTATTTTTGGGGCATATTTTTGACAATCTACGTGATTTTTATTGTAATAAGTTTCATTAGTAAATTTCCTATGGAAAAGTTAACTATTAGCATGACCCGCACGGTGAAACTTAAGCCCGGGACCACCATAGAAGGTCCTAACGTAAACCCCTTGTACACGTTTTGGGGGGTCGCTGAAAACTTTATATATATATATATATATATATATATATATATATATTTGTGTTCGCACTCTAGCGGTTGCAATTTTTGCCCGATTTACTTGAAATTTGGTTGGAACCTTCCCTTCTGTAAACTTTTGGACAAGTTCGTTGGGCAAAACAATCGGGCAACTCTAACCCCCTTTTTGTGGGATTTTAATGTTTCAAATTTTGAGTTTTTGGGCCCAATAACGGTCAGAAAAGCCCCGAATTTCACATTATTGCATATTAAATTATTTTACATAAAATACAACAATTTTAAGCCCTCTCTCATCATTCTAGCACAAATATTTACCGAGTTATTAAAGAAAATGTTAATTGTCCTAATACAGTACGTTGTATTGTGGGGATTATACTCTGGAAAAGGCTGTTTTTCATATATTGATGTAGTTTTATCACCCCCAATACCCCTATACCAACTTTTTATGCAGACTATACCTCCTCCTAATCTTATAATGTACAACATTGCCATCCTAATAGTCAATTTAAATATAACCAGGAACAACTTAATACAATTTTCCAAAAATATGTTACCAGTCTTGTTTTAAACTCTTTTTAGATTCTGTAAAGGTTTTAATGCGGAAATTCACTTCCCTGACGTCAGCGTGCTGCGTGCGATCTCGTTTTTTCTTATACGAACTGTGATAATTTGAACTTCTAAGAATTACAGAGTATAAATTGTAGATTAGTGGCTAAGGTTGATCGTACTCAAAGATTTTAATTTTACAAACAACATTGTTATGCCAGCTGGTTTGACATATTTTTCTCAATAAGGCTTAATTAAAATGTTAGGAATTAAGTCACAAATAATTTTTCCTCGTGGTCATATTTACAAATTTGGGAATGTAAAAAATGTCGCACATTGATTTGATATAATCTTTCCTCACGAAGGACAAGTAGTCTATGAAGTCAAGAGTAGTTTTTGCTGAAAGGGATTACTAAAGTTTGCCAAAAGTAAACAGTTTCACTTTAAAGCAAACCAAAAATAAAAAAATACATTTAGACAAGTTGATACTATTAATCAACATTTTATTCATCAAATCCAAATCTAAATCTCAAATTTATCTCCATGTCTACTTAGGAATTTTCACGTACCTAATAATGTTCTAGAGTCCTAATTACATGATACACCTATAAAATTTTTAACAGATAACAATAATTGAATTTCCATGATAACACAATTCGAATGTTTTGTAAAATCGTTAAGCAATATTTCCAAAAGAATATTACTTTTATAATGTTACATTTTTAAGATTTAAGGGAATGTAACTGACAATAATTTATTCAGTAGCGTTGCTTTAACGTGATAAAACTTATCGTAATAGTTCTCAAATATATTTTGATGTTTTTAACAAACAATTAATGTTTAGAAACAAACTCTAGGTTCAGTAGTACCTTAGTATTTGAAAAATAAAAAGTAAATTTTTTTAAACAGTAAATGATTTTTTTAGCTTTATGTTTTCATAACTTTTTGCACTTATTATTTGAAACTTGTATAAACTGGCTTTAAAATTATTGTAAAATTTAATCTAAAAATGAATCTAATTTCTGCTTTACTTTTGCAAACATCCCATTCCATTTTCTTTCATCTCAGCAATACAAATACGGTTTTACGAAGAACATTATTTTGATGTTTTAAGTATTGCGGCTACAACTTTGTAGAATTTTTATTAAAAAACCGTGTGCAAAGACTTGCTGCCCAGGGTCCAAAACCGAAGCGCACCTGCCGCCGCCGCCCAACTCGTCCCCACTTTCTCTTGTACCAAATAATTGCTGTTTTTGACACGAGCAATAAATAATTTAGAGGTTCTTCTGATCTTATCTCGTATTTGAATTATAATATGTCTCTCAGAGTAAATACAATGTTGAGACATTTATTTAATCTGTTTGGGAGCCTGAAACACATGTTGGAAGTGACTGCCCATTGCATATTCCATAACAACATACATAACAAACATAACAAATTACAGTTTATTTATTGCAAAGCTGGCATTTTTCCACATAATATATCTGGAGAGAAAAGTGTACTCTTAAAGATAGCTATTGATGTTTTTATTTGCTAGCAATTTCTTTAATGAGACTATAAAGGGGATATCACAAGAAGCTCTGCAAGGAAAACATACTTAGTAAATCAGAAACCTTTCTCTTTACCTGCAATGTCATATTATATATGTTTTGTGGTGAGGTGGGCCTTCAGCTGAATACCTGATTTATAATTATAAAGTAAACAGGTCACAGAACACATTTAAAAATTCTTGTATCTGTGGCTTTAAGTTTTTTTTCGACTTTTAACCTAAGCCCTCAACATCCATCGGAAGTAAACTAGTCAATTCCTTTTTTACCGAATAAATATAATTTGTTAAATAAGTTACGGTAGTTTTTAATATACACGAGAAATAATAAGGTAGTTTTAACCAAGACTCATTGTACAAGTAAGTTGCTATAATGCTATTAATTAGGTTTATCAAGAATATTTAAACTGAATCAATAAAAATATGCAGTTTCAGGCTAAGTTAATGATCATTTACCGGGCAAGGCTCAGTCCCCCAGGTAAAAACACATGTAATAGCATTGTAATGTAACACATTGTAATACTACCAGGGTAAAGTAAGATAATAAATTAGATATGGTACATTCTTCTGGTGATTTCTTGCTTAGCATATTTCGTGTCCTTACAGCCACACAGGATGTAGCAAATTGCGACATTCAACATCTTAAATCCAAATTCACACTAATACGCTATACTTATAAACGATTTTGCACGCAGCACGCTGACGTGAGGGAAGTGAATTTCCACATACAAAACTTTTAAAACTCAAAACCAGTGTAAAAACATACATTTATTCAAATTTTATTGAAATCTGAAAACATCGATTTTTTGGCTGTTCTGATGCTCCTGGTTTCATTTACGCAATGCATATTTATGCAATGCACATTTATGCAATTTATGCAATACTAGGAATACAATTTTGCGCATTACAAGGTTAGGAGAAGGTCCAGTCAGGCATGAAAGTAGGCGCGAGGTTGCTGGGGGTGATACAAATTCACCAACAAATGAATAACATGCTTTTATAATGTAAAAACCCCATAAGACAACGTACTGTGTTAGCCGATATCTGTACTATACTGTGTACTACACTGTAGTTTAGTTCTTTAATAACTCGTTAAATATTTATGCTAGACTGACGAGAGAGGGCTTAAAACTTTCGCTTCGCTAATTCCCATTTTAATACATGCATAAATTTTACGTCCGGGGCTTTTATGTCCCTTTTCGAAAACCAATCAACACTCAATGATGTTCGGGTCTACTGACAACCGTTAGGAATGGTTGAAATCGATTGCTTTGCACCCTAATTAATTCATACGTACTTCTAAACCTGTGTATCCAAATTATATTTGCTTCCTGTTGTAAGACGTAGTTTCTTGTGCACTTGTGCTTCTGTATATATATTAAGTGTGTATAATATACATATCGGTATAGGGATTAAAAATCATCGAGATATGTTGCTTGTATTGATGTACTGGAGAAATAATTTAGTTTTTAATAGACAGTTTAGTTTTTTAAAAACTGAATAAAAAACTGCAGTTCTAAAATAAACTTTATCCTTCAATATCCTGTTAACGTTATAAGCCTTAGCGATAACAGGATGTTGAAAGGTGAAGTTTATTTTATCACTGACTTAAGAGTCTTCATCACCGGAAGTTGCCGGACGCCATCTTGGAGTTTTGCTCCATAAGGCCAATGTTAACTTTGTGTCCCCATTACTCCTCACCTGATCGTCACATACAATTCATTTTTGTGTCAAATCAAAAGTTTCGTTTTCCTCTAGGGAAATACAACGTAGAATTCCTTAATCAGGGTATCATAGTTTCATAATAAATAGTTCAATTTGAACTGAAGCACTGTACATGTTCTCATTAATTTGTAACAAAACCCAAATTCGACTATTGTATTTCCCTAGAGGATGACAAAAGCTTTAATTTGACACCAAAATTAATTGTTTGTGATGACCTGGTGAGGAGTAACGGAGGCACAAAGTTAACATTGGCCTTATGGAACAAAAAACCAAGATGGCGTCCGGCAACTTCCGGTGATGAAGACTCTTAAACTTGAATATCCAATAGTAGAACAATGAATTCAGATTGCAGTTTAACCAATTATTATTGCTATCGATCCTCTGCTTTATTAATCTGTCTACATTCCTTCCAGACCATTGAGCCAGTGACCGCCCTTTTAATTCCTTTGATTGTTGCGCTTGTCGGAACTACCAACCGCGCAGCAATCACGGCGCAGCAAGTGCTCATCAGGGGTAGTTATTGGCCGCGCAGCAATCGTTTGTTAGTTTTCATCTTTTACAGACTCGCTCGGCCAACTCAGCGACTGGCGTCACTTTATCTTAACTGCGGATCTCCACAATAGAACAGAAGCGAAATAATCGCACCTCCAGAACCTGTTCAGCATCTGGGAGCCGCTCCGGCCGGCCGTTTACACAAACTAGCCAAATGAGTTTACGCAGCTGGTAATCATAGACAACCCGGCCGCAGAGGTCGTAAATTAATTTTACCTCAAGGATGCCTATTTCCACGACGTGATTTAGATTAATGGTACAAACACAGACATATGCAACATTTATCAAATATTTCCCAGTTAAAACTTATTTCCCAGTTACATATTGTTGATATTTATTTTTATTATCATCGCATGCACATTCAACAGTATTCATATCATATTATATTATCTATGCCAATGTTATTATTTATATGAGGTTGAATATTTGCATATTTTTGTGTAATAATATTAAGAGAGTACATGAATATTATGTATGTTGACAATTGCCGTTAATATAGATAAAGATAAAGTTAAAGTTAAAACTTAACGTTGTGAAGCGGTTTATATAATATTTTTCATTCCGTTCAAACCTCTTGTAATGTTATTAAAGCAATATTGCAACGGCAAATCTTTTAACCAGGGTTTTCAAAAAGGCTTACAGTAACAAACAAGCTCTAATGAAAACATATTATAAAACTCATTACAACCTAGTAAACCTTGTCGTCGGTCAATTAGACCCTTTTGATAAATCTTGTTACCAACCTTTATATAACGTTTTCCATTCTCAAAGACAAGGATACGTAAACCTTGAACGTGGTCATTGGCAACCTTGTGAAACGGTTAATTTCTTGATTTAACAAACACAACAATAAAATGTTTCATATTTTTATGACAAAAGTTGTAGACTTGTCAACCTTGAGCAAAAAATAAATTCATTTGCTATTCAGGGTAGCTGAAAGGTAACTACCACCCCACCCCTACCAACTCCGTAATGTTTTGGTATTTAATGTATTTGAAATCTGCTTGCCGCAAATATATTTCAAATCTCTTAAATATTAAACCAAAATGATAGGGGATATTATTTAATTTTCAGCCGCACTGTGTAAACTATATGGGTTGAAGTTTAAAAGTTATAAATCAGCATTACAATATAATAATGCCTAGTTTTAAAAGCTTTATATGTAATCATATAATATTTAGATTGCATTATTCTAATACGAAAACAATACTATTCTAATGTATATCAGACAATAGAAATATAAATCGTGGATAAATCGGATCCGGTGCCATTAGAAGAAATGAATGTTTTGACACCCCAATCTAAACAAAAGATTGACCGTTTGAGGTTTTTATACTAGTGTAGGTAAATACGTAATTTTTAATTTCCAATAATTGAAAATTACTACGTGACTAGTGTAACACCCGTTGATTGATAAACAGTAATTATTATTAGGATTATCTACAATTTCAACGGATGAATAATTAAGTTCCCAAAAATAAACATGGGTGTCACAAGTAAGAATATTTGTATTTGTTATTTAATATAACACAGTTTAAAAAAATATGATCGACTCTTAGAATTTATAATGCTGTAATATTCAAATACATTAGAGCTAATCAACTACCAAATAAGTAGTGTACAACAACAAACTAAACATGCTTGGGGGTACGTGTATTTTGGAAAATATATAAACTCTACAGTAATCGTTAGGTTCAAAACCTGACTCGCTATTTTAATGGTTAGCGTCTCAACTTCAGGTCAAAGGTATTCAGATCTATTCTCGGGTCGTCTACTACTGGGTGGGTTTATACCGCTTACCCTATAAGCATTTAGTGATCTCTACAACAAAATTCGTCTGCCGAAGATATACAAATAAAATCAAAATAGTGCCAATACATTTACTGACCACATCCAATAGGCGCGTGGAAAACCACGCGCCTTGACCCAACAATTAAAAAACAATACTTCCTCAAAAACCCCAAATTTGATTAGGATTTAAGTGGTTTTATCAAGTAGTCGCAGCAGGCAATTAAACCGGTCCCAAACGTAAAGATACGGAGCCAATAAGTAAATGAAGTGATTAGTGGGTCGTGGAATGACTTCATTTGGCTCCGATACCATCAAGGCGTCAAACTGGGATCCGAGTGTGAGTGCGACTGTTGCGGCACCAGTGGTGATGAATGCTGATGAATGACAGGTCACACTTTTACCTGGGAACTCATTACGACGTTGTCTGAAACAAAAATATATGTCGTTTATGAAATGGTTCGTCAGCACTATAATTTGTACGTAATTACTCATTGCTCCAAAATTCCGACTAAATCATTTATTTGGAGGGGGCTACAGTCACATCACATTTTATGTTTATACCTGCTTCCCCAAGGAAAGATGTTAATACAAGTAATATTGGGGAAATTGTGTTTTTAACAACACTTTGTTGCCACCATTACAAGCACTCTAAACTTTGCTGAGATTAAGACATTCGGGCCTAAAGTAACGACAATTTCAAAGACTGTAACTCTGGGTCGTACAACAAAAACGAGAAATGAGGTGATAAAATTTCCACCGAAACAGCAAATAACAAAAAAATGGGAATATTGTGGGCGCGTGTCTCGGGCGTCTTCCGCGAACCTCCCCCCTCTCCCACCCCTCCCACCCTCCCACCACCCGGGTCGCTAATTTATCTGTTATCCGACGGTAGTTGGTTGACCCCGGAGTCAGTTTTGAGCCCGGTTGTACCAGTTCCGTAATTGGCAGGCACGCGCCACCGCCACCGACCCGGTCGTCAATCGTGCTTTATATCCAAAATAAACTGTCAGAGACTGGCTAAATTAATATTCGCCATTAACTAGTTGTTCGATAATTATTTTATCCAGGAGTTATGGACTTTATAAAACTCGAGAAGGTGATTTTAGCCGGCGAAAATGTTCTCGGCATCCTTGACCCTCGGTGGCTTTGAAGTCAAGCGCCAACGCGGATGCGACTTGCGATTTTGACCGTATTTTAGGCCAATTTGAATAAATTTTCGCACGACGCCTGACGCGGGGACTGATTAATACGCAATAAAATACAGATTTGCGAGCGGTTAGGGATGTCTGATTCCATATTTGGTGTGTAAATTTTGCATTTTTTGTTCGTTATAATCAATGTCGGCTCTTGTTTAGGAAAATTGCGGCCTTAAAATTTCTGCTCGTAAATATTCCTTAATAAAGATGTTACCCTTTGATATCACTCTTAATAGCGTTAAATTTAAATCCTTATTTTCATATTGATTACCAATTGGCCTGAATTCCTAAGTAATAAAATAAGTAATAAACCCCTGAAGTTATATATATTAAGATATATAGAAACCCCAACCGACTGCCCGTAATTCGTTCGTTGTAACCACTTTACTTAATGCTATAAAAAGGTTTAGTACCTACAACAATTCGTCCAACATATGTTCTATCCTTTGCAAAATATTTAAAAAACTAAATTGGGCTGTAGTTGTGTACATCGGATTTTATTTTCCATGTTTAGTAGTATAAAAATAGCCATTCAATCTTCAGATAATTCTACATCAGTGAAGTTTATACATAAAAAATTGTTTATAAAGGCTTTTATTCGTTAAAAAAATATAATTTTCAAATGCCTGTATTATACTGTCAATTAAGTTTACCTTTCTACTACGAACAGAAAGAAAGAAAATAGAGATTGTAGGGTACAAATTATTACAAATTATAAATATTTAAATCCTTGTTTTGTGCCCAGTCATGAAAAGACTTTTTCTTAAAGACCTACACAAAAGCTTAATATTAAAGTTAAAAAAATTATGCTTGTTTCTGTAATCAAGCTTTATTTTAAAGAGCATATTTCAATAATCCTGTTATCAATTTATTATTTTTACTAATTTCGTAATTCGGTTGCAAACTAGTTATACAAAGTTTTAAAAACATTTGCTAAAAAAATTTGCTCCCGTACTCTATTTAACAATTATAATTGGATATTTAAGTGTTGTTCCTCCTTTATTATAAAAAAAATTAACTTTTCCTCATCAAAACTTAAAGAATACTTTAATGTTCACATTTAATTTTATCCTAGTAACACGTACGTTGTTTCAAAAGAAAACATTCCCACAATATAATCATATAAGATTAATCTAAACCAAACAATATTAATAGTTTTAAATAAATTAACCTCAATTTATTCTCTACAATATAAGGCAACAACGGTCCTAATTAATTATTCCAAACGTTAGAGTTGCGCAGCTTGGTAATATAGAAGCTACGCGCAGGGCTTCAGTTTAGTTTTTGTGCTTGTAGTCGTAAGCATAACCAAGTATATTTCACTTTACAAACATAGGTTACAGTTATGAAATAAAGAGAAAAACATTGGGATTTTAAGCTCTCCAAACTTATGGTATTTTTCACAACATTTCTAGCGTCCTACTCTACCACTAACACTTGCAAATTGTTGAAATTAGTTTCATAGTTCAGAATCCTAATTCCCTTCGGTGTTATTTTATTTACTGAACTAACATAAAAAAAACTATTAAACTTATGTAATATTATGTTTTACCAGGCAAATGATAACAATTTGCATTCAGTTCAGTGTCGAAGGTAATTTCTCAAGAATCATTATTTAGGGGCTAAGAGAAATTATAAAACTTAAAAACAGATAGACTTTAGTTCCTTGGTTATTAATATTCTATTAAAAAATCATAGGCTAAATAGAACAGTACGAATTACCTCTATACGTCCCCAGTCATGCAATATTTCGACTTTTTACCTGTTTCTCCCATAACAACAATGCTAACTTTCAAAGTCTGTCCCTTATCAACAGATTATCCGAAATTAATGATTTATGTTTCATTTTCAATAGCAAACAAATATCTAGCGATATCGGATGATCATTGGTGAGGAACGGGCTTTGAAAGTTAAATTCACCTTGTGGAAATTGATTCATGAAAACCAGGTCAGAAAACGATACACGGCCGCGCTGCGCCGGGCGCCTCAGTGACGCCTGGCTGTAGGCAACCCACGAACATCTACGTTCGTCGTTTGCGTCAGTTTTGTCGAGGAGCTGACCTGAGAAATTCAAAATTACATAATTAATGCTAATCTTTATTTTTATCACATTTTAAAGAACAAAGTGTAATTTTAATATTTTAATAACGATAACCCAGATTGATTTTAACCCAAATCCTCCTTTCACACTACTAAATTCCTTCCAAACTTTTGCAATGCAGCTCTTTTACCCCTTTTTGCCTTACCTTAATTACCGATCGAAGCTGAGGTCGCCGGAATTTCTCGTTTTGGGCCTGGTCAGGGCCAGCGCCCTGTCATTATGGCCAGCAGCGATGACGCCGAAGATTGGCCTCCTGATACATCATTCGGACGCCATTATTAACCAGCATTACTCGTAAATCAGCTGTTTTGCCCACGTGACCGTTCCCGCGACGGCCGAGGGAGTGACGCGAATTTTCGTACCTCATAATTTCGCTAAACTGCAATCTGAAACTGCAATCGCTTCAACGGCCGGCCAACCGCTAATAACCGGCGTGTTCGGGTCGCGACTGTGCAAATCTTTAATGAATGTGTACTTCTCCCGTTTTAATTCAATTTGAATATGAAATTCCAACCGGTATCTCTAGGAAGCGTCGGGTTTCGATAATGATTGATTATTAAGGGTTTAATATGATAGAGCGGGTATAAATTTGAGAACATAAATAAGAAATATTTTATGCTTTCGTACAATTTTAACTATTTGCTGGTAATTTACTGGAACAAATATTTAAATTTTAATTACATTTAATAATACTCATTTCGTATTTAATATATGGGTTAAGTGTTCCTCCGTTTAAAAAAAGAGCAGGAGATTTTTTTAACATTCTGAACAATCTTGTGTGTGATTTAATAATTGTAGGTATGTTGTTTGTTGATTTTCATTATTCACATTTTCAGGGGGGATTTTCCCCCTGAGGCCTGTGGAATAACATGGACAAAAAATTACATCTGCCAAGACCGTATATTTGTGCGCTGATAACAAATTTACTATAAATAATTTTTGTAAAATTAAAACGATCCGTGATGGCAGTTTACGCTATTTATGATCGCGTTTGTAGAGACGTGCGATACACTGGTAGACACTGTATAGTTTGCGTAAGGTAGATCACTCACTTGATCGGGTTATCATCATAAATTAGAGGTTTTAAATGGTACAGTTGACTATGATTTATACTTAAATTTATGCTTAAAGTATTATGTCTTTACTTATAATGTTTAATACAACAGGAATCGTTGTTAAATAGAAATAATATTTTTATATAACATTAAAAACTCTTTATTTTATATAAATGATCAAAAACAATTTCGCTCAGCTAAATCGGTCATCGCTATGAACTTAAATAGCTCAAATAAGATTCCATAAATTAGTAGATCAACAGAGGTTACCTAAAATGACGTGAAAATCTAAATATACTACAAGCAATTTAGCTCTCTAATTCATAACTAATATTTGACCCGTCTTTTGTGAAAACCATAAGACTTAACACCCATGAACCATAAACTTGAACGAAAGTCCCGGTAAGAAAATTGGATTTAAATATTTTATACAACCTCTTCTATGGCCATAAATTAAATACATGGGTCAAGTTAAAACGCATTTTTTCGGAATTTGGTAAAATGGATTGTAGGACTGAAGATCCCAGGGTAGCCCGATCAAGGGTCGGTCGTAAAATATTTTGGCGAGGCTTGACTCAGGGTCCCCTCCCTAGCCCTCATTAGTCCTGGGATCTTCTGTCAAGGCTCTAAAAACAGGTATACGGCACTATGGCCTCCGCCTCTACCTACCAGGGGGGGGGGCCGCTGGGACGAGCTTCTCGCCGACCCTGTCTATCTCCTCCATCGTAATTAGTTTCACACTCACAGTTATAGGATTTGTATTGCAAATCTTAGACTAAAACTTTATGTTTTTCTGCTAGTCTTAAAACAGAATTATTAAACTTATTATTAAACTTACTTTTAGAAATTTATCTGTAATTAATTAACAGCTGTAATTAAAAAAATTCAAAGTTTTGGGCGCAGCAACGCGCGCAGGGTAACTGCTAGTGTGATATAAGCTCATGCGCAATGTTACCTTAATAGGTTCAGTCGTGTTTGGGTGCGATGAATCATCCATCTATACATACATCCAAACTGTCACATTTAGAATATTAGTATGATATATTTTTTATATCTATGAAAATATAAGGGAAAGTCTATCATAACTGCAGTCAAAAAGAGCAAACTACCCACATAAGGAAATAATGGAGATTGAATTAGGTTTTTTGTATTGTTTTGTACTGAAACACAGGGTAGGAACTACAACCATTAGTTAATATTTTATTTTAAATTACTGCAAAATGTAAATGTCCCATGGTGTGAGTTGTTATTGGTGCCCCTTGTCAACCTCATGGAACTCGATGACAATCCCAAGAGCGAGGCTTGACTCAGGATCCCAGCTCGACCCCTCATTAGTGCTGGGACCTTCGGTCAAGCCTCGCCAAAACAGGTAAATAATTCTCAGGTCAATTTTAACCCTGGGATCTTCAGTCCGTCTACCGATAAAATGTGTGATTTGATCAAAAAAACTGAAATCATATAAACAAGCGATGCTTTTGGGCAATACTAGTTCCAACAACTATCTAGCCTTAACTTCTAAAGGTAAGGATATTTAACTTATTGATACAAAAAATAATGCCTACCTTAACCTTTGTTTAATAAAAACAGAATAATGAATAATATGTGCAGAATATGAACATCTGCAAGTATCACACGAACGTGCTAATACGACAAGCCATTAGCGAGTAATATCGAGGTTATCTCTAAATCAAACTGCTTCTCTACATTCAAATGAACGCTAGGTGATTTGTAGGATATTAACGGCGAGTTTTAATGGAGGTTTAAGAATATAAATCGTACAAACGACCAGCCCACGCACCGCCGGTGTATTAGACGGTAAGCGGGAGTTTAAAAGATCCACCCATCTGGACTGGATGGAGATTTGTATTATTTACAATTTAGATTTATTTTGCGATCTTATGACTTCATTACAAAATATTCGATCGTTGTTGCAGTTTGCTCTAAAAAAGCTGAATTAATCATCTATTTAGTGAAGCGTAATATCGCCTTGAAACTTGACTGAATATATTAAAAAACAATAATTTCCCACACTATCTTCCCTTGACATTAATTGTTTCTTTGCAGGGATGTCGCCTTAAAAGAATTCATCACCGGAAGTTGTTAGTTGCCATCTTGGACTTTTGTTCCATAAGACCAATGTTAACTTTGTGCCTACATTACTCCTCACCTGATCGTCACATACAATTCATTTTGGTATCAAATTAAAGGTTTCATCGTCCTCTAGGGAAATACAATGTCGAATTCCTTAATTTGGGTATCATCGTTTCATAATAAATAGTTTAATTTTGATCTGAAACACGGTACATGTTCTCATTAATTTGTAACAAAATCCAAATTCGACTATTATATTTCCATAGAGGACAACGAAACCTTTAATTTGACACTAAAATTAATTGCATTTGACGATCAGGTGAGGAATAATGGAGACACAAAGTTAACATTGGCCTTATGGAAGAAAACGCCAAGATGGCGTCTAGCAACTTCCGGTGATGACTCCGGTGAAGACTCTTAAGCCTCTTTTGATTCCTGCAGCGTGAAGTTAAGTCCAGACTCACGTGGACATTTGGTTACAATAATAGAAAATAATATTTTGGGTAAGTAGGAAAAGTTCGTTACCTTTTTCATTCCCTTTATATTAAATGGCTGAGCTGTTGGTACGTAAAGTAGATGTCCTCCTATAATGATGAATATCCGCAGGGCTAACACCATGTCTTGTTTGCTAGTATGCTATTATTGAATCCAGTCCCGCAGTCAATCAGATCAATCAGTTTTGAAGGTGTCAACGTTTGATAAAACGTTTCATAAAGAGGACAAAAATCACTATGTAAACATTAGCACCGCTTCAATGGGTGATCAGCTTCCTCAATGAATGCACTGGGGTTAGAGTTTGCAATGGGGTCTGCATTCGGTCCCCTGTCTATTTTGGTGGGTCAGATATATTACAGCAAACCCTCCTACATCTTAAATAGAAAAATGTTAGCAACTCCCACAGGGTTTTGTTGGTAAGTTTGAATCCATCAGTATCCTTTTATTTTCCAAAACCGAAATACAGTATCCGAAGTCACTCAGTTAATTAACATTGATATCCTAGTTTTGAATGTACCTTTATACAAAATCTGACTCAATAGACTTCCAACTTTAAATACAGTGTGAAAATTGTTCTCTACTTTGAAATAAGGTAAAGGTTGTCCAAAATGGAAACCGCGTTAAAAATCAAGTTGTTTCACTTTTAATTCTCTGTGGCCACATATAAATGTATCCTTTCAAATTTGAAATGTAGTGAATTATTTAAATAAACGTATGGGAATTTTGTAACTATTGTTGAATTAATGGTCATATGACAAAAGGTTACATAAATGTACTATATAAATAAACTATTTACCTAATACTTTCAAGATACTACAAAACTGTGTTTTAAACCATCTCTTAAATCCTGTAGTTAAGAAGTTCTGTCTTGTCATAATCCTCCAGCGAAATTCCCAGATGAGCATTTGATTGAGACATCAACCTGAGAACCACCACTTACAGAAGTCGACTTCAAAACAGTGCGGAAAATCAAGAAACTAGAACATTCAGTAGTAACAGTGACAATTATACCTGTTCACCTCTGGCATTGCCGAGGATAATCTGGCGGCTTGGTCAAACCGGCAACTCGACTAGTTGATAGCTCAAATTGCTAGGCGGGCTAATAGAGTCGCTGCTAGCCAGCCGCCAGTTAGAAACTTTCAAATAGTTTGTAAACTATGTGTTTAAGTCCACATGCAAACTATAATTCCAACATGAAAGCCCATTCTCGGGATAACCACAGTGATCGGTTTGGAGTTTTAATTTCGTACTTGATAGATTCTAACTGAATGTTATTATGATGAGCCGTCGGCCATCCCATGCTTCCGAAATCTGCCAGGGATGTTATGCGATTAAAATATAACTTAATATTGTACGTGAGTTGTATAACGATATAGGACTGACTGACTGACTGTCTTTTAGTGCTTATCATATTTTTAGCGAATTTCCCCTATAAGGAAGAAGCTATTACCGTAGTCGGCATGGTAAGACCTAAGCCCGAGACCATGATAACTTTTCGTTTTGAGGTCCCCAGACCCCAAAAACACCATTTGTTCGAAACTTTATATATATTTATATATTTATAAAAAACAAACTGTATTTATATTTATTTATTTATTTATTTTTATTTATTTATATATTTTTATATGTCCGTGAGCACAATAACTCTCGTAAAAATGATCCAATTTTGATGAAACTTGGTATAAACGTGTAAAGCAACATTTATGACTTTACGTTCGAAAACCAGCCAGATCGCTCTATCCAATTGGGTATTTTGGGGGGGTTTTGTACCCCAAAGATTGTTTTTTTTAATTTTTTACATATAATTTTTGAAAAAGTCAAACTTTATTTTTCACCATTGGATTCAGCTTAAAAAACACACAATTTGGTATTTTGATCATTCCTCTACGTCAATTGGTTACCGAGATATTGAAAGTGCTAAACACAGTACGTTGTCTAATGTTATTCTTATGGAGGAATAGAAAATTTGTATATCTCGCTTATTTATGAACGTATACTGACGAAACTTGGTATACAGCTTCATCTCGTTGTAGTCTATTGATATTTGCTCAAAAAACAATTTTTTGCTAAAGGCTCCCGTAGCAGCAAACCTGCGTACTCAGCCCCCATGTTATTCTTATGGAGAATAATTAAATGCTCTGTCTCCCTTAATTATGAACATAAATGAATAATAATACCCCCGTCGCAGCAAACCTGCGTACTCAGCGAATTTCCAATGCATTTATATGTTTCTCACTCCTGCATAAAGCCACTTACAAAGTTTCACAAAAATATATTTATAAATAAGTGATTTATAACATTTTATTTATTCTCCATAAGAATAACATTAGGACTGAGTACGCAGGTTTGCTGCAACGAGGAAGAAAGAAATGAGTTTTTATGCAATTATCAATATAACTGTACCAGGTGAAGCTACATTACAAGTTTTATTCATTTATGTTCATAATTAAGGGAGATATAAAACTTACATATTCTCCATAAGAATAACATTAGGGCTGAGTATGCAGGTTAGCTGCTACGGGGACAATCAACAACAAATTTATTTGTTGTGCAAATATCAATATACCAGTACAACATGAAGCCACATACCAAGTTTCATCAATATACATTCATAAATAATCGAGATATCAAATTTTATTTATTCTCCATAAGGATAACATTGGACAACGTACTGTGTTTAGCACTTTGAATATCTCTGCAACGGTTGGACATAGAATCACAAATTAAACACCAAAATGATTGTTTTGTGGAGCTGAAGTGATTGGTAAAAGCAAATGTTAAGATTAAAGTAAAATTAACTGAAGAAAAGCCAAAAACCTTTTTCCCATAAGATTAACATGGGAGATTTTATGAGCAGGTTTTTTGGGATTTTTTCCGCAACCACTTAACCTAGGTTAATAATTCAAAATACTATATTATTTGTTTTTTTAAGCTCTATAACATGGTCAAAACTAAAATTAAGTTTTTTAAAAATTTTAGGGTGAAAAATGTAAAAAACTGATTTTTGGAAAATTTAAAACCCCCATAAACCCCCCTTCCCATGGCCCGATTTTTCTGGTTTTCGAACTTAAAGTCATAAATGTCACTTTACACATTTGAGCCAAATTTCATCGATATCGGACGTTTTTTACTCAAGTTATCACATTCACGGACACATATATATCTATATATATATATATATATATATATATATATATATATATATATAGATATATATATATATATACATATATATAAATTTGAACGAATAGTGTTTTTGGCTTCTGGGGACCTCAAAACAAAAAGTTATCATGGTCTCGGGCTTAAGTCTCACCATGAGACCTACGGTAATAGCTTCTTCCCTATAGGGGAAATTCGCTAAAAACTGGTATACGACTTTACCTAGTTGAGTTATATTGATATTAGCATAAAAACCCATTTTTTGTGTTCCTTGTTGCAGCAAACCTGCGTACTCAGCCCCAATGTTATCCTTATGGAGAATAATTAAAATTGTATATATCGCTTATTTGTGAATATATTTTTATGAAACTTGGTAAGTGGCTTTATGTAGTATTAAGACATTTATATCTCCATTGGAAATTCGCTGCGTATGCAGGTTTGCTGCGACGGGGGTATTAATTTTAGAGGCAGAAGT
Organism: Allygus modestus; assembly: GCA_963675035.1. Lineage (NCBI taxonomy): Eukaryota > Metazoa > Arthropoda > Insecta > Hemiptera > Cicadellidae > Allygus > Allygus modestus. The sequence goes on from OY776112.1 coordinate 326,557,329, forward strand.
GTTAGTGTGTTTCTATTGGCGCATCCAGTGTTATAAGACCACTATAGTTTCATTTAGTTTATAATTTGTTGCCAAGGAAGTATGCTACAGAATCGTGAGCTTATCTTGGTAAACAGGCGACAGTTTGTTTACTTGGCATAGAGTTATTTTTAAATTTTGATTCTTATTCTGTTTGGCGGCTTGTATGCCTCACTTGCTTTTCTCTCATGACTCATGTTTTTACTTTATGGTCTATTAAGCAGTATGCTATAGTAATCCATAGTATTACAAAGTTCACTGTGCTTATATTATAGAGAGTGATCCAGATGTATTGAGATGTTGTGAATCCCCTTTTGTTATGTGAAAACCTCATTTTAAAAGGGAGTTCGTTTATGAAATATACCCAACTAAATTGAATTTACTACTCTTAAATAAATAATTTTAGTTTTTCGAATCTTTTTTGTAGTCACCCATCAAGTTTAGGATAAACAGATATTAAAACAGGTATTCTTCTTTGGCTCTTAAATACTTTCCATCTTCATACTCCACTTTTACTTCATTTCCCAGCCCCTTTTTACTCTTCCATTTTTTCCGATCATATTTTTAAATTTATCAAATTTTAGTTTAACGTAAAAATGAATTTGCACGCCAAGTGTCTCACCTCATGTTTATTGTTTTTTTTATAAATATGTAGGTTTATATTTTAATGGCGATTTTTGTGAAAAAAACCTAACACATTTTACGATGACAAGTTTCCAGAATTGAAACGGATGCAACAAAATATCACAATAACTTCCAATGACAATTTATGATACAAATCAACGAATTATCCTTGCCTCTGCTGATAGTGACACTGTTCTCATATATCTGTGCAAACATTAAAAACCACACATTTTCAAAGTAAACATAAATTTAGCCGGTTTTGTTTTATATATTCAATTATTCAAAGTAAGAATATCGCAAATATTCATAACGGTTTGTTAGTAAATCTTCTTTTAATTTTAAGGAGGAGTTTGAATTTTTTCAGCCAGCGAGGAAACTGATGTGTCAATATTAGAAGGTATCTTAAAGTCTTTTCCCAATAAAGTAGATAATGCGGATCTCGATGCTCGATTCACTCACTATCAAATCTCAGGTTTCGAGCGAGTGAGGAAAAACTAATATTCTTTCATTTATATACGGCAATCGCCTTTTTACATGAGAGTACAAATTCAACAGGGAAAATAAAGTTACATACACAGACAAGAAGAATCGTGCGGCGCTTCAGAACTTAATACATACAGCATTTCAAAATTAGTGGAAAACAGTATCAAAACAAATAAAAATGCAGAAATAGAATAGGGCAAAAATGTATGCACAAAACAGAATTTCATACAAATGATAGTAAAAAGCTTTGTTAACATACATTAGTCAGCCTTAGTTATTATTTGACGGAAGATATTTAAATGGGACTAAACAGTACTTCTTCAAAGCTCCATGTGAACTTTAGATCTGCTTTGCATTAGGTAACATTAATTAGCCCTAAATTAGTGTAAGTAGGTTATGTCATAACTACTCGATATAAATTATTTATAATATATTTTCTATGTTAAAAATGTTCAGGTTATTTAAAGTCGTAAAGTTATTGCCTGTATAAAATACCTCAAAGTGAATAAAAACCACTATACAGGCAAACTCAACAACTTTTTCTGGCTTGCAATTCTTACAAACAAAATAACTTGTCACACAATTGTACAAACTAATTTGTTTAGTGTAAAATATTAAACGATTCGGTTGTGAATAGTGTTAAAAATGAAATCAAACTTTATTTAAAAATTAAAGGTAGGCCCACTGTATTTTCTTGATAAGTGATCCCCCAGTACCGCTTGGTACGTATTCAAAGTGAAACTTTATTTCAAACATTAAAACGTCCTAGAACATACTAAAGAATCTTCCCTAAACCTAAATACTTTTACTATCAACCCGAGCATGTTTCGACTTTCTCTCTCGTTTTGAGCGCTAGTCCCTATCTCGGGACAGTTCTAGGCGGCTGGCGGTTGGGCGGGCAGATGTGTACTCGGGCAGTTCGCACAAGCTGGCCCACTTGATACATCACCTGCTCTCATTGGGGGGGGAGGGGGCCAAGTGAAATTTGTTAATGTATCCCGAATGCCTACCCCGAAGTCCGGAAGTACATTTGCACTCTGTATAAAGGTAGTGAAACATTTATAAGCTCGGGCTGCGAGCACAAAATTGCGTTTTTAAAGTGCAACACCAATTTAGCATTGTCAAAACCGTATGATACACTTTACACTCATTTGTTGTTGCGGAATTTAGCATGGTTGTTTAGCGATTGGGTTCCTAACACTGACCGGCATAATCATAAGAAAATCAGTGTTTAATGGTTAAGTGCGACCAAGGTCATTGTTTCAGTGTTTAATGGTTAAGTCCAACCAAGGGAATACAGAAAATAATTGTTCCTTTTTGAACTCATTAAAGTAGGTTAAGAATACTTAAGAAATGTGATATATTTATAAGATAAGTAGTGACCTTACTGCAGGTACTCTCAACGACAGTTCTTCACAACGTCAAACCTTTTTCTAGTTTATAGGTGTCATCGGCATGCTTCCCCATTACTTTCTTATAAGTAATAGCTCCTCAACAAACCAAAGGAAACAAGATGAGATATTTGATTTTTATTGTCTTCCTTATTTAATCCAACCATAAACAGTTTGGTGGGAAATTTCATATTAGAAATTATATTTGTTTAGTTCATGGTACGATGCATTAAATGAATGATTTTATATTAACAGAGAAACAAGTGCTGGAAATTTGGTGTGTGTTTCAACGCTTTCAATTTAACAGTAACTAAAATGATTGTGGGCTTCCATTCATAACCCACAGAAACAAATATCACCGAACATGGCTCCGTTCCCCCCGGTACTAATCATGTTGTAACGTCAGGAGTGAAGTTAGGCTACTCTGATCCAGATCCAACGCCACAGCACGGCGAAAACTGAAATTAATACAACCTCACTACTTTAACCAATTTTGACAGAATTATGAAAAAATTACTTAATTACTCGAGATCATTCGAAAAATAAAATATGTAAAAACATAAATATCAAACTCACTATTAGTACGAGGGGCACTGTTATTCAACATTTTAGTCAGAGCACTGATTTTGTATTTTAGAATAGTCTAATATGGAGATCCGTGCTTAAATGATATAGCGTTTTCATGTAGACTAAGCTAAGCATGTTACCAAACCAAAACATCATGAGGGTTTTTTAATAGTTTTCTTTTCACTCATGTGAGTCTCCTAAAGACAATTTTTCTGCAATTGAAATCCCAGCAAACCACCTTTTTCGGGGGTTTTATACCCCAAAAATGTGTTTTTTGGGGTTTTCACATATACTTTTAATTTAAATCAAATTTTAATTTATACCACTGAATTCAGCTTAAAAAACAAACAATTTGGTATTTTGATCATTGCTCTACGTCAATTGGTTACCGAGATATTGAAAGTGCTAAACGCAGTACGTTGTCTAATGTTATTCTTATGGAGAAAAAGAAAAATTGTATATCTCGCTTATTTATGAACATAAACTGGCAACATTTGGTATATGGCTTGATCTGGTTGTGGTTTATTGTTGTTTGCACAAAAAAAAATTTTCGCCTATGGTTCCTGTAGCAGCAAACCTAGGTACTTGGTCCCCATGTTATTCTTATGGAAAATACCTAAAATGTTATATATCGCTTATTTATGAATGTAGATGGATGAAACTTGGTATGTGACTTCACTAAGATGAGTTCTATTGATATTTGCATAAAAACCCATTATTTTGTGTGCCTTGTTGCAGCAAACCTGCATACTCATCCCCAATGTTATTCTTATGGAGAATAATTAATATTTTAAATATCGCTTTTTTGTGAATACATTTCTTATGAATCCTGTTAAGTGTTTTAATGTGTTATGTTATATATTCATTGGAAATTCGCTGAGTACGCAGGTTTGCTGGGACGGGGGTATTTTCACAATTACCTATCCAATTCCGCACCACTTGGTATAGGCCTATCGAAGCTGCCCGGATGCTATCTCAGAACTCCCGGCGCTGCGCGGCGCGTGGTCGCTATTTTGCATTCGTTTATTCAAATGTCTTCTGGGCGAGAACAAATGTGGTAACAAATACCCGAGAATTCGGACCAGACAAGGTGTTATTAGGTCTGCAAGATTGGGCTGTCGGAATCCCCATTGTACAGGGATCGTCGTAGTTGAACAACTTGCCGCGGTGTTGAGATGGTATCCTGCGACTAATTCCAGAGCAGAAGGTGTTCAACAGGAAATTTCTACAAGCTTGTATCATGTTTTATATTCAAAAAGAGAGAAAATATTTGGATGAAAAATGTAGTAGTGTTTCCTGAATTGGGGGGTGGTAAACCTTTAATCGGATTTTATCTTTATCACGTACAAATTCTTTACATTTACCGTTTACTTCTACTTCTACCGTCTACTTCTACTTCTACTTCTCTCCCGCCATTGCCTATTATCTTTGTATTATATCAAATGTCATTTTATTTTTACTTATTTTTAAATCAGTGTTTGATATTTAAATGCAAAACGAATCTTAATTTTGTTCTTGATTACTATACATACAACTGCCGATATTGTTTGATTTTTATTTTTTATTTGTGTTTGTAGCCTATTTAATCATCAAAATGTAATTGTAATTGTTTTGGCAGTAATACGATGTTTTTTGATATTTTTTAAGTGCACTGAATTTGAGGCAGAACTCGTTCTCACGCACAGGCCGATGGGCCTATGTGTGAATTTTTTTTCCACAATATTGTTTGTGTACATAATGTTGTATTTGTTTTTATTTGGAAATAAATTTGATTTGATTTGATTTGATTTGACATTTCTTTAGGTTGACTTTTAATAAGAAAATGCAGGGTTTAGTACTCAAAAATATAATAAAACCTTCCCACATTTTGCAGTACCACAATTCAAAGAATTATAGCTTAGACTTTATCGTCTGGTAATTTGTATCCGTTACTAGCTGCCACTGTACCCGGTTTCACCCGAGAATACAACCGTTTTGTGTGCTGCATTCTGCGGTTAGCCCGTGGAACTGCGACGAATCAAGATCAACGAAAATAGAGGTCTATGTGTTTATTTGGTATACAAGGAAAATTCCTGTAAATCTTCATACCAACCGGTTCAGTACCGTAGTTTTTGAGTGATTGAGGATCAAAAAGCAGGCTGATACACACCATCCCATTTTTATATATTAGTAAAGATTAACTGTCCGTTACAAAAATTAAATTAAATATTTTTCATTAATAAAAAATTTCAAAAACCACCTTAGCCCTTAGATTTCTTCAATTTATATAAATAGCTTTATCTTAGCAATCCTAGGTTTTTCATTTTTATCATAAAATCAATTTCGGATCCGGAAATCCAAATTTGTGTTTGGTGTTTTTAGGTATTTTAAGTGACGGTTGCCATATACAAAGAATTAATACATCGATTATAAGCTTGGTCGTTCCTGGACCCCTGACTGATGATAAACCTTCGGATCCGAAATCGATTTTAGGGTCAAATGACAAAACTAGGATTGTTTAGCTAAGACAGTAAGATATACAAAGAAGTTAACAATTTAATTAAAAAGTTCAAAAATGTAATTGCAACGTTAATGTCTGGTCTCCAACAATTTTATGAGAACACTGCAATACCTACAATGCATCGTCCTAATTGATAATTCTAAATTTTGAAGACTGCTATGGAACGCGTGGGTGTAAGTCGATCGGTGTGGGGGTAGGGTCAGGAAGGTGTGGAAGGTAGAGGAAGTGAGAGGTCAACGATGAGCCGGGGTCAACGATTGCTTATCAGTGAAAACAGGCTTTTTGTTTGGGCAGCTTCGAAAAGGGGGGAAGAAATGAGAGAATCCGACGGGTCGCGTGCCAGTGCGCGTGTGTGCATGCGTGTGTGCGTGTGTTGGTCCGTCGGCGGTAAAAAAGGAAGCCGAAGAGGAGGGAGTGGGAGAGAAAGAGGAGAGAGACGGAGATCCACACACCTGTACCTTGTTATCCTTGTCAAAAGAATATTTAAAAAAACCTACCTCAATCCATTCCGGAAAAAACACCCGGAGTCAAAAACCTCTCAGTATAAACTCATCACTAACCTACCTTACTCTTTGTCTCCCTTTGGATCTTCAATGCAGGTAGGGTTTATCAATCAGTATTTGATACGATTGTCAGCTGTGTATTAATTTCATACGTCTCGTTATTAAACACTGCATCATCTCGGGTCCTTATATAATAACTGTCTGGATTACAAACCAGCTCTTTTCTTCCCGTTACGCTCGCGTTAGCTGAATTTTACACTCGGATGACTGGCTAACTATTTTAGTATTTTTAGGCCAAGGTTGTTTGATCCTTTAATTGAAAAGGGTGATAAATGATTTAAAGGTTTTCATTATTGATAAACTGGTCTTTATGTATAAATTCATTACGGTATCGAATGGAATGCGAGTGATTTTAAGGAATATGGTGAGTATAACTTACAAATTATTTCAAATAAATAGTTATAAAACCGTGTATACATTTATTTAGCGGTTTAATATAAAACTAGATCCATCCAACTTGTTTGTATGAATCAACAGTTCTCTAGAGCGCAAATGGAATCGCAACTAAAATGGTTTAACATTACATACTTAGATTTTTATCTAATAAAAACGTATACACATAGTAAAACTTAAATACTAATATTATCTGCCTAACACTGTTCACTAAATAAGTATAATTTCGCGTAAAACGATATTGTTAGGCTCAGAGTATTCGGGGAGACCCTCAAAATTGAGGAAGCAAAAACATGTGCTGTGGGATCGTGTACAGATAACCATAATACAATTTTAATTTAATTTGAATCGATTTGCTAATGTATGTAATATTGGGGTTCAACAAATGGTTCACAAAGAAGATATTTTACAGTATTTATCATATTGCGATGTCTTAAAATTAGAAACTGATCTCCCAAAAATTGTGTTTCAATATTGGCTGAATTTCCCTGTTTTGTGTCAAAATATAAATGAGTTAAAAGAGAATAAACCTATACATAATAAAAACATGCAAGAGTGATCCTCACCGACAAGTACTGTGTAATTTGATAGGGCTCCATGTGGAAACACGATGTAGCAAATGAATAAAAGTGAATAAATATTAGTTCGTAAATGTAGATAAAAGAATAGCATTGTTCTAATTTAACGTTACGTTTAATTTACGTTTTAATTTAACATTACGTTTCTAATTTAATATGGGGATCTATGACTTTTTATTTTTTGGAGGGAAAGTGTATGTTAAGCATACACTTTTACACGTATACACATTTATTAAAATAAGCCTAAAAACTAGAAATAGGCCTATAGAAATAAAACATTAATTATTTGTTATATATTTACTTACGTTTTTTGGAAGTTTTTATCATTTTTAATGACTTGTACATTTATTAACTTATTTTAATATGTTTTGGTTTAGTTTTTACATAATGATAAATTGTAACTTTGTCGGCATTTAGAAAACCGATTAAAAAGTAATACCACAATCTTTAAATTTTTCTTATTTTTAGAAAAAACATTTTTAAGATATTTAAAATGCTGCTCTCTATGACGAAATTTAATTTTTAATTGTAAAGATAATATATTTTAAATATAATTTCGTTGCAATAGTTCAAAAGTTATAAGACATTATACTGTATATTTAAAAGTAGGCAAAAACTTAATTTTCGGGAAACGAAGCCTGGGCCTACAATTAGTGTACTCTGGATCTCGGATTTCCACGGATTCATTTTCGGCATTTTGTACTGTAACACAAAGTTAGTCACATATTTTCACAGCTTTATATTTATTAAGGACTGATTTATTTTATAGAACCTTTTAATATTTCAATTTTTCATATAAATAATTTGGTAAAATACCAAAATCTATAAAAACCGACTAGAAACACTAGCAGAGTAAAAATATATTTGTTTAAGTGAACAAGTATTTGAAATTGCCTAAAATTTGGTTCTTCAGAAATACATGTTCTTTAAGAAAACAATGTAAACAGAAAATGATTAGAATAAAAAGCTGTCAATTGATAGTGGCGCCCTCTCCACCATTAAATTTACAGGCAATTAAATAAATTAAAGTGGCCCATCCTTTAAAAAAACACGAAAAAAACTACTCAAAACTACTATTACAAAACGAGGTTTTAACGAGGCAGGGACCAATAGTGTTGTCAAATGTCGTAGCGGCGCCGAAAATTGGATGAGACAAATGGGCAGTGTGAGATACGCGCCGCGGCTCCAATTTGAGATGAGAGGCCGCGGGTTCTGACCCCCCCCCCCGCCCCCGCCCAACATCCTATCGTGCAGCGCCCATCCGCCGCCCACGCCGGCCCAGGGCGCTACTTCATATTCTCGCTGTGAGATATTAACGTTTTTCCACGAATTATAATGCTTATTCATTTTATTATTAATTTATTTATTTATTTATTTTCAAGTGCTACATAACAGGACAAGCCAAATGAAGTACTACTATAGATACATAATGTAATCCACAATTTTATAGTGGAGATTCCGAATCTGCTGTAAGTAGCCCTTCAAAATTCAAGATCACAAAACCAAAATATATTACACTACGCAACCAAGAGCATGTATGTAACAAATAACAAATCCCTAGTATAATTGCATGCAATTCAAAGCAAACTCAAGCTTAAAACTACGGACAAAATTACATACAAATTTCCTTATTAGTAAGACTATCAGACCGCCGGTATACTAATAATTATTGTGGATCTTCAAGAAATCTGTCATACCTGAGGCAGCAGGCACTGGAAGTAAAGGATAAATCACTTTTATTTTGTTTTAAACTCATGGTAATCGGTTAAAAGAACACAGAAAACCTTTCTGTGACCGAATCACGAAAAAATAAATAAAATAAAAATAAAAACGTAATTTTAAATGGACAAGTTTGAAATGAAGCCAATTTCTCTTGTCTTGTCGAAACCTCCTCAAGTAATTAGCATCGTGGACAATGAGATAAAGACAGCTATAGCGGTGTAACGATGTGGGTTTAAGAGTTCAGTTACATTTCGTGGCTTTCGTACGTTTTTATAGTCTACAGTTATTGTTTTTACTGGTACCCTAAATCAAGTACTCGGCCAACCGATAAATCTGCCAGATTCACTTACACATTCCATAGTCCCTGGGCAAAGGCTCGGCGGTTCACTCCACCGTTTCGCTCCCCACTGGACCGCTGGACCGGTGGACCGGTGGACCGTGGACCGGCGGCGACACTCTGATTGCTAACGTCCCGGGATTTGATGACCTCGTAAATTCACCTCCAAATCACCTGCAGTACTCAATTTACCCTCTTCAGGAGTTTAATTTCTCCTTAAAGTTTTCGAAGGCATTTTCCTCTCGGGTAAGAGAAAGAAAGTTAAACTGTCTTGAAATTATGGGTTTCATCAACGTTTAAGTTATATTACCAAACTGATTGCATTTTTTAAAAATTTATTGTAAAATAAAATGTATAAAAAGGGTTTTGTGCAAACATTCGGTTGAAGGAGAAATTACATAAAACTAACTATAATAGATGATATAATACCAAGTATAATACAACTATAATCTATACCTATAAAAGACAAAGCCCTCACTGACTCACTCATCAAGAATTCTCCACCTTCCCATGTAGGTAGAGAGCTGAAATTTTGTACACTGATTCTTTAGGTCTTAAATAGGACAACTAAGCAGTTTACACGCCGGTATCTCCATAGGGCTCCGCCCCACAGACCTTAAAATTTACCATGTTATTCTTATGGAAGAAAGATTGGTTTTGATGATATCAGATGACTAATTTAAAATATTGTAAACAGCTGTTGCTATTCTACACAAACAGTAAAACCACGGTAGAACGTTGATTTATAATTCTTTTGAACTGGAGTAAGCCAATAATGTTAAAAATGGGCGAGCGTCTTGCAAACTCTACATTACCACCTGTTTCTTTAAAATTTTTTACAAACAGCTGTTATTATTCATTGGTTTGTTTATGTTTATGATCTTTATTTTGTGTTGTGGTGTGACAGGTTAAAAGCTAATTTATTGAATTTTATGATATTTTAGTTTTTTTGTTTTTGTCATGAATACACAATTTTAGTAATATTTTTTATTTTTATTGGTTTCTTTTATATATTTTTTTAAATTTTTGATATTGATACAAAATTAACACTATTTGGACAAACAGACTCACAGTTTAGAGTTATTCACATGCCTCCAGATGGTTCGTGCCTCTTTCTATATGCTATTCAGTTTACGGAAATAATTTCTACAGCGATCAAGTAAGAGAGGAAATTGTTAACTATTTTTCGACTAATTGGGCAAAATTCCAAATTTTAACTCATGATGTTAAAGGGGATAATTACATCTCCCCTGAACACTACCGTCGCGAGATGTTGAAACCATCAACTTACGGATCAGCATGTGAGTTGTTTGCCGCATCTGAGCTCTTCCACTGCATATTCAGAGTGTACCATGATGGTCATTTACTCCAGAGCTTTGGTGTAGAGGGAACAGCATCTGATCGTATAAATTCAAACGGGGCGAAGCCCGCGGGTAACTGCTAGTACTAGATACAATAAAGGGGACATGTAATTAGTTATAACTAGTGGCTTGTCCCTTTGTCAAAAGACATTTAGAAAGTCTTTTAACCGTGCTCCAATACTCTGCCTCATCCGATTTTTGTTACTATTTACATACTGAGGAAAATAAAACCATAAGAATAGGAACACATGTCTGTTGGTATACACAGTAGACACTTATTCACATGTTGTAATGTAAACAAAGCAGATGTTTTTAAAACACCTAGCTTTTCTTATGGAGGATGTTTTACGTTCTTTATCGTCTGCTGGTAACTTTTTGAAATACTGCTATTTTTTGCGAATCCCAGGGATCAAGACCTTTGATTTGAGCCATCTCCCATTATCCTGCAAGTTTCCAAACCCCCACAATTTCGACTAAAAGTTTCGTTTACAGAATTATATATAAAGATAGTTAGACAACAAAATAAACACAAGACGAATATTTTATTAAACTAGCGGCCACAGAACTTGGGAATACAACAGTTGTGTGTTCTACATTCTGAGGTTAGCATTTTAAATATTTCGAATAATTAAAATCTGTTTACGCTATAATGTGGTCAATTAAAATTGAATGTGCATTGGAACTTTGACGCCCCGTGGGGCGGAGCCCTAAGGTTAGATTAGGATCACCTTTCTTAGTGCTGATCTACGTTTTAAATGAACTGCTGTGCGACATAGCTTCTTCTAGGCCCTACGGTCTAGGATGTGCGACATAGCTTCTTCTAGGCCCTACGGTCTAGGATGTGCGTTGTCTGTTAGACAGTCAGTGCTTGAGTTTTATTAAGTAGATTGCTTTTAAAATTGACAAATTTAAGGTTTCTATACTCAATTAATTACTATGGACTCACACGCATTATTGAGAAAAGCGACTACGACGAAAAATTGATTGGCATGAACAGAAAGGTGTATAATTAATTAGGGGCACCGAAAAATTGGATATTTTTTCGTCAAAAGCAAGAGAATGGAGCATGGCGCTCTCAAATACAAGGGCCACAGCAAAAAACTAGGACTATTGAATGCACGACATTTTCCCAAGACCAAAATCGACCTTTTTAGGTACTGAGCAGCTTAGACATAGAGTTTAGACTTTCTAAATGTCTTTTGACAAAAGGACAATCGCAGGCACCACATCCCTTGGATTACAAGCGACAGACAGTGCTCCAGATCGTCTCCGCCGCACTCCATGATCTGGTCCTCCTAGTCACTCACCGCCACGCTCTCCGTTAGACCACGCCTGAAAGTAAATCTCTTTAAAAGTGCCGACAAACATTCTTTCAACGCGCGTTCTTCTTATAAATAAATGACGGTGTGCAGATCCCCAGCAGCATTTTAATTTATTACACGCCGGTTTAAGAATGTATACATCTTTAAATTCTGAACAAATTGTTAATTTCCTTCGGTTAACCATTTAACAAGCTTTTAACCGATTGAGCTTGTAATTAATTGAAAGCTCAATTTTTGAAAATTATTCTAGTCAAACAATTTTTAATCCGTGAAAGGTAAAAAAAAAAGATTAAGTGACAGATTTAGGGGTTATGCCACTATTCACATCCACTGTTCACACTAACATATTTGTACTATCGATATGAATTAAATTGTTAGGAAGCTTTTATTTTGAGGATAAATAAATTATGAAAACATGAAATTATAGTTAATACTTTTTTATTTGAATAAATAATCGTTGTATTATTTTAACTAATAAAACTATTTAAATATAACCCTAACCTCACAGCAGGCATGGTAGACCTAGGCCGGGACCATGACCAGACAAGACACCATTTGTTCAAATTTGTGTGTGTGTCCGTTAACACCATAACTGCCTTGAAAATGTTAAAGGCGAAACGAAATTTGCCACAGACGTGAAACGTTGCATTTATTTGAACTGGTTCGAAAATCCAGGTAGACCACAGCACCATTCGAGGTAGAGTTTGGTGGGAGGGGGTTATATCCCAAACATGTTTTTATATAAGATTTTCGTCAAATTAAATGTTGGTTTGAACCGTTGAATTTAGCTTTAAAAAGCTATTGTTAGGTATTACTTTGAAATGTTACTTTACTTCAATAGGTTCCTGAGATATTAAAAGTACTTAACACATGACGTTGTCTAAAGGCGGTCCCACACTTCTCGCGAACACGCCCGAATATTCGGCCGAACTCAGAATGTTCGGAGTATTCGCGAGAAGTGAGTAGTGGTGAAATACCGGGGAGAAGCCACTTCCGGCGCTTTTTCCCCATGTTATTCTTATGGGGATCAGTTTTTGCACCGACACCCGATCCCGCCTTACACAAGTTTCCTTGTTAGCCTATACTAATGTCCAACCCCTGCCTATATTAAACATATTTTCCCAATCCCCATCCCTCCTCTATATTTTTAAAAATTAATTTTCAAATTCAGGCTAAAAAACTATCTTTAGTGTTTATGGTCCGATTTGTCTGCAATTTGGATATGTTATTGTCCTAGGCAAGTGTTTTAATAAATTCCACTTACATTTCCCAAATTCACTATAACGGTCAAATTAAAAAATATTTTTTGAAAAATACTATAGTGCCAATTGCCACCTTCTTTATTAACTGTCCGATTTGTCTTCAATTTAGATATGTTATTGTCCTAGGCAAGTGGTTTAATAAATTCCACTTACATATCCCAAATTCACTATTACGGTCAAATTAAAAAATATTTTTGAAAAATACTGCCAATTGCCAACTTCTTTATTTACTGTCCGATTTATTTAAAATTTGGATATGCTATTGACCTAGGCAAGTGTTTTAATAAAATCCACTTACATATCCCAAATTCACTATAACGGTCAAATTAAAAAATATTTTTGAAAAATACTGCCAATTGCCACCTTCTTTATTTACTGTCCGATTTGTCTTCAATTTGGATATGTTATTGTCCTAGGCAAGTGGTTTAATAAATTCCACTTACATATCCCAAATTCACTATTACGGTCAAATTAAAAAATATTTTTGAAAAATACTGCCAATTGCCAACTTCTTTATTTACTGTCCGATTTGTTTAAAATTTGGATATGTTATTGTTGTAGGCCAGTGTATATGCACCATCCACATTTTACAAATATTGCGGTTAAATTTTAAAAAATTTGGAAAAATACTACCAATTGGCAACTTCTTTATTTATGGTCTGATTTGTTTAAAATTTATATATGTCATTATTCTAGGCTAGTGTATATGTACCATCCACATTTGAAAAATTAACTATAATGGTCAAATTTAAAAAATATTTTGAAAAATATACTAACAATTTCAAACTTCTTTATTTACTGTCTGATTTATTTTCGGATATGTTATAGCTCTTATATAGGTAACAAGACCACACCACCACACGTTCCATTACCCCCTACAATACAGTATTTTGTCTTTTTTGTTTGTTTATTTTGCTGTAATCCCAAAACTGACTTTGCTGTTTATTGTCCGATTTGCCTACACTTTGGATATTGTCCTAAGCATTTATTGTCTGATTTATTTTTGGATATGTTATAGCCCCCCAACTATTATATCTAAAATTGCAATATTATTTCCACCTATAATACAGTTGATGTGTTGTTTGTTTTGCCGCAACCTAAAAACTAACATTGGTATTTGTGTTTTTACAAAACTATATTTTGTAAATTACTACCAATAACTCCTTTATTTACTTTTCAACTTGTTATATCCCCTTATATCTAAATTTACCGTATATTTTTCCCCTTTTAGTGCTGTTTTGTCGTAACCAAACTTTGGATATGACTGCAATATATTACTGGCCATTGCATAAGTAAATACCCCATTTCCAAATTCACTATTACGGTTGGATTAAAAAAAATAAATACAAGCTTATTATATACATCCAGCTGATAAGTAATATATATCTACAAAATATTTATGGAACTGCCTAAATTTTGGATATGTTTTAAGCCAATGCGATAACAAAAAATAAATTTTTAAAACCCAAAACAACTAAACACAAAACACTAATCTTTCTTTGTGCTTGTTTGGAGTAGTCTTTATTTTATCCAACTTAATTTTAATTTTGTAGTTAAAATCAAACTTCCCACATTCTAGCTCCCTTTCCAGCCAGTGGTTGGAGACATAAAGGTTACGAATATTTTCAAACTGTACAATATATCTTTTTCTACCCCTATGTTGGACTTGTTTAATAGCGCTTATTAATAATTCCGCACCATATTCCAAATCCTCCAGTCTACTACATTCTTTAAATTTAACATTGCCTTTAATATCTTGCATCTCTATGTCTTCTTGTCCAACATCCCACTCATTGTTACGGAAACTTAGGTTTTCTATTTTTGGAAAGGAATTGCCATAAAATGTTGCGGTTCCGTTAGTGTTAAAGCTTGCAAGTGGCTCGTTGGTAGGTAGATAAATAATGTCCAAATCACCACTGTATGGCAACACGCTATAACCTTGCCTATTCTTATTTATCTCTATAAATACAGTTTTACAGACACCTTTAACATAGTATACACCCCTCCGTCCATCCTTTTCTGCCAACACTCCCACAAACTTGTTGTTTACTACAAACGCATACACTATATAATGTCCATAATGCTCTAGATCCTCCCAACGTCGCAGGAAGTAATCTTTTAATTTATCCTCTCTTTCCCTTCTTTCTTTAGCCAACTGTGCTTTGTATTCCTCTGCAACAGTATTTTCCACATATTCCAATTTACGCTTATTACTGTCAATGTCTTCTAATTCCAATTTCCTCTTTTTGGAACAACTCTCTAAGAAAGGCTTGGAAAGTGGCTCTATTTCTTTAATAGTGTATGGGTACAGTTTATTGGTCCGGCTTCTTAAAACGTAGGGAGTAAGGTTAGGACTTTCCACTAAGCCTAATTCTTCTAAATTGATGTGTTTAGGTATAGTGGAGAAAGGTGTATTTGATTTTGTAAAACATGTGCCCCCAGATTTGATGTAACACTTATGCTTTACACTTATGGCATCAGGAAACTCCTCTATTACCTCTACATAGTTAGTTGGTAAACAGTTAAAGCTAAATGCAGATAGAGCATACTTTATTAACTTTTCCCTTTGTGTACTATCTTTTGGCAGTTTTAGTTGTACTCCAGTTATCTTCTTCGTATTACTATTACCCCAATATGCGTATTGTAATAAATCGTTAAACACTAAACAACAACTGTTTTGTAATTGATTGGCAACTTTCACCCACATCTTATGCAGAGGTACAGCATAGAATGGAGCATTTTGAAAGTACCGTTTGTTGTCTTCTATTAGACTTAAACAATCTCTTAAAGGTTCAAACCCTTTACCAAAACCTCTACAATAGTTATAGATTGTTGCCTCTAACCTTGTTATTCCATTCTCTCTAGCTAGTTTAGACGAGAACGTTTCTTTTAGTCTCGCATCTGGACAGTTTACAAAGTTTATTATATGGTTTCCTATACTTTTAATTACTCCAGGGCTTGTAATCTGGCATATAAATTTATTATATATTTTTACCCTGCTATTTACATTAAACCATGTTAAACAGTCTTTACTAACATTATCTACAATAACATTATATCCATTCTTGTACGCCCCTTGGTAGCAAAAGTTAAAGTTTTCTATAAGATATTGGCACATTTCCTCTTTATTAAATATTCCAGCCAAATCTAGTGTTATATCGAAATCCATAAGATAGTACATTTCTTTTTCCAAATCTTGCAGTATCTTTGGAAGATCTTCCAACAAATCCTTAATTTTAACATTTGCAAGCTCTATTTTATAGGGAATTGCTATAGGATCATCATACTTTTGTTTAATTTGGTCAATATCTTTCTTTATTATTTGTAACACACCCTCGCTTTGGACCCCAGAGGACCTCTCCAAGAAGAATGGTAGTTTGGCCACAACACCATGTCGAGCTAAAGAGAACTTTTTAAATATTCCTCGTAAGTAGCTATTAAACGAGCCACATATTTCCTTCTTAACTTTAAATTTATTCCGAACGTCCCCATCACAATCCGTAACATTGGTTATCTTAACTAACATTATGTTATCACAAAACGCATCCGTTATAGATGTTAAATTATTTAATTTTGTTTCGCCCCCGCAATAGTTTATATTACCTATGTCTGTAAGAAGGTTATTATTACGTAGATTTTCTAATAAAAACCATATACCGAATCTTTCGTTAGTAGGTTTAATACAATTTCCCAATAAATGGCTAACAGAGTACATTTCTTTTATACAAAAAAGTAGCGGAAACATGTAAACAGGACAGATATAATTACACTATAGGCATATAGAGGCTGTAAATATATGGATATTGTATATAAACATAGGCGAGCGGTAAGTGTAACATGTAAGTGGACACCCATATGCAAATATGGAATACCCACTATTAATATAATTCCAAATTCGACTAAATAAGTTTATAGTCTCAATATAATTAACATATTAACATTAGTACCCAAACTGTCGAAATTCTATAATTCTATTCTTAGTCCTTGTATTAGGTTTTGTACTATTAAACCCTACATTCTTATCCTGTAGAGTAATTTATGCACGTTATTTAATACGCACATTCTACAAGACCTATACATCTGTTGTATAAGCAGCAGAATAGACGTCTCACCCATTGTGTTGTTGTAAAGTAAAACATAAATGTAAATTGTGCTGGATACAACCGGCCAAATATTAGACAGGAAATGTGTTGGAAGTGTATTGCCAAATAGTAAGACAAACACCACATAGTGCAGCATGTACGCAATCCATTACTATTTAGACAAAGGTCAGTATTGGTACAACATCCGATATATTAGCCAAACCCACAATCAAACTTGGAAAACAAACAGTAACAAATTAATATTATAGTAACATAAATAGTAAGAGTATAAGGACATAGTAATATTTAAAGTTTATAAAACAACACAAATGACACAATAAATGACACACTCCAACACATTACGACACAGGCACAGATACTGGTTTACAGCCATTTTACACAACTTTACAGGTTCTGTCAACTGACACAAAAAATAGTTTGTAAATTGTGTAAGAAATATATGTAATATAAACAAATTTAACACAATCATAACATTTTGAGGACACAATGTTTGGACTGGGTTTCGCTAATATATCGGATGTTGTACCAATACTGACCTTTGTCTAAATAGTAATGGATTGCGTACTTGCTGCACTATGTGGTGTTTGTCTTACTATTTGGCAATACACTTCCAACACATTTCCTGTCTAATATTTGGCCGGTTGTATCCAGCACAATTTACATTTATGTTTTACTTTACAACAACACAATGGGTGAGACGTCTATTCTGCTGCTTATACAACAGATGTATAGGTCTTGTAGAATGTGCGTATTAAATAACGTGCATAAATTACTCTACAGGATAAGAATGTAGGGTTTAATAGTACAAAACCTAATACAAGGACTAAGAATAGAATTATAGAATTTCGACAGTTTGGGTACTAATGTTAATATGTTAATTATATTGAGACTATAAACTTATTTAGTCGAATTTGGAATTATATTAATAGTGGGTATTCCATATTTGCATATGGGTGTCCACTTACATGTTACACTTACCGCTCGCCTATGTTTATATACAATATCCATATATTTACAGCCTCTATATGCCTATAGTGTAATTATATCTGTCCTGTTTACATGTTTCCGCTACTTTTTTGTATAAAAGAAATGTACTCTGTTAGCCATTTATTGGGAAATTGTATTAAACCTACTAACGAAAGATTCGGTATATGGTTTTTATTAGAAAATCTACGTAATAATAACCTTCTTACAGACATAGGTAATATAAACTATTGCGGGGGCGAAACAAAATTAAATAACTTAACATCTATAACGGATGCGTTTTGTGATAACATAATGTTAGTTAAGATAACCAATGTTACGGATTGTGATGGGGACGTTCGGAATAAATTTAAAGTTAAGAAGGAAATATGTGGCTCGTTTAATAGCTACTTACGAGGAATATTTAAAAAGTTCTCTTTAGCTCGACATGGTGTTGTGGCCAAACTACCATTCTCCTTGGAGAGGTCCTCTGGGGTCCAAAGCGAGGGTGTGTTACAAATAATAAAGAAAGATATTGACCAAATTAAACAAAAGTATGATGATCCTATAGCAATTCCCTATAAAATAGAGCTTGCAAATGTTAAAATTAAGGATTTGTTGGAAGATCTTCCAAAGATACTGCAAGATTTGGAAAAAGAAATGTACTATCTTATGGATTTCGATATAACACTAGATTTGGCTGGAATATTTAATAAAGAGGAAATGTGCCAATATCTTATAGAAAACTTTAACTTTTGCTACCAAGGGGCGTACAAGAATGGATATAATGTTATTGTAGATAATGTTAGTAAAGACTGTTTAACATGGTTTAATGTAAATAGCAGGGTAAAAATATATAATAAATTTATATGCCAGATTACAATCCCTGGAGTAATTAAAAGTATAGGAAACCATATAATAAACTTTGTAAACTGTCCAGATGCGAGAATAAAAGAAACGTTCTCGTCTAAACTAGCTAGAGAGAATGGAATAACAAGGTTAGAGGCAACAATCTATAACTATTGTAGAGGTTTTGGTAAAGGGTTTGAACCTTTAAGAGATTGTTTAAGTCTAATAGAAGACAACAAACGGTACTTTCAAAATGCTCCATTCTATGCTGTACCTCTGCATAAGATGTGGGTGAAAGTTGCCAATCAATTACAAAACAGTTGTTGTTTAGTGTTTAACGATTTATTACAATACGCATATTGGGGTAATAGTAATACGAAGAAGATAACTGGAGTACAACTAAAACTGCCAAAAGATAGTACACAAAGGGAAAAGTTAATAAAGTATGCTCTATCTGCATTTAGCTTTAACTGTTTACCAACTAACTATGTAGAGGTAATAGAGGAGTTTCCTGATGCCATAAGTGTAAAGCATAAGTGTTACATCAAATCTGGGGGCACATGTTTTACAAAATCAAATACACCTTTCTCCACTATACCTAAACACATCAATTTAGAAGAATTAGGCTTAGTGGAAAGTCCTAACCTTACTCCCTACGTTTTAAGAAGCCGGACCAATAAACTGTACCCATACACTATTAAAGAAATAGAGCCACTTTCCAAGCCTTTCTTAGAGAGTTGTTCCAAAAAGAGGAAATTGGAATTAGAAGACATTGACAGTAATAAGCGTAAATTGGAATATGTGGAAAATACTGTTGCAGAGGAATACAAAGCACAGTTGGCTAAAGAAAGAAGGGAAAGAGAGGATAAATTAAAAGATTACTTCCTGCGACGTTGGGAGGATCTAGAGCATTATGGACATTATATAGTGTATGCGTTTGTAGTAAACAACAAGTTTGTGGGAGTGTTGGCAGAAAAGGATGGACGGAGGGGTGTATACTATGTTAAAGGTGTCTGTAAAACTGTATTTATAGAGATAAATAAGAATAGGCAAGGTTATAGCGTGTTGCCATACAGTGGTGATTTGGACATTATTTATCTACCTACCAACGAGCCACTTGCAAGCTTTAACACTAACGGAACCGCAACATTTTATGGCAATTCCTTTCCAAAAATAGAAAACCTAAGTTTCCGTAACAATGAGTGGGATGATGTTGGACAAGAAGACATAGAGATGCAAGATATTAAAGGCAATGTTAAATTTAAAGAATGTAGTAGACTGGAGGATTTGGAATATGGTGCGGAATTATTAATAAGCGCTATTAAACAAGTCCAACATAGGGGTAGAAAAAGATATATTGTACAGTTTGAAAATATTCGTAACCTTTATGTCTCCAACCACTGGCTGGAAAGGGAGCTAGAATGTGGGAAGTTTGATTTTAACTACAAAATTAAAATTAAGTTGGATAAAATAAAGACTACTCCAAACAAGCACAAAGAAAGATTAGTGTTTTGTGTTTAGTTGTTTTGGGTTTTAAAAATTTATTTTTTGTTATCGCATTGGCTTAAAACATATCCAAAATTTAGGCAGTTCCATAAATATTTTGTAGATATATATTACTTATCAGCTGGATGTATATAATAAGCTTGTATTTATTTTTTTTAATCCAACCGTAATAGTGAATTTGGAAATGGGGTATTTACTTATGCAATGGCCAGTAATATATTGCAGTCATATCCAAAGTTTGGTTACGACAAAACAGCACTAAAAGGGGAAAAATATACGGTAAATTTAGATATAAGGGGATATAACAAGTTGAAAAGTAAATAAAGGAGTTATTGGTAGTAATTTACAAAATATAGTTTTGTAAAAACACAAATACCAATGTTAGTTTTTAGGTTGCGGCAAAACAAACAACACATCAACTGTATTATAGGTGGAAATAATATTGTAATTTTAGATATAATAGTTGGGGGGCTATAACATATCCAAAAATAAATCAGACAATAAATGCTTAGGACAATATCCAAAGTGTAGGCAAATCGGACAATAAACAGCAAAGTCAGTTTTGGGATTACAGCAAAATAAACAAACAAAAAAGACAAAATACTGTATTGTAGGGGGTAATGGAACGTGTGGTGGTGTGGTCTTGTTACCTATATAAGAGCTATAACATATCCGAAAATAAATCAGACAGTAAATAAAGAAGTTTGAAATTGTTAGTATATTTTTCAAAATATTTTTTAAATTTGACCATTATAGTTAATTTGTCAAATGTGGATGGTACATATACACTAGCCTAGAATAATGACATATATAAATTTTAAACAAATCAGACCATAAATAAAGAAGTTGCCAATTGGTAGTATTTTTCCAAATTTTTTAAAATTTAACCGCAATATTTGTAAAATGTGGATGGTGCATATACACTGGCCTACAACAATAACATATCCAAATTTTAAACAAATCGGACAGTAAATAAAGAAGTTGGCAATTGGCAGTATTTTTCAAAAATATTTTTTAATTTGACCGTAATAGTGAATTTGGGATATGTAAGTGGAATTTATTAAACCACTTGCCTAGGACAATAACATATCCAAATTGAAGACAAATCGGATAGTAAATAAAGAAGGTGGCAATTGGCAGTATTTTTCAAAAATATTTTTTAATTTGACCGTTATAGTGAATTTGGGATATGTAAGTGGAATTTATTAAAACACTTGCCTAGGTCAATAGCATATCCAAATTTTAAATAAATCGGACAGTAAATAAAGAAGTTGGCAATTGGCAGTATTTTTCAAAAATATTTTTTAATTTGACCGTAATAGTGAATTTGGGATATGTAAGTGGAATTTATTAAACCACTTGCCTAGGACAATAACATATCCAAATTGAAGACAAATCGGACAGTTAATAAAGAAGGTGGCAATTGGCACTATAGTATTTTTCAAAAAATATTTTTTAATTTGACCGTTATAGTGAATTTGGGAAATGTAAGTGGAATTTATTAAAAAACACTTGCCTAGGACAATAACATATCCAAATTGCAGACAAATCGGACCATAAACACTAAAGATAGTTTTTTAGCCTGAATTTGAAAATTAATTTTTAAAAATATAGAGGAGGGATGGGGATTGGGAAAATATGTTTAATATAGGCAGGGGTTGGACATTAGTATAGGCTAACAAGGAAACTTGTGTAAGGCGGGATCGGGTGTCGGTGCAAAAACTGATCCCCATAAGAATAACATGGGGAAAAAGCGCCGGAAGTGGCTTCTCCCCGGTATTTCACCACTACTGAAGTGTGGGAGCTGTACGACTTTTTGAATATATACGAGAACGTACGGTCAGAATGTTCAGTGAACACCTGGGGGAATGTTCGGCCGAATGTTCAGGCCTGTTCGCGAGAAGTGTGGGACCGCCTTAACGTTCTCTTACGGAGAAGGGTAAAATATTATATCTCGCTTTGTTATGAACAATACTGATCAAATTAGATATATATATATATATATATATATATATATATATATACAAAATTGTCTTAATTTATTTTTAAATCAATAATCTTTGCTCAAAATACCCCTGTAACGGCAAACCTTCATACTCTGTCGTATAACCATATCAGAGTGCGGGTATGACTACTGTACATTCAAATGTACTTGTACATTACTGTAACTCGGTGCCGACGTGGTATCGGATTCTCGACCATAAAAAGTCAGCGGCCCGCATACTCGAGTTCAAAGTGGCTCGCCGCTGCAGTCCCATTGTCGGACCTGCATCCAGACTGCATCTGTAGGTGATGCCGACGTCAACAAAAAAATACTCATTGACGATCGATTTCTTACATGTGTATTTATTGGACGTTCAACATCCGTGTGTTTATTATGGTTCTAAATCTTGTCCTAAACAATAAAAAAAATTACTTTGTATTTTTTACTTCAGCTTAAAGCTAGCTAGTATTAATGTTTCCTATGATTAGCATGAGCCCCCCTTAGTTATAACTGATATATCTTGAACACAACTAACTTACCATTTGTCCTTTCGTAAAGAAAAATGGGACATGAAAGACAAATTGTATTTAATGGTTAAGGGTTCATTAAATCCCAAAATAAATTTTTTAAATAATTATAGAAAATTATAAAAAAATACCTGTTAATGTATACATTGAGATATTTATTTGTTGCTTTCGTAATACAGTAAAATATTACAGATTATTTAAAATTTGTACTGAGTGATATGGTTGAATCAAACTTTAGAGTAGTATGAGCTGTATATGTCAATTTAGTAAATTATCAGACGAAAGCGATGTACGAAAAATTACCGCATCCCTCAAATGTCAACTCGCGGTCGTCCGCTTCCACGAACACAGCCTTGTAGATCAGTGTAGATCAGCTTTATTCTACCGAGAGATTAAGTCAATCTCAAGGTCATTCGTGAATTTTATACTACAAAAACTGACCGATTATTCAAATCGAGAATGTTTCAATAACTTAACTACAATGTTATACTTAATTTACAACTCCAACATTTCATACAAGCTGTTCCTCATATTAACGGTTCCGGTCGGAGAATGCGGAGGGATAATTAATAATCCCGGCGACACACTGTTTTTGGGGGAAATGCAAATAAACTGGTTCCGAAAATGATTTCTCCTGACGAAATGCAAATTCCGCACGTGTCCTCGCCGCAAATTGACATCGACTTTGGAAATTATCGGTAATTAATGGAGATTGTTATTGATGGCACTTTGTAGGTATCGGGTGGTCGCGTTCGGCCAATGAGCATTTTAGAGGTTATATTTATTTCCAGATGCCCACCTCAATTATTTATTCGTATTTTATTTATCTTGAAAACCTGGGATTGCACGCATTAAAATTGAAATTTAAATTTACCTCTACCTTACAACAGGGTAATAAAGTAAAAAAGTTAACAATATAATTATGCATTTTATTAGTAAAATACTATTTCCCATATAAAAAACATTGAATTTGTTTAAGACACATTGATAAAATAATCGTATTCTTTTAAGCGAGAAACCACACCATTATTATGGGAGTGAGATGTGCGATGCGATGATATAAAATAAATATATTCTAAATTTTGGATAGTTTTTCAACATACAGTTGCTTTTCAAATTAACTCAGCTCACACAATGACGCAGAAGAGATATTCAAAATTTAAAAAGCTATTATAATAAATCAAATTCTTACACTACCTTTGGTTTAAACAATTTCTAGAGGTCTTAGCTTATTTTTAAAAGTGGAATAGCCAAACGTGTTAGTAATAAGTGGAATGCCGTTATACATCTGGGGGCCGAAATAAGAAAATCCATTTCTGCACACTTCAAGTCTTACTTTGAGCACTTCAAGCACTTCTGTTCTTTCAGGCGCGGCGTTCCCTAACTTCTGACATAGACTGAAACATAATTTTGTCAAGTAAGAGGGCTTACAGTCAAGAAAACTTTATTACCTAAACAAGCCACCTGGAACTTGAATTGGAAGAAGTTTCACTGTTGTATGATGTTGACTGTCAAGGTTCAATTTGCTGAGGCCTTACAAAAATCTAACATTAGAGTTTTGTAACCTCTGCAATCACACTTATAATAGATAATCTACCCCCAAAGACTGGGTGATCCAATAGAGCAAAGAAAGACAGCAGAAGGTAATTTTCAACCTCTTATACCAATAACCAAATAAGGCCTAAACCAATAAACATTTTAACAAAAACAACACTTTCTCCCATATACCGGTAGGCCTGTACAAGGAAAGAAAGTAAAAATTTGTGAACGCTTTTAACTTGTGAGACGAGGCCTGGTCCAGGATGAATAGGGTTTACTTTGTCTGTCGTTGCTCTCTGTAACATTTGAATGAAATATTACTTGTTACTAAATATCATATAGGCTAAACAAGGCAAATACATTTTAAAATGTAAATTCCAACTGTTTAATGAATGTCTACATTGATAATTCCACATCGGGTTCACCTGCTACCACCCCCTGCAAGACTCGAGGGATGCTACCGCGGGAGCGCAACCATTCTCCTATTATAGTCAGTCTTCTGAAGTGTTCTATAGTTGTCTATGGTAGTCCATATCGTCAACAGATAAATTCGATAGGGGTACAATTCTAGAAAGTATGTTAAATGCATTTTTGAAACTTCTAATTAAATTTGTCCCGTAGATGGCCAGCAGACCTCGTTTACAAAATTATAAATCTGTCCTAACCACACATCCCTGTTGTAAATATAGTTTCGAACTCGGCGAGATAGATTTGAACAAATGTCAATTTTCAAGTCTATTAGCCCAGAGCTTTGATATATTAAGGAAAACCAGTCTTAATTGAACAAGTCATCGAACAGGTCGGGGCCACTTCAGTCAGACCGACCGGCCACGTGCCCGGGGCAGGCTAACCGAGTGGCCCAGTCATCAGGCCCGCAAACGGAATCGACGCTCCGGAGGGGGCTCCAGTCACGAAACATTTGGCGTTTCTACCTGCTGCCCCACAAGGAAAATGTTGACTCTCAAAGCACGTCCCTTCTCAACTGATTATACGATATCGTTGATTTACGGCTCATGTTGAAGAGAAGAAGTATACCTAACGATTTCAGTGAACAAAATGCCGATACTAAAATTAATAATTGTTCAATCAAATTCTAAAACTTCAATAAATTTACAATTTTTCATGAGCAAACTATTGTGATATTGAAAATCTGCTCTCTGAAATCACTAGGTTTTTTGTTTAAAAAAATTAGCCGTAATCAACGATTTCGGATAATCCGTTGAGGAGGGCTGGGCTTTGGAAGTTAACCTAATGGCCTAATGGGAGGAGATATAAGCCTATGATTGAAACCCCCTCTTGGTTCAATATTTTATTTTTCAGCGGTACGATACAGCTCAAATTCAGTATTTCCACTAGAAGGATTGTCATCCCATTTTAGGGGTATTTTAACGTTCCGAGGGATAAAATGGGATTGTGTGTTAATGTGGGATATTTTGAACGGTACCATTTTTACATACCATCAGGATCTTTACTAAAATTCGTTTTCCAATTTAAAACACGGTTCGAAATATTTCCAATATAAATCCAAATTGATTTCAAATCAAAACTTTGATAAAAGTTTTTACTTGTTAGGAAGAGGTTTCATGGTGGGTAAGGTGGGTTTACAAAGATCAATAAGATCTTATGGATTGATTGACTGTAAACATTCTTTTCAAAGATCAATAAGATCTTATGGATTGATTGACTATAAACATCCTTTACAAAGATCTGTAAGATCAGTGGTTTTAACAACCTATTTTAATTGTTTATGCAAACAATGTTCTTAATTAATCTTACTTAAAACGTATGATTCAGCAAAAAATATATACTTCCTAAAACATATTTGTAATATAGGCCTAGTATATTTATTTCTTTAATTTTATTTAAAACTAACGAATACAAGGAGATTAAAAGTTACGCTTGGTTACAAACTAACCGATATTACGTCCATACTGATTTTAGAAACTCAAAAGTAATCGAGGAATATATTAGGGAAGTTTCACAGTAGATTAAGGGATAACGTGGGATTATCTTACGAACTCTGTGGGATATTTTTACAGCTCCAATTACACGCGGGACCTGCGATCGCACGGGCGTCGGTCGCACCGCTCGTTATTTTCGCTCGGTCGCAATAACCGTTCATTCCACGACGGACGATCGTTCGACCGCGCGTTGTCACAACTGATATATTCGGTGTTGCGTCTAAACGATGGTGTTGTAACCGATTGTAATGACGCTCATATTTCCAGATATCCCCGTCCCCAGACCTTGTCACTTTCTGGTTCGCCGCTGCCTCGTGTTCCTTCGGCTCTCGTTTGCCGATCGGATGTCCCTTTACATGTGTCCGAGTGGGCGTTCTCACGCTTGGTCTCCAGACGAGGAATGTTTCCTGATGGCCACACTTGTCACAACGTTTGTTTTGACAGCGTTGCGGATAATTTGCGGCGTCTGGTCAAAACTTTGGCTACACGCTCGAGTGAACATGTATATAGCGTAGCATTTGACGTATATATGTAGTTTTTGATGAATTTTAAATTAATTACATATTTTCGCTAATACAAATTATATCCAATGCACATTACTAAATAAAAATGTCATAGTTGAACGAGAAGGTTAGGCAACCTTTTTTACCCAGCCTAACAGGAAAATGATCATGTGCAACGTTACTCCATTGTTCGTTAAATATCAACATTGATTAAACATTATCAACGACTCAAGTGACACTGAAATCAATCTGAATGTTAAACTTATGGGACATCAAAAGTTAGACCAGAGACATCACTCACTTTTTGAGCTCAATCAGTTAACACAAAAACAGGTTTTTGAAGGAGCGAGGTCTTATGTACCACTTACCGATTTTTATGATTGATGCGTCAATTTAAAAACGTTGAGGTCTATATTAAACGAATTCCCTTATAATTTACATTCGTCTTTATGGCTCTGCCCCACAGTACCTTGGTTTAAATGGTTTGGCTGTCCAAAACGTTTCCCTTCGTTCGCAGGAGAGTATTCCCCAAGTAAATCCATCCAGCCAATCCATTAACACCAAACACAAACCAATCCACAGATGGGTAGATAAACGACCTAATGATTACTGAAACTAATGTCGTTATAATTAAATCGTGATAACTTTCTCATTAAGAAACTGTTACAGATAAGAGTTGTTAATCAATATGTATTGTTTCTTGGAATGATTTATGTTTTAATTTCAGAAGGAAGAGTGTGCCAAGCGCTATGCAATTGAAACATAAAATACCAGAGCGAACGTGGTTTGCATTTTTGGGTGTGAAAACTACAGTTATAACGACAGAACCAGTGACCGCTGTTAATTGAGCTGATAATATCAGATGATTCGTTTTCTGGCCCGAGATAAACCTAACCTAACCCAACCGCCCGACGCCTAATGTTACTCTTCTTCTCCTCGGCCCGCCTCTAATTACAAACTACTTCGGAGGGAGTTTCTCTTTAAGTACAACTTGTCGAACACATTTTCACCTTACGATACTAAAATATGGTGCATAGGCTTGTAACTCTATTCGCTGAACGAGGTGACTGTTTACAGAGGAAAGTTTAAATAACACTTATATCGTAATTACATTTTCTTAAATTAATTTAATTATCTTCACACTTACTTTAATAATATTTAGAAACGACACATTAAATTTTACAGCACACTAACATTAGTTAGTGTTAATTATTGCGTTAGGTTTAGAGTCATAATAGTAAAATATGTTGATAACAAAAAGTTGTAAAGTTACAAATCACCATTGTACAATAGCATAACAGAACTGAATGTATGTCTGACAAGGCACTCAGGACAGACTAACCAGAATTTTCAAAAGAAAAAGCCTCGCAAGGAACTCTTTCAAACAATCTTTAAGGCTCCACCCCAACGTATTATTGAATTTTATTGATTGCACATAGGAACAGTAAAATAAAAATAAAGAACTCTGAACACTTGTCAAATAATTATTATACTTGGTTCATAAATAGTTATTAACATTTTGTGTAACACTGCGAATATCAAATACAATAGCGTAAAATCATCGCGATTTTAAATCATAGTCAAAGTATAAAAATAAGTACAGATACTAACAAATCATATAAAAGGAATTTCCAAGCTGACACAAATTAAATGCAACCAAGTAAATGAAACTGGCAGTTTTTATTGAGGTAGTAAGTGGTTTTTCTTACTTTGTGATTTAACAGCTAATTTTAGATTTGTTTAAACAACTGTCCTTTGTTGAAGCTGTCAATTATAATTTTATTCGCATTTTAATAATTATTCTCGGTTACAACCGGGAAATAGTACGTGGTGCATTCTGTGATTAGCCTTTTGTACTATTTCGAGTAGTAACATTCTGTTTAAGTTATAATCTGGTAAAATAAAATGAATTAGAAATTTGAATAACAATGGGAGGGAATTTTGTAAAACCGATTCTTAGCGATACCTAGGACAAAAGAGGAACGTGAACTAAATTTCAACACTGTAGACCTTTTTGTTATTGAAACTGTTGGATGAATCAGTGAGTGGTATATGGATTATATCTATTTAGATGATATTGTGCCATTCAATCTGTTGTATAATCCCTGCCCCAACTCCACTGCACACACATTTATGACAGAAGAGTTCAAAACATAATCAAACTCGAGGAATGTTGAAGATCTAACTGGCAACAAGGTTTTACGGTCGAAATGTTGAGACCGCCAGCTGATTTGTCTAGATGAGGCAGTAGCCTAGACAGTGAGTTATAGCGTAGTGTCAGACTGACGTGGCGTGTCAGTAAAACTATAAATATCACAAGTTGACAAACAGCTACCTGTCTCTTTTGACGGCTCCACGGTCGTCAACATATCTCTTTCTGATACCTTCAACAATTGTCTTTATATTACAAATAGTTAATATCTCTCTTGTGCTGTATTGATCAACATAAAAAGTAAGGAATTTTGACTTCTATAATGGACGCACTAATCCTTATAAATTACAGTATTGATATGAATGTAAAATTAATAAAATAAATGTGCCGGTAACTGTATATCGTTGTAATTCATTATAAGCTTTGCAAAGATATACCATGAGACCATAATTATCAAACTATACATTGCAATTTTAATAGTGAAATTCTGTGTAAAAGAAAGATTAGATTATAAATAAATATGCAACATTAAACTGTTGTCAGCGATTTAGTTTTAGTTATATATTTCAAGTCTTTGTATTGCCAATTCACTTACGAATCGATGTTTCTTCGGCAATGTAAAATTTACCATCTCAATGAGTCTGTAGTTTGAGTGAATATATCGTTGGCTTTGAATAAGCCTTTGGAGATTTCTGAATGTTTATGGTTATTTTAGCGAATTTCCCCTATAGGGAAGAAGCTATTACCGTAGTCGGCATGGTAAGACCTAGGCCCGGGACCATGATAACTTTTCGTTTTGAGGTCCCCAGACCCCAAAAATACCATTCGTTCGAAACTGTATATATATATATATATGTCCGTGAGCACGATAACTCTCGTAGAAATTATCCGATTTTGATGAAATTTGGTATAAACGTGTAAAGCAGCATTTATGACTTTAAGTTCGAAAACCAGCCAGATCGCTCTATCTGAAGGGGTATTTTGGGGGGTTTTGTACCCCAAAAATGGGTTTTTTGAATTTTTTACATATAATTTTGGAAATAGTCAGATTTTATTTTTTCCCATTGGATTCAGCTTAAAGAAACACACAATTTGGTATTTTGATAATTTCTCTACGTCAATTGGTTACCGAGATATTGAAAGTGCTAAACACAGTACGTTGTCTAATGTTATTCTTATGGAGGAAAATAAAAATTTTATATCTCGCTTATTTATGAACATATACTGACGAAACTTGGTATACGGCTTTATCTGGTTGTGGACCATTGATATTTCCTCAAAAAAACAATTTTTTGACAAAGGCTCCCATAGCAGCAAACCTGCGTACTCAGCCCCATGTTATCCTTATGGAGAATAAGTAACGTGTTATCTCCCTTAATTATGAAAATAAATTAATGAAATTTGGTAAGTGACTTCACCTAGTTGGGTTATATTGATATAAGCATAAAACCCCATTTTTTTGTGTTCCTTGCTTCAGCAAACCTGCATACTCAGCCGCCATGTTATTCTTATGGAGAATAATTAAAATGTCATAAATTGTTTATTTATGAATGTATATTGATGAAACTTGGTATGTAGCTTTATGTGGCATTAAGATAAATATATATGCATTGGAAATTCGCTAAGTATGCAGGTTTGCTGCTACGGGGGTATATATATATATATACATACATATATATATATATATATATATATATATATATATATATGTGTGTGTGTGTGTGTGTGTGTGTGTCCGTGAGCACGATAACTCTCGTAAAAATTATCCGATTTTGATGAAATTTGGTATAAACGTGTAAAGCAACATTTATGACTTTAAGTTCGAAAACCAGCCAGATCGCTTTATCCGAAGGGGTATTTTGGGGGGTTTTGTACCCCAAAAATGGGTTTTTTGAATTTTTTACATATAATTTTGGAAAAAGTCAAATTTTAGTTTTTACCATTGGATTCAGCTTAAAAAAAACACACAATTTGGTATTTTGATCATTTCTCTACGTCAATTGGTTACCGAGATATTGAAAGTGCTAAACACAGTACGTCGTCTAATGTTATTCTTATGGAGGAAAAGAAAAATTTTATATCTCGCTTATTTATGAACGTATACTGACAAAACTTGGTATACGGCTTCATCTGGTTGTGGACCATTGATATTTGCTCAAAAAAAATTTTTGCCAAAGGCTCCCGTAGCAGCAAACCTGCGTACTCAGCCCCATGTTATTCTTATGGAGAATAAGTAACGTGTTATCTCCCTTAATTATGAAAATAAATTAATGAAATTTGGTATGTGGCTTTACCTAAATGAGTTATATTGATATTTGTATAAAACCCCATTTTTTGTTTTCCTTCCTTCAGCAAACATGCATACTCAGCCGCCATGTTATTCTTATGGAGAATAATTAAAATGTCATAAATCGTTTATTTTTGAATGTATATTGATGAAACTTGGTATGTGGCTTTATGTGGTATTAAGATACATATATATGCATTGGAAATTCGCTGAGTACACAGGTTTGCTGCTACGGGGGTATTTGTTAATGCCGCCTCCACACTTTTGCCTAATAGCTGAACGAAGTTCGCTTCACCCCGTCGTATTCCAGCTGACTATACCTTGTAACATGATTCGCCATGGACCAGCGAAATCTTCGGCCAGAGTGTGGATATGGCTTTATTGTTAAGACAAGAATCGTCATCTTGTTATAGCTGATCATGTTAAAGTTCTGACAAACTCATATTTGCGGGTCCCGGCACAGAACCCGGCCGAACTTTCTGAATCTAACGGATTGGGATGAATTGATAACCACTTTGAAATCTGGCATAATTTAGAATATCTAGAACTTGTAAAGTTGACATTTTATATGGCGAATTCTCGAAAACGGATTTCCCTGAGTCGTCCTAAGGTTTACCGACTTCTCTGACGACAAACGTGTTTCTGTGATCAAGACCGCCTCGGTTTTTCACATCAGATCGCCCAATGACCTTTCCAGAATCGAAACCACCTACGAACAACTAATCCCCAAAAATAGAAATAAAAGCAACAGTAGGATTACACCGCTCTGGTTTACGAGTCGAGGGCATCGACACGGGAGAATAGACCAGTGAAGATGTTAATCCCGGTCTTACCCGCTTGTTTACAGCACTGTCAGGAACCGTAAGCCAACAAGAATACGCGAAACAAGCCTAAACCTCTTACTGCCATTCCAGGCCGCGGTATAATTTAATACTTTAATTCCGGCGAGAGCGAGAGAGTGGGAGAGGGAGAGAGGATGATACGGAGAAAGCGTTAGTGGGAGAGAGAGGGATAGCCTCAAAGTAAACAAGAAGGAAGTGGTCGCGTGCCGCGCACCTGCCGTCTTGATCACCTGTCCTGTCTTGAGTTGCCGCCTGCCCGATCACATCATACTATACAAAGTGAGCCAAGTAGGCTACGAGATATGGGCGGTAATTGCAGTAAGTGGTTTGGGAAGGTTGCTGTGCTGGGTGGCTTGCAGTAAGCTATACTGTGATGGACTCCCTTGTTTGTGGTTCTGTCAATATTAGTGTCCTACCCCCCCTCCAACTTATCTCAGACACAATTAAATACCCCCGTAGCAGCAAACCTGCGTACTTAGCGAATTTCGAATGCATATTTATTTATCTTAATGCCATATAAAGCTACATACCAAGTTTCATCAATATACATTCATAAATAAACAATTTATGACATTTTAATTATTCTCCATAAGAATAACATGGCGGCTGAGTATGCAGGTTTGCTGAAGCAAGGAACACAAAAAAATGGGGTTTTATGCTAATATCAATATAACTCAACTAGGTGAAGTCACTTACCAAATTTCATTAATTTATTTTCATAATTAAGGGAGATAACACGTTACTTATTCTCCATAAGAATAACATGGGGCTGAGTACGCAGGTTTGCTGCTACGGGAGCCTTTGTCAAAAAATTGTTTTTTGAGGAAATATCAATGGTCCACCACCAGATAAAGCCGTATACAAAGTTTCGTCAGTTTATGTTCATAAATAAGCAAGATATAAAATTTGTATTTTCCTCCATAAGAATAACATTAGACAACGTACTGTGTTTAGCACTTTCAATATCTCGGTAACCAATTGACGTAGAGAAATGATCAAAATACCAAATTGTGTGTTTTTTTAAGCTGAATCCAATGGAAAAAAATAAAATTTAACTATTTCCAAAATTATATATAAAAAATTCAAAAAACCCATTTTTGGGGTACAAACCCCCCCCCCAAAATACCCCTTCGGATGGAGCGATATGGCTGGTTTTCGAACTTAAAGTCATAAATGCTACTTTACACGTTTATACCAAATTTCATCAAAATCGGATCATTTTTACGAGAGTTATCGTGCTCACGGACACACACACACACACATATATATATATATATATCTATATATATACAGTTTCGAACGAATGGTGTTTTTGGGGTCTGGGGACCTCAAAATGAAAAGTTATCATGGTCCCGGGCCTAGGTCTTACCATGCCGACTACGGTAATAGCTTCTTCCCTATAGGGGAAATTCGCTAAAAACACCATCTCCATGTGGTTGGCGTTTACTAATATTTGCATACAAAACCCATTTTTTGTCCCCATGGCAGCAAACCTGCGTACTCAGCAGCTATAATGTTATTCTTATGGAGAATAAGAAACATGTGTTATCATGCTTGTTTATGAACAAAAACTGGTAAAAATTGGTATGTTGCTTCACCTGGTGGTAATCCAGTGGTACTTACATAAAACCCCGATTTTCGTAATCCTTAATGCAGCAAACCTGCACACTCAGTCCTAACGTTTTCTTTTATGGAAAATAAATACAATGTCACATCTCGCTTATTTATGAAAATGCTTTGATTAAAGTTGGTAAATGGCTTCATATCGTAGTAAAGTACCATTTGAAATTCACTGAGTATGCAGGTTTGCTGCAATGGGGGTATTTTGATAATTGCACTATAAATAGGGGCCCAAATTAAATTACTAAGCGATTATTTAAGGAGCCAATGGACAAAAGTACTACGCACTGGTTAAAAGCATCATGCAACTATAACATATTACCGTGGTCCCTGATGCGAATAAAATGTCCACAATACTCTTTACGCAATAGTTACGGGAGGGGTGAACGGTGAACCGACGACGGCAGACGTAGCAGGCCTAAGACGGAAGTAGTAGGGAAAGGGGACTTCTGGCTCACTTGATTGACAGCTTCCGGTCACGTGACCGGAAGCGCTGCGTCATGAAAGACGTCATCTGAGGCTGAGCCAGTGACGTAGGCGGTTTTGTGACGAAATGAGTAAAAGTTCAAAGTTCAAGGTCACGGTGAAGTTTTTTTAAAAAAATCTACCTCGCACTCGTAAAACGATTGTGATTCGATAGTTAATCGATAATAAATATCGAATGAAACAATCGAATGAAGCAATCGAATGATACGAGTGCGAGGTAGTACAATTACAAATATTACTTTATTTTATTTACAATAAGTTATGTTTACAATAATTCATGTTTACAATAGTTCCCCGTTGTTGGTTGTCATCGATGTTGTTGATCCGGACGAGTTGCGGCCATCACTTTGCTTTCTGATGAAAAACGGTAGATACTTCGATCCCTGCGCAGAGTCCATGTTGTGTTTTTGACACCTATCTGTTCTGTTAGGTGTTTGCATTTCATTGCTGTCAGGAGGAAAGAATACGTGACGGCAATGAAATAGAAACATCTATCAGACCTTGAGTGAAATGATATTGTTATTTTGTGAAGAGCGTCTCGGAGAGCTCGATGTTCACCGGTCGAGAGCCGGAGGTGTACTGACTATTCGCTAGCTAGCGTTTTTGGTATCAAACAAAATGGTGGGGGTAAAAGTGTAGTAGAACGAAGCAGATGGTGGACAGCAGATGGGCGGCGGCAGGTGGCAGGTGGCAGGTGGCAAGTGTGCGGCAGATGGTAGTCCCCCACTACACCAGTCCCCCACTACACCAGTCTCCCCACCAAGTTTTACATCGCACAATAACTAGTTTACATGTGTTAGTTAGGGTTTAGCTCTTAGACTGTCAAGACCTTACCTCCGTAACTAAAAACCTCAATAATGTTTGCGCTTCAACGCTGTATAAGTATAACAGCTACTATGATCTAAACCGGTGCATGTATTCATATGGTTCTTTTTGCGTAGCAAACAACTGGTTAAAAGTGTTTCAACCTCAATTATTCTTCGACGAAACCGCTCATTGTCCACTAAAAGTGTAGACCTTCTGTCTTCATCGTCAGGGAAGTAGAAAGTAGTGTCAAGGGGACTACTGAAGGTCACCTTCCTCATGTTCCTGTAAAACTGCGACATTTTTCAGACCGTCTAGGTAGATGTTCATACGACAAGAGCTGGAAGAATAATGATGTAGCGTTATCGTGTATAATAGGCATCTACCCCCACCACAACGTTACCTTGTCCTTCAAACCATCGTTTTTACGCCACGGATGCTATACTGTTGGTTAGATTTAAATTTAAATTGCACCTACTTGTTCGCCTTGTCAAGCTGCGTAATTGAAGTACCCACATGTTAGACCTTGAACCAAAAACAAAGAAGTTATTTAGGTTTGTCCTTGAAAATAGTTGTTTTTTCGCTGTTGCTGCTATACCCTTTGTTGGATCTGAATTCTGTTTGCACCAACTTGTTCGTCTGATCAATCCGCGTAATTTGAGTACCCACTTAATATATTTTAAACCGTAAATAAAGAAGTTATTTAGGCTTGCCCTTGAAAATAGTTGTTTTTCGCTGTTGCTGCTATACCCTTTGTCGGATCTGAATTCTGTTTGCGCCAACTTGTTCGTCTGATCAATCCGCGTAATTTGGGTACCCACATGACATACTTTGCACAAACTGTGTACCCCCCCCCCTTTTTTGGGTCATGTTCAAGGTCAAGGTCAAGGTCAAGGACCTTGGGACTTAGAAATTTTCACAAAGTGGGCTGCACACAAACATAAGACTAATAGTCTCCTGCCTATGTACAGGCCAAGTCCCTAACTTGAAATGCTTAGGGTGGTCCTGAAAAGGACCGTTTGTGTTTGAAGGAGATGGTGGATAAGGAGCGGTGAGCGGTAGTCAGTGTTTATTTTTCCTTTGTAACCCACTTTACTTGTCCCTTCTGCCGTACTAAAATCAAGTCGCACTTGGTCTCAGGAGGTGGCAGAGTGGACCTTGGAAGGTGGACCTTGACGTAACGGCCGCCGCCAAAGAGGTGTTGGAGTAGGTACTCATCATCGCTGATCTTCCCCACAAGTAGATACTCCACGTTTAATTTCAACTGCGCAAACTTGACGGCGACAGACTCCAGCGGCGTTACCAACTCGGTAAGTTTCACCGTAGCCGTCCTCTTCATTATCTCCTCAACAGTTGGTGGCGTCGATGAAGGTCGAAGCGATGAAGGGCGAGGTGATAGCGATGGTGAAGATGCAGTGGACGTCGAAGGCCGTTGGTCGAAGTAAAGTGGGTGGTTTCGAAAATTCTTCCGTATGCAATATTTAAAAGAACTAGGTCTTTTGAATCCGCTCCTTTTTTCCGAAGACTTCTTCAAAGTCTCCTTCAAACGTTGCAGTTTCTCGGGTGTAATGGGAGAAGACATAGCGCAGAGGTGTATTCAGTTCGCAAGGCAAAGCTGGAATGAGGTACCAGACGGAGCAAAGCGGGTCGCCAAGTGTAACCGTGACATTTCCATATACGGGTAGAAAGCTAAAAACCGGTCTACATCCGGTTCCCCTTCCCCCGTGACGACACAACCTCCCCCCCCCCTTTTTTGGGTCATGTTCAAGGTCACCCCCCCCCCTTTGGGTCATGTTCAAGGTCACCCCCCCCCGTGACGTAACATCCCCCCCCCCGTGACGTAACATCCCCCCTTCCGCTTCGGTGACGTCACTTTGCCTTTATAAGCGGGAGCAGTCCGCAGTCTCGTCGCAGTAGCTTGCCGCCCGCTGTTTGGGTATACGTCCCAGTGGGTTGCACTCTGCTGCAGCGTAGGTCTGTTAAGTGTGCGTTGGGCCCGACGCGCAATTAAGAGATCCGCGCCCTTGCATGTTTAGTTAGTTTGTTAAGCATGTTAGATAACGCTTGTAGTTTGCTGCTAGGTAATGTAGTTAGTCTAATATATGTTAGTGTTTGGTATCGGTTTGAAGTGTCTTATTTACTAATGAAATATGTACTCCCGGCCCTACAGGTCCCTCAACAACCTTGGTCAAAACTTGGGTTCGCAGCAGCCTGACGCCGGGTGTTTGGGTCTACGTCCCACCGGGTTTCAGTGATACTGTTGACCTTTGCAAAACCGACCTTGGTTGTTCTTGTAAAAGTAACGTTAACTGATTAATTTTGTTTACATAGTTGATGGTAAAGTCTTTATTTTCAAAGTAATGTATCTTGCTTCTCATCCTTTTCCTAACCCCTCTAAGGTATGGCGCGCAAACCGACCTTGTGTCAATACGGCGCGTAAACCGGTTGACATTTCCCATCTTAGCCTGAGAAAACTGTGTAAAATATAAAGTCAGTCTCTTGTTTAAAATCAGTCTCTTGTTTGTTGTCTTTTGTCCCCTTCCCAAATACAGAGCGGGGAATAGAGCAGTATGTTATGCTCTATTCCCCGCTTTGGCTTCATGTTCAGATGACCTTGGGACTTAGAAAATTCACGTACAAAGCGGGGAATAGATCGGTTTGTGGTCCAAGTGAGAATCAATTACTGCTCTATTCCCCGTTTCAATAATATGACCAAACGACCTTGACCCACTTCGGGACTTAGAAAATCCTCGTATTGTAATATCCCCCCCCCCTTTGACGTAACATCCCCCCTTCCGCTTTGGTGACGTCACTTTGCCTTTATAAGTGGGAGCAGTCCGCAGTCTCGTCGCAGTAGCTTGCCGCCCGCTGTTTGGGTATACGTCCCAGTGGGTTGCACTCTGCTGCAGCGTAGGTCTGTTAAGTGTGCGTTGGGCCCGACGCGCAATTAAGAGATCCGCGCCCTTGCATGTTTAGTTAGTTTGTTAAGCATGTTAGATAACGCTTGTAGTTTGCTGCTAGGTAATGTAGTTAGTCTAATATATGTTAATGTTTGGTATCGGTTTGAAGTGTCTTATTTACTAATGAAATATGTACTCCCGGCCCTACAGGTCCCTCAACAACCTTGGTCAAAACTTGGGTTCGCAGCAGCCTGACGCCGGGTGTTTGGGTCTACGTCCCACCGGGTTTCAGTGATACTGTTGACCTTTGCAAAACCGACCTTGGCTGTTCTTGTAAAAGTAACGTTAACTGATTAATTTTGTTTACATAGTTGCTGGCAAAGTCTTTATTTTCAAAGTAATGTATCTTGCTTCTCATCCTTTTCCTAACCCCTCTAAGGTATGGCGCGCAAACCGACCTTGTGTCAATACGGCGCGTAAACCGGTTGACATTACCCATCTTAGCCTGAGAAAACCTTGTAAAATATAAAGTCAGTCTCTTGTTTAAAATCAGTCTCTTGTTTGTTGTCTTTTGTCCCCTTCCCAAATACAGAGCGGGGAATAGAGCAGTATGTTATGCTCTATTCCCCGCTTTGGCTTCATGTTCAGATGACCTTGGGACTTAGAAAATTCACGTACAAAGCGGGGAATAGATCGGTTTGTGGTCCAAGTGAGAATCACTTACTGCTCTATTTCCCGTTTTAATAATATGATCAAACGACCTTGACCCACTTCGGGACTTAGAAAATCCCCGTATTGTAATATATATTTACTCGTTACAACATTATTACCCCCACCGTATAACACTTGCACTCCCCACCACTATCAGTATGTATAAAAGAGGGTCCCCCAGCACTAGTAAAATCATTCTTCCTCTTGTGCTGTTATACCTCACACCATGGCACACATTAGGAAGCAGACACAACCTCTCAAATTGAAACCTTCTGCTTCGTCTTCGCCCGCCTCTACCACTCCGTCTTCTGCGGTTCCATCCATCCTTCGGACAGCCCTGATGTTAGCTAACATCGTCCCGGAGAACTGTCCACCACTACCTGCTGCGTCAACGACTTACACAAGTCCTTCACCTCTTCCGTCAACTTCTCGTGCTGTTTCTCCAAGTCCTTCACCTCTTCCGTCAACTTCTCGTGCTGTTTCTCCAAGTCCTTTGTCAACGTCTCGTGCTGTTTCTCCAAGTCCTTCTACATCTTCAAGTTGTTCTACATGTTCATCAAAGTCTTCCAAATCGTCTGCTTCTTCATCCTCATCAACATCAAGTTCGAGACCAAGCCAACCAGCCACCCAATCATCTTCTCCAACCAGACCTTCAGTAATCTGCACATATACTTCATCTCCTTCAGAGAAATTTAAACAACTTAAATCTGTACAAAGGATGTGCATGCTTCCTGCACAACAATGTAATTATATATTCAAAAAAGGTGCTAAGAAAGGTGAACGCTGTGTTAAACGTTGTATTTTAAATGAAGAAACGTGCAGTCTTCATTTAAAATTAAACCATGGCGCATCTCCTTCTTCACCACGTGCAACAGTGGTGCCAATTAAAATTCGAATTAACAGGCTTTGTAAAAACAAACGCTACTTCTTTGTTAAAATAAAGGACTTTGCAAAGGTGTTGGTTCAATGTGAAGGTAAACTGTACTATGTAGAGTTACCTAGAGCCATGGACCTCCACGTCAAAAAACCTACCCACAAGGACTATTTAATTCGAAATGATACAGGTATCACTGTGTGGAAATCATTAAAATAATAATATAAATAAAAAGACCAAAAGTTTATTCCAAATTAAATAAAGCATTTTTTCCAAATTAAAAAAAAAAGTGTGGACAACCTATTTACAATTTGTAGCATATGCTGCAGAGTGTAAATAAGTTGTCCACACTTTTTTTGCAATGTTACAACGACCTTGACCTAGATAACGGACTTGGATAATTTACACTAAGTCAAAGATAAACTTAAAAGGAAAAAGGAGAAATATTATACTAAAGTCATTATTCAACAGTAAAGAGGGGAGGGGGTAAGCGGGTATTTAAGCGAGCGATTCGGAATATAATTATTAGTTGTATCATCATGAGCGTCAACAGCAACACATGGGGAAAGGAAATTAACGAAGAGGAGTTGTACGCAATTGCTGAGGCTGCAGAAATGACTGAAGTTTTTAAGATTAATAAGGTTGCGGAGAATGATGCTCAGTCACATCCGCAACAAACTACATCATCGATGCAGTCTACAACGCAGCAACCAAGACCCTATCATGTTATCCTGGAGGAGTATAATGAGGCAATGAGGTACGCCTTTACAAAGTGGTGTGCACAACCGCGTTCTCCTGAACAATGGGAGGAGCACGATGCAGACTTTCGCCTGGTTGGAGACTTAGAACTTGAGCTTCAAAGAGCAAAGGTTGCTCAATAGTGAGAAGATTTATTGTTTACTTTAGAATACAGAGCGGGGAATAGATCAGTTTGCGGTCCAAGTGAGAACCACTTACTGCTCTATTCCCCGTTTTGGCAATTTGTTCAGATGACCTTGGGACTTAGACAATTTTCGTTTGGTAAAAAACAACATTGAAATATATATATATATATATATATTTCTTACAAAAATATCTCCTCCCTAAAACTTGCACCCCCCCCCCTATATATGTGGGGGTAAACATATATAAGGCGTACAGCTTTAGAGTATAGTTATTCAGCTATGAATAGCCCAGCAGAGTTGATGCAGCCTACAACATCGACGCAGCCTACAACATCGATGCAGCCTACAACAAATAACAATGAAAAGAATGATGAGGCAAGAAGAAGGAATGCTAGAGAAAGAGGAAGGATTAAAAAAATAAATCAAACATATAAGTTATTACAATCAAAATTACCGTTTATGGATAAAAAAAGTTCAAGGCATGCCATTTTGATACAGGCGATAAAATACATTAATGCGTTAGAAACGTTGTTAGAAGGTGCATCACTTCAACAAGATCTTCCTGAAGACCTTCTAGCATTCGTAATTGACTAAAGATGTTTTGGAAATACTGAACGGGGGGAAAACAGAACGGGGAATAGATCAGTTTGCGGTCAAAGTGAGAATCGCTTACTGCTCTATTCCCCGTTCTGGTAATAAGTTAAAACGACCTTGACCTACTTACAGGACTTAAACATCCTTGTTTCATATATTTGATACAATAATACCCATTTCTTATCACTAGTTACCCCCACCACTTAAATCGGGGAATATAAAAAGAGATTTCTCATCAGTGCTTATCTCATTCTGCTACTTGTGTTAGCACTAGAATATATAGCAGCTATGTCACCAAAGGATAATATATTTCCTTCTGCAAAATCAATCGTAGGAATTATAAAACATATTGTGATTGAAAGTGAGGATGAAAATGAAGACGAATTGGAAGATTTTGAATTATTAAGTGATATGGATGCAATGGAAGATTTTGAATTATTAAGTGATATAAACAGTGATGATCTTGAAGCAGGATATATGGAACAAATTGAACCGTTAAGTGACGGGGAATCTGAAACCTATAGAATCTATCAGCATCTTCTCTGTTCTGAAGAAATACATGATGAAACTCCAACCACTAGTAGTAGTAGTTTGGATGGGTTATTTTTAGATAGTGCACGAGGGGTATATCATATTCGTCGACGACTATTTCTTTCCGATGCTTCTGATACAACTGATTCCGATTCATCAAATGAGTCTGATTAAGTGTTGTCTTTTTCTTGTCAACTGACAAACTTTAAATACAGAGCGGGGAATAGATCAGTTTGTAGTCAAAGTGAGAACTACTTACTGCTCTATTCCCCGTTTTGGTAATATCGTTGTATAACCTTGACCCAGTTACAAGACAGAAAATATTTACCAGCTTTCAATTTTTTTTTTTTTTTTTTTTTTTTGCTTTTTTTTTGTTTAGAAAAAGTGGGGGTAACTTATAAATTTAATGGTGGGGGAACGTCTATTTAATGTCGATGCAACAGTGTATATTTATCATATCGGCATGATGAACCCACCAGGAAACTCCGTTTGCTACAGCTTTCCCCTCATCGATATCGATGATGTGATAAAACTTACATCAATAACAAAACGGTTTGAACTCGAAAGGCGACTCATAAAAGTCGACGTAATTCCACAAGATCTTCGTTCTGCAAT
The DNA here is from genome assembly GCA_963675035.1 of Allygus modestus. Lineage (NCBI taxonomy): Eukaryota > Metazoa > Arthropoda > Insecta > Hemiptera > Cicadellidae > Allygus > Allygus modestus. Next base: position 326,599,685 of record OY776112.1, read on the forward strand.
GTTGACCATCGAATATGTTAAAGATGAATCTACAACTGAAGATCCCTATTGTTTTATGAAATTTTTAGTTGATCGAGATGCAATGTGTACAATCCGACTTCACATCCGAGTTTAAAATCTATCAAATGTTCCTGTTGGAGAAAATTGTCTTAGTTAAATACAGAGCGGGGAATAGATCAGTTTATGGTTTGATATGAAATCATTTACTGCTCTATTCCCCGTTTTGGCAAATATGTTCAATGACCTTGACCTAAATACAGAACTTTGTAGCCTTCAGCTACAATAGTAAATATAAAATGCAAAAAAAAAAATAGTAAACTTAACGTAATACGTACCCCCACCACTTTTGCTAGGGTATAAATAGAGGGGCATTTGCAGTGTTGTTCATTATTGCCTTGACCTTTGTGGAGATCGCACCTACATTATGCATCGCTGCGATATTTGCAAGTCTTCATTTAAGGATGAATTTCTTTTAATGATTCATAATGAACTGAAACATAACAACAACCAAGATGAAAAATATGAAGAAGAAGAATTGAAAGAAATAGATCAAATGTTAGCTCAACACCAACATTCCAGACCAACTGTAATTCAATATGCACCATCAACATCGACTTCTACCTCTGCTCTGTCTACACTTCACCTTCCTTCAACATCATCAGCTGCATCGACTTCTACGCCTGCTCTGTCTACATTTCATCGTCCTTCAACATCATCAGCTGCATCGAGTTCTACGCATGCTCTGTCTACACTTCACCGTCCTTCAGCATCAACAGCAGTAAATGTAGAACTACATGCCCGAGCACTTCCGGGTAATGTAGTAACCCACTTTAAAATTGACAATGCAAAATTACAACTCGAAGAATTTTTAAATAACGCAAAAGGATTGGTAAGTAAAACTCTGCAAAATGAATTAAAAAGATTAAATTTTATCAAATTTGGACTATTAATGGATGCTTTATTTACAAACATTCAAAATGAAACTTCACCGAGAGGGTTTTTAACAAAAAACCGTACCATTATGTTTTCGTCAGATATTGATTCAATCGTATCTGAATGTTTTGAAGAGCTCAAGACAAAAATACAAGAACATGAAGGAAGAGGCTCTGGATGGAGTTTGTTAAGCATCACAGGGCTAGACTTAAGAGTACACAAACACGGCTATGGAATTCGAGGAAGTAGCTACATCCCTCTACCAACAAAGATTAGAAATACCTTTTCCTGCGTCAACGTACAAAATCAAGATACTGAATGTTTTAAATATGCCATGTTGGTCAAATATGTAACAGACAATCCGATAAGACCAAGTCACAAATATGAAGAAATACAACATAAGTATAATTTCCAGGGAATGAATTACCCTGTTGCAATTACTGATATATCAAAATTTGAAAAGCAAAATCCTTCAGCTTCTGTCAACATTTTTGGCTTAGATTCGTCAAACAATGCGTACCCCTTGCGCATAACACCTATTGAGCGCAGAGATCATACGGATTTGCTATTGATCACTAAAGGGGACATATCCCACTATGTCTACATACAAAACTTTGCAGCTCTTGTATCTAAACAAATATCAAAAAAACACGGAGAGAAAACCATTTGTAAAAGATGTTTTTGTCATGTAGGCAAACCATTAAGAAGGGGAGGTTCAGAATGGTTAGTAGAACATCAAAGGTTATGTAATGGAAACTATGAGGTTAGAATTAAATTGCCACATTCCAGCAGAGCGCAGATAAAATTTGACAAAATAATACAACAATACCGTGTACCTGTTGCTGTTTACGCTGATTTCGAGTCTTCTTTACATCCACTTGAACAACAAGAAGAGGACGTTACAAGAAGAAGCAAATACCAACTTCATTCACCAAACAGTTATTGCATACTAATTAAATCCACGTTGACTGAAGACCATCTTCAAAAATATGGACTATCATCTTCTCCAAAGATTTATCGCGGTGAAGAAGCAGCCAAATACTTTGTCGATGATCTGTATGAAATAGCTGCAAAGGTAGAAGAACTGTATGGAACAAAGGTACCCATGTCACCTATGGAAGAAGAAGAGCTTCAACATTATTATTCAACAACAACGTGTTATTTGTGTAATAACACCTTTACACTGGACAACGTTAAAGTTCGTGACCACGATCATCTTACGGGAGCGTATAGAGGTGCAGCCTGTAACGCTTGCAACTTGAACTACAAACTACCATATTTCATCCCCGTAGTTCTGCACAATCTGAGTGGTTATGATTCGCACTTCATAATCCCCGAACTAGGAAGAGATAATGGAGCAATAGACGTTTTGGCTACTACAATGGAAAAATTTATAAGCTTTTCAAAAAAGGTGGGTAAAATTAAATTAAGGTTTGTTGATTCATTTAGATTTATGCCTTCAAGCCTCATGAAATTATCTGAAAATCTAAGAAGAACAGATTTGATAGAAACAAGCAAAATTGTACCCAATAGTAAAATGGATTTGGTTCTTCGAAAAGGAGTCTTCCCCTATGATTACATCGATGGACTGCATAGATTTGATGAAACATCACTACCTCCACCAGAACACTTCAAAAACAAACTTAATGATTCGTAAATATCACTTGAGGACTATCAACACGCACGTCGAGTATGGAACGAGTTAGATATGAAGACCTTAGGAGATTACTCGGACTTTTATGTCAAACTAGATGTAACTCTTCTTTGTGATGTAATGGAAGAATTCCGAAACACTTGTTTTGCTGCCTACGGTTTGGACCCTCTACATTCGTATACTTCACCAGGATTAGCTTGGCAAGCCATGTTAAAAGAAACAAAATGCAAACTCCAACTTTTAACAGAAATTGACATGGTTTTAATGGTTGAAGCTGGAGTAAGAGGCGGATTGACCCAAAGTGTTACCAGACATGTCAAAGCCAACAACAAATACCTACCCGATTATGATGAAACCAAACCGTCAACCTATTTAGGATATTTCGATGTAAATAACCTGTACGGTTGGGCAATGTCAAACCCACTTCCTTTTGATAACTTTAAATGGATTAATCCCGACTTTATTGGCGATATTTTACAAATTCCGAAACATGGTGACACTGGATATATTTTGGATTGCGATTTTGAATACCCAGAAAATTTACATGATCTTCATTTTGACCTACCACTTCTTGCTAAAACAGAAATTTCACCAATTGGAAAACACCCCAAATTAATGATGACATTAAATAATAAACAACGCTACGTGGCTCACTTTTGGGTGGTTCAACAAGCTATCGAATTAGGACTACGTTTAACAAAAATTAATAGAGTTTTGGAATTTTCTCAATCATGCTGGTTGAAACCCTACATTGATTCAAATACCATCAGAAGAGCAGCAGCTACATCAGACTTTCAAAAAGATTTCTTTAAATTAATGAATAATGCGATATTTGGAAAAACATTGGAAAACAAAAGAAGACATAAAAATGTTAAACTTGTTACCGACGCAAAAAAATTACAGAAACTAGTACAGCAGCCAAATTTTGGAACATCGATAATTATTAATGAAAAACTTGTAGCAGTGTCCATGAAGAAGACGAGTGTGAAGATGGATCGTCCTTTGTATATAGGCATGTCAATCTTGGACATCTCAAAAACACACATGTACGATTTTCACTACAACAAAATGGTGGCGTTCTACGGAAGAGAAAATATATCTATTACATATATGGACACTGACGCTTTTATATATCGCATAGTAACATTGGACATGTATAAAGATTTACGTACATTTATTTACAAGAACGACTTTGATTTCTCCGATTATCCAAAAGATCATCCAAACTACGACAATGACAGACACAAAAAAGTACTAGGCAAATTCAAGGATGAGGCTAATGGTGTTCTACTTGAAGAGATTGTTGCACTGATGTCTAAACTATATTCTTTGAAACTCTATAATGAAAAAGAAGAAGAAGAAGAAAAGAAGAATAGCTATATTAAGAAAGCTAAAGGTGTAAAGAGTTTATATTTAAAGAAGAAAGTGCATTTTGAACACTACAAGCAATGCTTATTTGAGGATAACATCATTACAGCTAAATTCAACACCATCAGAAGTTTTAACCATCAGCTGTACAGCGTGACTGAAGTTAAAAAGGCGCTATCCTGTAATGACGACAAAAGACAAACCCTTCCAGACAACATCCACACTTTACCATTCGGTCACTATTCCCTCAACCCTATTGACTAATAACCCTTTCATCGTCCTAGATCCTCTATCCTTTTCCTTTCCGTAAAAAAAGGGGAAACACAGCAATGTTAAGCTGTGTTTCCCCTTTTTTTACACAAGTTTTGAATGACCTTGAACTATATGTATATATATAAGCAGATTTATACAAAAGAATATTTAATACCATATCAGCTGCCTTCGTGAAACCATCATGTCAGACCTGAAGGAGAAGATTATTAATGAAATACACAAACCTGCAAGAATAAATTTTCCAAGAAGAAATACTGTTATAAAAGGGATAAATGATCTATATCAAGCGGATTTAATTGAAATGCGACCGCATAGCAGAATAAACAAAGGATTTAAATATATACTCACAATTATTAATTGTTTTACAAAAGTTGCAGACGCTTTGCCTCTAAAGGACAAGACTGGTAAAAGCGTAACAGAAGCCATGGAAATAGCCATAAAAAGAGATAAAAACAAAATTAAACATTTACAAACTGATGATGGAACAGAATACTTTAATACAAACTTTGCACAGTTAATGAATAAATATAAAATAAATCATTATTCTACAAATTCAGAGAAAAAAGCAGCTATTGTAGAAAGATTCAATAGAACCTTAAAAGGAGCACTGTATAAACAATTTTCAAAAAGAGGTTCTTGCGTATGGTATGATGTTTTACCACAATTAATAAATGATTATAACAACAGGTTTCATAGAACTATCGGTATGAAACCTAACAAAGTAAATAGAAGAAATGCAAAAGATGTATTAAAACGCATAAAGAAAAATACAAAGCCTAAAGTAGAAAAAATGCAGCCAAGAAAATTTAATGTAAGTGATAAAGTACGGATTAGTAAATATAAGGGAGTGTTTACCAAGAAATACCTTCCCAATTGGACGAATGAAGTTTTTACAGTGTATAAAGTGCAACCGACTGTACCTGAAACGTATATCTTAAAAGATAACAAAGGAGATTTGTTACAAGGTGCTTTTTATGGACATGAAATGTTAAAGTCAACAGTAGGTGATGTATATCTTGTTGAAAAAGTGTTACAAAGGAAAAAGGACGCAGTTAAAGTGCGGTGGTTAGGGTTTAACAAAACTGAGGATTCATGGATACCTATAAAGGACTTGGTTTAATGCAAGCAACTCATTTCATCGTTAACCTTTGAGCAGGATGGAGATTATTCACCATAAAGATCGATTCAATATTAATAACATAGATGATTTAACTGTGGATAACGTTAAAATCAACAATGGTAAACACGGTAGTTTACTTCCAAACACTGTTCGATGTATAGTAAGTGGCCCCTCAAACTGTGGAAAGACCAATGTTGTCTTTAATTTGATCACTAATCCGCAGGGATTAAGGTTTAGTAACCTATATATTTTTTCAAAGTCTCTACATCAACCAAAGTATCAATTGCTGGATAAAATCCTATCTGATGTGTCTGATGTTAATTTTTACAAATTTAACGCTAGTGATAGCATTATGCAACCAAACGAAGCAAAACCGTATTCTGTATTTATATTTGACGATGTATCTTGTGAAAATCAGGATACTATTAGAAACTACTTTGCCATGGGAAGACATAATAACATCGACAGCATATATATAGGACAAACTTATAGCAAAATCCCAAAACAACTTATCAGAGATAATGCAAATATTCTAATTGTATTCAAACAAGATGATACTAACCTAAAACATATATATAACGATCATGTGAATGCGGATATGCCATTTGAAAAGTTTAAAGAGCTTTGCGGAAAAGCATGGGCGGAAAATTATGGATTTTTGGTTATTATGAAAGATCAAGCTATAAAAGATGGTCGTTATAGAATAGGTTTTGATAAATTCGTTTTAATACACTGATTAGCGGTATTACTGTACAAGTCGTCAAGGTGTGAAGATGGTTAACCAGGAAAAGCTATTAAAGGAAATAAAATCACTTAGTGATTCTATTAGACAAAAAACCGAGCTTTAAAATCAGGTATAAATGAAAGAGAGCAATTTTTAAAAACAACATTCAAACCTGTTACTGAACCTTTAAAGCGATTAGCACAAAATATGGAAAAACCTTCAATTCGCTTCGAAGGAGACAAAATGCTACCAATTTCCAAATATGAAGAAGAATTTCAGAATGATGAAAGTTCTGACCAGTTACAAACATCTGAAGAAAGCGACGAGTATGAAGAAAGCGGAGATATAGGAGATTTAAGGGAAAAGAACATTGCAGGAGATACAAGTACAGAAGATACAAGTGCGGAAGATACAAGAGCAGAAGAAGAGGATATCAACCCATCCAACTTAAGCAAATTAGGCACAGATATTATGTTTAAAGGAACACTTGGAAGAAAATATACATTAAAAATGTTACATGGCACACATGCTAATCGAAATTATCATACATATGGAGCTAGAATAGAGGATAAAGGATTAATGATTGGAGATAGAAAGTTAGATATAAACGAAAATGATGATATAGTTATTGGTGATAAGAAATATAAAGGTACAACAGGTTTGTTTGAACTCATCTTTAAAAATAATCCTGGTAAATATACTAAAAAGGATTTACAATTGTTTAAAAATATACTAGAGTATACAAATGCACATAGAAAAAAATATTCCAAAGACCTACCTATTCATAGAAACAGGTCAATAAAATACACAAACATTATATCTAGTCTTTTCCCCTCGAAATCAAATAAAGCTCCAATTAAAAGAAGAGCTTTATCTTCTGCTGAATTAAATGTTTTGCATAAAAAAAGAAAAACAACTGATCCTACTACATCTGGAAGGGGATTATTAAAAAATTTGTATAAAACCAATATAATATATTACAACGATATAAATAAGTTAGTTGATCGAATGAGGTTATTACATGAAGCTATGGAAGCCGGGCACACTGGTTTAGAAAACGAATGGGTAGCTTTGGTTGATGAACTGCGAAAACGAGAAATAATTGTTCAGTAGACGTATATATATACATTCATCTGCGCCCGGTAAGTCAGTCACCGCGCTGGTATATTACACGGTGTGGCAGTCATCTGCCCGAAAGCCAGTCAGCCCTCCCGAAAGGCAGTCAGGTACGGCTTGCCGTGCATCCTTTACATACCGAGACGGCTTACTGGTGCTGCTGTAGTGTGCCGGTATGTGGAACTACTTATCACATTCGCGCTCAGTCGAGGAGAGGAAACTAGTTTAGCTGCTGTATGACTGTCAAATACAAAATACAGTACTTGGATTTTAATCCCGTTGGACACGCATTCAATTATTTTGTTAATAATCTCACAAATACTATACGATACTAAAATCATATCTTTAATTAGCTAGGAGTACTTTTGTAGTGTAGCTTTATTTTATTCATTTTATTTTTCCCCTCCATTTGTTCTCAGAATCGTCATAATTTGCATTACACATTTTACAATTTAAGTTTTATTTAAGGGACAGAAGTGTAGGTATGTTGGGACTTCTCTTTCTGTAGACAGACATCCCAACCTTTGCACAGTCAAGCATAAAACATACTCTATAAGACCGCTGAAATTTTTAATGACAGAATTCAATGATAATAAACTATTCAATACTATAAAACATGAGGAAAGTATACCATAATGACAAGGCCTACTCTTTAGTTGAAAGTTCACATATTTAAAATTATTAAGAGTCAATCTAGTAGACTGGGGCATAGTGGTTAGTTTACCTTTCTCTTTTATAAAACCAGTTCCGTTCAATTTATTGTACTAACAAATATCAAACTATGTTATAAATTTAAGATTTACTTTAATACAGTTCCTAACTTGAATGCGTTTCGTCAACACAGTGACATCTTCGGGCAATCTAGTGCTGCTTAAATTTAGGAACCTTGTGAGGTAAATTTAACATTTTTAGTGTTGATGACATTCCAGCAAGAAATTGTTATTAAATTAGGCCTACTATCATCCTATATCTTATATATTAATACGCTAAGCCCGATTTTTGTTAAGATAACTCCTCCGTTATTTCTGAGCCTATTTTGTCGATTGAGTTATCAACATATTTGCCCTGATTTCCAGTTGTGCATAAAGGTTTTTATTTTTCGATATTTTCAATCTGAAGGGCACGGGCCGGCCTCAAAGTTCGTTTTTCGCCTTTACGATAAACATGAGGAACAATGTTATTTGAATTGCAGATGGACAGATTATTAGCAATACCAGATGTTACAATTAAGGAATGTATTTATCGATAGAAATCAAATAAGTTTTGTTTCTACATCGCTTTGAGCAGTGAAATGTTGTATTCAGTGGAGATATTTAAATTTAATTTGTGTTGTCATTTGTTTATCTGTATGTATTTTAAAGAGCCAGTTTTTTCTGAATTTCACAAAAAATACTGTACTGAATTACTTAAAATACTTTACCTATCATCGTTTGCAGCATGACACGTTTAGGCTGTTTCAAATCATCGTACGTCATTAGGGTTATGCCGCCGCCCAAAGTCCGTCAGTGCTCCAAAGTAATTCTTATATTATGGGTACAGGTTACTTAACCTTTAATTATATAATGCACACATTTTTTCTAATGAGCATTTAGTCAGCTAATTGTATTTTACCACAGAACAGAGGAAACACGCCTGCTTCACTATTCTACAACGGTATACTAAACCATATAACCACACGCAATAACATATATGGCAGTAAGGAACACATAAGATCATACAACATGCAACATGGACTAAGGTGACCAGATCCGTTGAAGCCTAAAGCGGGGTATAAATTAATTATAATACCGGATAAACAGTGCCGTGGATAGGGGATCCCCCACAAAAAAAAAAATGGTTCCGGGGGCCCTCCTAGAATATTTTAGAAAATTAGATACCAAATTGGGAGTTTTGGTCCAAATATTACTCAGTGTTGTAAAAAACAGGTTTTTGAATCACATTCATAAAATTGTACAACTATTATTTTTAACTGTGGTATCCAAAACTTAATTAATAAAATAAAATACCGTACAAAATTATATACTAAAGAGGAGTGAATAGCTGTCACTAACTTTGAAATTTCTTTAGTCTTATTATGAAACTGAACACAATTAACATGGTCAGGGCCTGATTAAGATGTGTGGCGCCGATAGGCTTGAGCTGATTTGACCCCCCCTCGACTCTTGAAGGGGGATGTGAGTCGAAGTGACTCCATGAACGAATGTCTGAACCCTGAACGCGGCCAAGGTAGCTTCATTTTGTGGTGCGTTAAGCGTTAAGGGTACACCAGCGTCACAGGGGCGGATCCAGAGGTCATGTTTGGTGGGGGCGGTCACCGAAAGTTACCTCTCCCCCTTCCCTGTGTACCCCTGGTAGGCGGGCGAAATCCCGTAAAATATAATCACCGAATACAATTGTAGCAACCTGTGCTGCTAAAATTGTCCCTGGCACCCCCATTATTGTTTTTAACTATATGAATTTATCCAACAAATTAAAGTAAGTTAACATAATATAGCAATTACCTTGTAGTCAAGAAAAAATAAATCTTAACTTTATAAAAAAGGTAAACAAAAATTACTTTAGTTCTACTGCACCTGACCGTAAATAAATATTAAATATTTAGGCATTACACTTTTTCCTACGTCATCTGTAGGCGTCTTAAGAACAAGTAATATGAATTTGTTTTACTATTTACCCACACGAAAAACTATTTACAAAACGTATTTGAAATCTGCAACATTGAACTATATATACTACGCGAAGATACAATTAGGAATGAGGCTGATAGCCAGGGTCAACCACTCGAAAAATGAAATTTCGTACCACATTTTTACAAAATAAAATACTTGGCGGATGAGCTTCTGTTTGCACGCAATCTAATCTTTGTTTCCTCTTACTTCATTACATATAATTCGAGGCACTTTTTGTTTCTAGCCTAGCCACTGGATATTTATTGCCTAGCAACGGATTACGCGGTTTTAAACAAAAATCAAACCTACCCTGTAAAAAAAACACCGCTGATAGCAAATGACGGTAGGCGGGCGAAATCCAGTAAAATATAATCACCGAATACAATTGTAGCAACCTTTGCTGCTAAAACTTACCTCCAAGACTACATTGAAAACACTGTATCGGTCTGTCAACTGGAAAAACTGTATCAACTTCACGATCCTGGCAATATCCATGTTTTTGTGAGACGCTTTTAGGTACACCAATAAGCAATAAGTATAAGTTTTAAGGTATAAGTAATGTGTTATATACTAAAATGGAAGTTTAAAATTTCACCTGCCTAATGGGGAGTATTTTATTTCATTTAAAGAAACGTTTAGGTTCGTTAGTTTGAATTTTATGTAAGCTTGTAGACGGGAGCGGCAAAATTTGACTCACGGAACCGAAAAACGGGGTTTCGGGAGGCTTCTGATGCTTACATTTTCATTCGAATTTATTTAAACTTTCATCGTATGCCTGAATAATAAAATAAAACACAACAATTCTTAGGTTTGGGGGGCGACCGCCCCTACTGCCCCCCCTTGGATCCGCCCCTACAGCGTCAGGTAGCTTTGTCTCTTATCAATCTAGAGTTTCATCTCTTTCTAACCAATGAGTGGTTGCCTAAACTCAGGGGTAGCTCTGGAATCCCCTTAAAGCACATTGTCTGATCTAAAGGGTCCTAGGCCTATGTCTCTTGGTTTCAGTCCCATGGTAAATAACTGCCGCATCGCGTAACATCGGCTGTGAATGACAATCGCACCGTATGACATTGGCCGTAATTGACGATCGCAAAACGTAATATAGTCCGTAAAAGAATACCGGACCATGCACCATCAACGTAATAGATACAAGCGTAATTCGGGGGTGGTAAGGGGGCAGTCGACCCCCAAAAATTTGGCGAAAATATTCTTGTAATATATGAAAAGTCGCAATAGTCATGATCAGGACCATGTTTGCCCTCCAATAAACATACAGAAATCACGCTTATAGTAATAGATGACCGAACCGCCTTATAGTTGCCGTAATTTATAATCGCAACATGTACCATTGGCCATAAATGACGATCGCACCACAGTTTATAAAAAAATAATGACGATCGCACCGCTATCCGCCGAAACAGACGATTGGACCACGTGATACCGGCTGTAACTGACGATCGTTCCACTTGATATAGATCGCAAATGATTATCACACATTAAGTTTTGTCGGCCACAAATGACGATCGCACCGCGTAATCATGGCCGTAAATGACGATTTCACCGCGTAATCATGGTCGTAAAAGACGATCGCACTAGAGATTACCGTTTCGAGTACATAATTCTGCCCCAAAATAATATTGAGATCAAATAAATCCCGCCAGAAAAACGGAATTATTTTTTTTCAGGATATTCCCCAAAATTCTGGGAAACGACCATCTCTCATCACGAGCTTAAGGAACAACTAAACTACAGCTGTTCAAAAACAACCATTTCCTAAAGTAACACTCACTTGGTAAAGTATAATAGTTAGATTTTTGTGAGATTAGTGAACTTCTCGAATAACCTATCTTTTTCTCCTTTTTCTCTCTCCCTCTCTCCTTTATCGGCCACCTCCCCCCCCTCACACCCAGGTTTATTTTTGTATGTGGTATTAAACGGATAAGAAAAGGGTGTTTCTATTCCAGTAGTCAGTGACATCTTTTATTTACATTAGTCCTAAAACATCTATTATTGCTGTTGGGCTATCATTTTGTTATTATATCAACTTTCAAATATGCAATTCAATTAATTACTGTTCTTCCATAAGATTAACATTGAAACTAAGATTAACATTGCAACTAGTCTGAGGGCTGGTGTAAATTATAAGGTGTTTCTGCACATCTATACAACAATACCTTTCTATTAACGGTATGTTGAATTTATCCTACGATGCACACGCGCTGAGAAAAAAGGGGGAGAGTTGTGTGCTTGCCTATTAATATAATGATAACGTGCAAATTAGATAAAGCCTACGCTACCATTCATATGATTAGCGTTACAAGCTAACCTATACCTTCCATTACTATCAGTGCCTGTTGCAAAAAGACGATGGCCTTGTAACCTTTTCAGACCAAAAACAAACATAATACACCTTTAAAATACCCTATGAGAATCTCCACAGATGTATTTATTTAAAACACTAATCATTTAATTAATTATTTTTACAATTAAAATACAAAAAAAGGCAAACACCTTTACGTAATAAGTTGATCGTAAACTAACCTGTAAGGCACTTATTTGATATGGATAGCTATGAATGCGAATGTAACAAATCTATATCTATAAATACGAAACACCGATCATTCCCCAGGTCAAACCTCTACACATACAACTACGAAATTTGACACGTGTAGGCACTCTTTCCATGTAACCACTAAGAAAGGGTTTAACAAAATCTTATAGGGATCCACCCCATGGGCAGTCAAAGTTCTAATCCTGTGTTATTCTTATTAACAATTAAATAATTATTTAACACCGATCATCCCTCAGGCCAAAGTTCTACACCTACTACCACGAAATTGGCACGTGTACGTTTTCCATAACGTAGGTAACCACTAAGAAAGAATTTTAAGGAATCCCCAAAGCGCTCCGCCCCACGGGGAGACAAAGTTCCAATCCTGTGTTATTCTTATAGACATTCACTTTAGTTTGAGCTCATGAGAATTCAAACAGCTGATCAAGTTTCGTAGTAGTTCCACGGGTTAACCACAGAATGCAGCACACAGAACTGTTGTATTTCTGAGTGAAACCGGGTACGATAGCAGCTAGTAGAATATAAATAAACGGTATCAGGAAACTGACGCATACTTTCTCCCTTTTAGCCCAACTTTAATGAGTAAATTACTTTTTATTTACTAAATAAATATAGAATACAAAGCATGGTCGAATGTACAGAAAATCTTGTAAACAATTTGTTTTCAAAAATATCCACCCAAATCCATGTATAGGAGGCACTACAGAATCCATCGCTACACACGTGGTTTTAAGAGGGGAAATGTCCCCTATTCCCCCCCTCAGGGTTATTAAGGGGCAACATATTTCGAACTTCTTCTGTTGTTCAATGCTAACATGACAAGCATATCAAGTTTGAACTAAATTGATCAAGAAATAAGAGAGAAGTGGTAATTTTTGTACTCCCTATAAGAATAACATTGGACAACGTACTGCGTTTACTGCAAAATGAAAATTTCAATTTTATCTGAGTAGTAATGCCGCGCGCCTTGGCCGTAACATAGGGTCTTATGGAGAATAGATTAACATGGACTCTTATGGGGGAATAGAATAACATGGGCTCTTATGAGGAATGGAATAACATGTATTCTTATGGAGGATAGAATTGGGGTGTAATTACTACCCTCTGCAGCTCTTCTGCTACCCTCTTTGGCAACTATCTATCTTCTGCTACCCTCTGTGGCAACTATCTATTTCTTGCATGCCTTTATGGTTAAACCCTCGTGTCCTTCTGTTGTAAACCATCTAGCCTTCTGTGGTAATTATTTAACCCTCTTGTCCTTCTGTTGTTAATCATCTAGCCTTCTGTGGTAATTATTTATCCCTCGTGTCCTTCTGTTGTAAACCATCTAGCCTTCTATGGTAATTATTTGACCTACGTTTACTTCTACATATTTGACCCTCGTGCCCTTCCATACATCTAACCTTCACTCCCTTCTGTGTATCTAATCTCACTTCCTTCTGCGTATCTAACCACAACATTCGCAACAAATCTCTGTCAGCAAACTAGCTGTAACCTGTTAAAATACTGCTCTGTAATTGGTTATAATAAAAATGCTTTCTATTGGTTGTAATTAGCGTTCTATGCCCTGACTGGTCGATACTTTTAGCGCTCTTTATTCTCAAGCGTTAACTTCACTCTATCCCTTGCATTTGCACTGGTCAGAGGTCCATGCGATACTCCGTTCGTTGATTTTGCACTTGGCAAATATAATTATTACATTTGATTATAATGATTTTAGTTTTCTTGTATTGTAGTAGTTTGAATTCTCATGTATTGTAGTAATCTTGCGTGCTTAATGACATGGCTAGAGTAGTGTTGTATTTAACTGTTTTACTAGGCTAACATATCCTTACACCATTAATCTCACTCTCTAGTCTTGTTCTTTAATACAGTTTTGGTTAGAACAGTTCTCAGTTACAGTATTGTTTGCTACCTCTATTACTTTCATCATAACTTGTAGCTCTGCTTTGACCTGTGTAGTTTGGGTGTTAGTGTTTTTTTGACATGTGTAGTTATACATATGTACAGTGCTCTCCTACATACTATATACCTCTAAACATAGACTCTACTACCTCATTCTGCTTCAGTCGTCACACTGATCAGACGTGTTTTATGCTGCTTCTGCGTAATTGTTCTCTTGCACAAATTATTATTATTGTATTGTTGATTCTGTGCTATCCGTGTGAGTTTGACTCTGTTCGGGGTACTTGCTCTTTTAAGCGTTAGCACAGTTTAGCTTGTTTTCAGTATTTAATTCTCTGTTGAATGATGGACGTTTCTAAAAAGGACCCTCAAAACCCGGTAAATTTAATTAGTAAAGACGAAACCTATGTTAGACACTTCAGATTGTACGGGACTAATACTGTTTTCAAATTTACTAAACCGCCAAGAGGTATCTCTGAGTTTGATTGGATTCGTAAAGGTTTTAATCAAATTGTAGAGACATCCAAAGCCAACGCTGTACCCACCGACTATCTCGGGTTTAAATTACAATCTATAAGTTTAAAAAGTGCTGAGCCGGGGTACGTATCTTTGAGACCTGTCTCTGAAGTTAGTGGTGATGTTCTCTGGGATATTTTTGGGGGTATAATTCAAAGTAACTCTGAATCTTTAACCTCTAGCGACACTTTTAGAATTGACGTTACGAGGATTAACGTCCCCGCAGGTAAAGGGAGAGTACGTCCAGAGATGTACAACACCTTTGATGAAGAATCTAAAGCTAGGAAGGGTATTGTAGTAATTAATAATAAAGACAATTTATGTTTGGCTAGAGCGTTGGTAGTAGGCAAAGCACTTGCAAAAAATGATCCTCAGTATAAAGCTATTCGCCAGGACATGGGCAAAAGACAAACTTTCAGAGCTAATAAACTCATAGCAAAAGCCCGTGTAGAAATGCCGGAGGAGGGCGCAGGAATCCCTGAGCTTGAAAAATTCCAGTCCCATCTTAAAAAATACAAAATTACCGTCTACAACTACGACAAAAAAGGCCGTGATGTTTACTTTGAGGGAGGTAATGAGGACGCTAAGTTAAAAATTAACTTGCTCTTTCACAACGGTCATTATAATGTAATTAGAAACTTAACTGCCGCATTTGTTTGTAATTTCTTTTGTGAAGCCTGTCATATTCCCTATAGCAACAGACATGAGCATCGATGCTCTAACAGATGCACCTCATGCCATACCATCTCCCCGCCCTGTAAACTAGAACACGGTGGCATCACATGCCGTTTTTGCAACCGTTTCTTCAAAAATGAGCGGTGTTTAGTAGCCCATCAAGGGCAAATTTGTAAAACTGTAAAACTCTGCCGTGACTGTAAGAAAATGATTTATCCAAAAAGACGTAAGACAGCTCATGTATGCGGAGAAGTTTACTGTAAACCCTGTGATGCGTTCAAAGACCCCGCACATCAGTGTTTCATGAAGGTAGATAGGAGAATTCCGAAAGACCGTGATTTTTTGTTTATTTTCTTTGACTTGGAAACAAGGCAGGATGAGTCACTCCCCTCAGATCCTGATAAAAAAGTTCATAAAGTTAACTTGTGCGTATCACAACAGTACTGCTTTAAATGCATTAATGGGGGTGAGTGTGAAACTTGTTCTGAGAGGCAAAGAGTATTTGAAAAAGAACCAGTAAAACAGTTTATGGACTATGTAATGGGAATTCGAAAAAAATTTAAAGATGTTTGTGTAATTGCCCACAACGGGCAAGGTTTTGATTTTCAATTCATACTACAGTATATTATGGAAGAAACTAAATTTACACCAAAAATAACTCCTCGGGGAACTAAAGCAATTTTGATTGAAGTAGCCAACGTAAGGTTTGTTGACTCACTTAGTTATTTTCCCATGTCCCTCGCTGCACTTCCTAAGGCTTTTGATCTGCCTCCCGAGAAAAAGAAAGGTTATTTCCCGCATCTTTTTAACACTGTGGCAAATCAAAATTATGTAGGCCCGATACCCGACAAAAAGTATTACTGCCCGGAATCAATGTTTGAGAAACCACACGAAGCCTTCGAGATTTGGTACGACGAACGAGTCGCTGAAGATTACGTGTTTGATTTCAAAAAGGAAATCTTGGAGTATTGTATCTCAGACGTGGAGATTTTAGCTCAAGCGTGTATAAAATTTAGAGCCCTGCTTCTTGAACAATGTAACGTAGACCCTTTTCTCGAAGCTATAACAATCGCTAGTGCATGTAACTTAGCTTTTCGGCGTAACTTTCTAAAACCAAACACAATAGGTTTGATTCCCAAAAACGGGTACAGACTGACTGACAATCAGTCAGCCGTTGCTTTACAATGGTTAACATGGGAAGAGGAGAAACGTGGATTAAGGATTCAACATGCGGGCCGGGGTAAAGAAGTTAAAATTAATGGAATGAAAGTTGATGGGTTTGACGGTGAGAGAATTTACGAGTTTCACGGGTGTTACTGGCACGGTTGTCCAAAATGTTATCAATACAGCAGAGAAGAACCTCTGCCGGAGGATCCTTCAGACAGTTTGCATCTCCGTTACGAGAGAACCAAGTCCAAAATGGCCAAATTTAATAGCTATGAAGTTGTAGAGATGTGGGAATGTAAATTTAATAAATTGAAGAAAGACAAAAAACTAAATCACCTGAACCAACTGTCCATTATAAACACACTTCCACTCAATCCTAGAGATTCCTTTTTTGGAGGCAGGACAGGCAATACTAAAACATATCATAAATGTGAAGAGGGAGAAACGATACAGTATGTTGATGTTTGCTCCCTTTATCCGTTTGTAAATAAATATTGTAAGTATCCCGTTGGACACCCTATCATTTACGTTGGAAATGAGTGTCGAGAGAGAGGTCTTGAAGTAGAGGGATTGTTGAAATGTAAGATTCTACCTCCTTACAACTTGTATCACCCCGTACTCCCCGCTAAAATGAATAATAAATTAATGTTTGTGTTGTGTAGAACTTGCGGGGAGACTTTAAACCAAGGGGAATGTTTTCATGAGAGTGAGGAAAGAGCGTTAGTTGGGACTTGGACTATGGATGAAATTAGAAAAGCTGTAGAAAAGGGCTATGTGATTTTGGACATTTATGAGTTGTGGGAGTACGAGGTAGCCACTTATGAAAATGGAGGTTTGTTTACAGATTTCATTAATAAATTCTTGAAAGTAAAGCAGGAAGCCTCAGGCTATCCCGCTTGGTGTATGACAGAGGAGGATAAAGAAAAGTATGTTTATGATTTCTTTAAGCGTGAGGGTATTCAAATGGAGAAAGATAAAATTTGTAAAAACGGGGGACTTAGATCAGTAGCCAAATTAATGTTAAATTCATTCTGGGGCAAGTTTGGTCAAAGAGAAAACATGACAAAAACTTCAATCGTCAGAGACTCTAAAGAATTATTCAAGTTGGTAACTCAACCAGAAGTAAATGTAAAGTATGCTGAAGTAATAAACCAAGAAGTTTTGCTAGTTAATTGGCAGAATGTTGATGAAGCTAGTGAGGCTCTAAAAACTGTAAATGTTGTAATTGCAGCCTACACTACAGCTCACGCGAGACTTAAACTTTATGAACATCTAGATTCTCTTGGAGGGCAGGTCTTGTATTATGATACAGATTCGTGTATTTATTTATACCGTAATGGGTTGTATAAGGTTCCTACGGGAGATTACCTCGGGGAAATGACAGATGAATTGGCAGATGAGTACGGCCCGGGCTCTTATATTGTAGAATTTGTTTCTGGGGGACCAAAGACTTACGCTTACCTTGTCTGGTCAACCAAAAAGCAAAAGTTAGAATCAGTTTGTAAAATTAAGGGTCTAACATTAAACATGAAAACCTCCGAAACATTAAACTTTGAAGCTCTAAAAAAGATGGTACTAAATGAAGCTGCTGAAATACTAGAAATTGAAGAGAATAGAATCAGGAGAACAAAGACACGAGAAGTCGTTACAGTAAGTGAAATTAAAAAGTTTAGAATTACAGGACCCAAGAGAAAATTTAATGATGATCACGACACGTTGCCTTTCGGGTTTAAAAAACAAAAACTAATGGAACCATCACACGGGTACTAAGCGTATATACCTGTAAACATCAGTTCTGTTAACTCATTCTGTTCTGAGACGTGGTCCTGATCGGTTGTGTTTGTGCTGTTACACTCAGTTGTATATTGTTTTGTTATTTTCTTGTAGAATGTCTGCTGAACATAATACATCCGCTAACCAACAGGTTTTTCTTCAGCTTATACACAAAAAGAGGTTAAATGAAAATGTAAAATTTAATATGACACGCTCAGAGTTTAAGTTCTTACTTACAGGTTCAATAAATGCACGGGAATGGCCTTTGGTGTTTTCTGAGTATATAATAGATAAAATAACGGAGAACTCCTCATCAAACACCTACATCGGAGTATCAATAAAGCACACAGGTGCATCAGGAGACATACCTTACATGCCATTAGCTAATCTAACACCGACAGTTTTTGATGATCACTTTGAAGAAATGTTTTGTAACGTTGAGAAACTATCTGGGGTTTTAAATCTTGAAGTATCACTTGTCTATATTCCTAGTTGCTACCGTCGATAAAGACGACACTTTTCCCTACGGAGCAGTGTTACTTTTGTACATACTTCTTGTGACTAGTACAGTTACATCATTCTACTCTGAGTCACGGTACTGATCAGACGTGCTTCTGCGCTGTTTTTGTCTGTAAAAACGTAATTGTGACATGGCTGCTAAATACTATACATTTAATAACAAACCGGTATTGGTTCTGTTTGATAATGAAGGAAAGCCATGGTTTAAAGCTAAAGATGTAGCGTCTGCTCTTAAGCATGTTAATTGCTGTAGTGCAATTCAGAAACATGTAGATGACAATGATAAATTAACAATTGGAAGTTTTTCTGAGGCCCAAAAACAGGGTGTTGGACCGATTGAGAAAACAACTGTTTTCATAAACGAAGCCGGATTATGTTCTTTAATTTTAAAGTCGACTACTCCCGAAGCAAGACTGTTAGTAAGAAGTCTGTTGCCGGAGAAGTTTTACCTTACCTACACAAATATGAAAGATGAAATTTAACTTTAAATGTTAGTTTTAAAATCACAAGTTCCCACTGTATGAGTGTATGTGAGTGAATGAAGGTCACTGGCGTGGGTGACGAAAAACCCCGTAAACCTGAAAGGAAGCCTAGTAGATTGAGGAGTCTGGCCAACCCCCAGACTGCTCTTTTGAACGGGTATGTGTGAATGTGTGATGAAGGATCTAGTAGATTGAGGCGTCTGGCTAACACCCAGACTACTCCTTCGAACGAGCCGGTGTGAATGTGTGATGAAGGATCTAGTAGATTGAGGCGTCTGGCCAACACCCAGGCTACTCCTTTGAACGAGCCGGTGTGAATGAAGGATTTTGAACATTGAGAAGCCTTGCTAACGCACAGGCTACTCCTTGGAACAATCCGGTGGGACTTGTAAAAAAAAGTAAATAAATATAAAGCAAATAAAAAAAAACTCTATCCTTTCGTTTGCTAAAAGGGAGAGGACTTTTATTTTGTACTGGGCGTCAACCAGGTAATCTGGATTGGCTCACGCACGAAATAAAGGTTGAACCTGGGTGCTCACGCACGAATGGTCTCAAACCCCATTCAAGCAAACATACACTTACCGAGGGTTTATCACAGAATACCCGGAGATTTACATGGTAGCTGTGGAGACTCAATGGATCGAGGTTGGAAGCACCGACCGCAGGAGAACATCTGACTTGGAAACATTTGACCGGAGATAGATAGATATTTGTCCCCGGTGGACAGTTTTCAGCGGACTTGGAGGTATTTTATAGCTTAAGGTTTCCATCAAAGAAAAACATACCCCAGTAATCAGTTTTAGCGGACTCGGTATTGTTTGACCGAGAAATTTAAAATGTTTGGGCAAATTTAAATGCAGCCCCGGTAGAGTATTTTCAGTAAATTGTGACAGAATTGACGATACGTTAGACCGTCAGAGTACCTTACGGTCCCCGCCAGACAGTTTTAACGAACTTGAACATATTCAACCGAGAAAATACACAATCAACCTGCAGAACTACCCGGACTCAGACAAAAATAACCAACTCAGAGTGAAATACTGTATAATTTCTGTCCTTATAAAGAATGAATTTTATGTTTGTTGTCTTTTAATATGTATTCTTGCCCGTGGTGTATCATTTGTGGTCAACTCCACGATGTTGGTGTTGGTTACAATATTTGACTTGTGAATGCAGTAAAATGATATATTGATTATGCTTGCTGGTATATCGTAACAGAGTTTTTAAAGCAACTAACTACAACAAAAAGACAACTCTGTATTTGTTTTAACTTTACAAAATACCATACCATCACCTTTCTCTTTTGCATTAATTTAAATTCATAAACTGTGGACCCTCAAGGTCCAACACTTAGAATCATTGTAGGACAGGTCTACCCCACTTCGGGGTAGACCTACTTCCAGTGTAATGTTATGAAAGGGAGGCGTCTCGCCTCTCTTGGGTGTCGGTATAGCTTTTCTTGTCTACTAGTGTGTACAAGTCTTTTCTAGTTACTGTAACAGAGGTTTCTAAACAGTTAAATGCAAAGAATGCTGCCAAAAGTAATCAAAATTGAAACAAACCTACTAAAATAAGCATAAAGTTCAAAATTTTCCTTGACTTTACAGACCCTAGCCATACTAAACAGCTAAAAAACTCCAAGTGTTGTTCGTTCATGCAGCTGAATACCAACCAGAAACATGACATTTTAATTCAGAACCTTATTATACACCACCTGACATTTTAATGTAGAATTGCAATATTAGATTAGTAAACTCAGTAAAACTATATATTGATTCTGTTTGCTGGTATATTGTAACAGTGTTTTCAAGTAACTAACTACAACAAAAACACACATATGAACTCTAAAGTGTTTATTCTCTGTATTTGTTTAACTTTACAAAATACCATACCACCACCAGCCTCTTCTGCATTAGTTTAAATTAAAAAACTGTGGACCCTCAAGGTCCAACACTTAGAATCTTTATCTGGTGTAATGTTATGAGCGTTTCGCGGCCCTTGAAGCTAGAGTATAGCTTTTCTGTTAGTGTTTACAAGTATCTTCTAGCTACTGTGTCTAGAGGTTTCTAAACAGTTCAATGCATACAACAAATTAGTCCTGCTATCATAAATTCCAAATATTCCTCAACATCTTATTTTACAGATCCTAACCATACTAAACAGCTAAAAAACTCCAAGTGTTGTTCTTTCATACAACTGAACACAAAGCAAAAACTTGACATTTTAATTCAGAACCTACACAATAGCAAAAATTATCTACTCATGATGTTAAAACCTCAATTATAATGTTCTAATGATCTAATAAAAGCAGAAACATACCCCGAAATAAAAACTAAAGATCAGATTGAGCTTGATGAACCCAACGGCTATAATACTAAACTACAACAACACCTAAACAACGGCTAAAAAGTCAACACACCTAATAATAATTACTTTAATTGTAGCAGCTACAACCCTGTAAATATACTCTCTGAAGGGGGGTCTATCGATAAACCCCCCTTGATCTTCAGTACTTTCAACACCTTCATTGGTTTATATTCTCGTTGAATAATCAGTCAAAGTATCATTTATTTTGTGTGACTTGTGTTTTCACTAGTTTGTCACTTATACAAGATTTCTTGTTTGTTTGTTTCAATCACATGTATTTGATAACCGTAGCTAAACTAAAGAGATTGCTAAAATCTTGGGCTACTCTAACCCACGAAAATCAATCAGAGATCATGTCATAGAAAATATCGTAAAATTACGTCTGAAGTACTAGGTGAACCCCCCCTTCCCCACCCCGCCCCAAGGGAGTCCCGAATCAGGACTCCCTTTGAATTATCAATCTCATAGGTATACATCAATGAGCCAGGATTATATCAATTAATTTTAACACAGAGCTAGTTTTCTTGTGAGTGTTTGTTTAAAATGTGCAAGCATGACATTGGTATGATTTAAGAGTATCTGAGGTCTTGGATGATGTAATGGAAACAGAACCTGAAGTACTAGGCGAACCCCTCTTCCCCACCCCGCCCCAAGGGAGGTCCGTGCAGGACCCCCCTTTGAACTATCAATCAAACACAGTTTACATCAATGAATCTGGTTTGCATTCTCTTATTTTAACATTAAAAACAGAAGTTAAAACTTACAGCTCCCAACACCCACATGCTAGCCTCTACAGACTTAGGACTTATACCCAGTTCACATACTAATAAAAAGACAGAGCCTGATGAACCCAACTGTTTCTAAACAACAGCTAAACAGTCAACATATTTGAACAATAATTGCCTTGATTGTAGCAGCTACAACTCTGTAAAAATAGCCAGAGAGTCATTTTAGCGAAGTTCCAGTACTTTCAACACCTTCATTGGTTTATATTCTTGTTGAAGAATCAGTCAAAGTATCATTTATTTTGTATTGGTTTGTAACCAGTTTTCTTGTATGTGAGTTAGTTTCAATCACAAGTATTTGACAATGAAATTAATGGTAAAGGTGTAGATGAGGAAGATAGGTGTAAGGCTGTAAATACACTCTCTGAAGGGGGGTGCCTCGAGGCACCCCCCTTTAACTTCCAATCAAACACAGTTTACATCAATGAATCTGGATTATACTCTTTTAATTTAACATAAAAAATATATGCTAAAACTTGTAAATATTCTGGAAAGCTAGTAAAACAGAACTACTCCTCTCTAGTTTTCTTGTATGTGAGTGTTTTTTAAATATGTTCAAGCATGGCATTGGCATGATTTAAGAGTATCTGAGGTCTTGGACTATGTAGAGAAAACAATACCAGGAGGACGGTGGAGCGAAACTCTCCCACCTATTTTATAATGGAAAACATAAAGGTTTTATTAATAAACCAAATCTTTACTCACTTAATTCAACATAAAAATTGAAGAAAACACCTTGGAGACTAACAAATAAGTAGCTCAGAAGCCAAAACTTGTAAATATTCTGAAAACCTAGTAAGACAGAGCCTGTAATCTGTCCAGTTTTGTAATGTTTCTTCTTTACAGAGTTAGCGTGGGTTAATAAGTACCAAACTGCATTTCAATTGCCCCAAAAACTCTCAAGATATTTAATTTTAAAATATAGCTCCTTCAATTGTCTTGATACTTACCCGCCGTACAGGGTTTAAGTATTTTTTAAATTGTAGAGGATGTCAATAAGTACCTATATACCAAGTTTCAATTATATCGGCACAGCCGTTCTTAAGATATTGATTTTTAAAATATAGTTCCTTCAATTGTTTTGATACTACTTGCAGTACAGAGTTTAGGTTTTAGTGAGATGTAGCCGAGGTAAACAGGTACCTGTAAGCCAAGTTTCATTCAAATCGGCCAAGCCGTTCTCAAGATATTTAATTTTGAAAATTTGCCCCTTCATTTTTCGAGATGCAACCCGCAACATTTTAGTTAAGATTTTTCATATAGGTAGCTACCCCTCTGAAGTGCCTACACTACGTAGTAGGCAGTTTTTTGGGGTCAAAATGACCCTAGGACCCACCGTTTTTGAGATATTAACAATTTTAAGATAATCAGACTCAAAAAAGAGAAGAAGAAGAAGGAAAAAGAGAGAAGTAGTGGCGCGGAGTGGTGAAGGTGAGAGGGGAAGGTGAGGGGAGTAACATAACATGCAGAATAATACACAAGAGAGAAGAAGAAGAAATAAAACAGTGGATGGGTGAGGGGAAGAGGGGAGGGGAAGGTGAGGGTGAGAAGAAGAAGAACACGCAAGTGGTAACAGAAGTGAGCAGTAGGAGTCCCAGTGTTTCGGCGCTAACATGTAGTTATATGGGGAACAGCTGATGTGGTGGCTTCACTCAGAGGGTCAACCACGTGACCAAAAAAGGGGCCATGACCTCAAAAAATTACCAGTGGTACCAACTTAAGAGAAAAAAATTCCCATGGCCAACCACAACTTAAATTATGTCACGCTAACGTGACCAAGCCCATGTATATCATGGGCAAAGGGTCAGTGTTGCCAACCCAACACTTCCCGACAAAATTTAAGATCATGGACAAAGGTTCAGTGTTGCCAACCCAACACTTCCCAAAAAGGCCATGGACATTTAAATTACATCAAAAATTATTCCCATGTTAGCACCCACTCGTGGCGCTCCTACTGCTCACTTCTGTTACCACTTGCGTGTTCTTCTTCTTCTCACCCTCACCTTCCCCTCCCCTCTTCCCCTCACCCATCCACTGTTTTATTTCTTCTTCTTCTCTCTTGTGTATTATTCTGCATGTTATGTTACTCCCCTCACCTTCCCCTCTCACCTTCACCACTCCGCGCCACTACTTCTCTCTTTTTCCTTCTTCTTCTTCTCTTTTTTGAGTCTGATTATCTTAAAATTGTTAATATCTCAAAAACGGTGGGTCCTAGGGTCATTTTGACCCCAAAAAACTGCCTACTACGTAGTGTAGGCACTTCAGAGGGGTAGCTACCTATATGAAAAATCTTAACTAAAATGTTGCGGGTTGCATCTCGAAAAATGAAGGGGCAAATTTTCAAAATTAAATATCTTGAGAACGGCTTGGCCGATTTGAATGAAACTTGGCTTACAGGTACCTGTTTACCTCGGCTACATCTCACTAAAACCTAAACTCTGTACTGCAAGTAGTATCAAAACAATTGAAGGAACTATATTTTAAAAATCAATATCTTAAGAACGGCTGTGCCGATATAATTGAAACTTGGTATATAGGTACTTATTGACATCCTCTACAATTTAAAAAATACTTAAACCCTGTACGGCGGGTAAGTATCAAGACAATTGAAGGAGCTATATTTTAAAATTAAATATCTTGAGAGTTTTTGGGGCAATTGAAATGCAGTTTGGTACTTATTAACCCACGCTAACTCTGTAAAGAAGAAACATTACAA
Source organism: Allygus modestus (assembly GCA_963675035.1). NCBI lineage: Eukaryota > Metazoa > Arthropoda > Insecta > Hemiptera > Cicadellidae > Allygus > Allygus modestus. Next base: position 326,625,019 of record OY776112.1, read on the forward strand.
AACTGGACAGATTACAGGCTCTGTCTTACTAGGTTTTCAGAATATTTACAAGTTTTGGCTTCTGAGCTACTTATTTGTTAGTCTCCAAGGTGTTTTCTTCAATTTTTATGTTGAATTAAGTGAGTAAAGATTTGGTTTATTAATAAAACCTTTATGTTTTCCATTATAAAATAGGTGGGAGAGTTTCGCTCCACCGTCCTCCTGGTATTGTTTTCTCTACATAGTCCAAGACCTCAGATACTCTTAAATCATGCCAATGCCATGCTTGAACATATTTAAAAAACACTCACATACAAGAAAACTAGAGAGGAGTAGTTCTGTTTTACTAGCTTTCCAGAATATTTACAAGTTTTAGCATATATTTTTTATGTTAAATTAAAAGAGTATAATCCAGATTCATTGATGTAAACTGTGTTTGATTGGAAGTTAAAGGGGGGTGCCTCGAGGCACCCCCCTTCAGAGAGTGTATTTACAGCCTTACACCTATCTTCCTCATCTACACCTTTACCATTAATTTCATTGTCAAATACTTGTGATTGAAACTAACTCACATACAAGAAAACTGGTTACAAACCAATACAAAATAAATGATACTTTGACTGATTCTTCAACAAGAATATAAACCAATGAAGGTGTTGAAAGTACTGGAACTTCGCTAAAATGACTCTCTGGCTATTTTTACAGAGTTGTAGCTGCTACAATCAAGGCAATTATTGTTCAAATATGTTGACTGTTTAGCTGTTGTTTAGAAACAGTTGGGTTCATCAGGCTCTGTCTTTTTATTAGTATGTGAACTGGGTATAAGTCCTAAGTCTGTAGAGGCTAGCATGTGGGTGTTGGGAGCTGTAAGTTTTAACTTCTGTTTTTAATGTTAAAATAAGAGAATGCAAACCAGATTCATTGATGTAAACTGTGTTTGATTGATAGTTCAAAGGGGGGTCCTGCACGGACCTCCCTTGGGGCGGGGTGGGGAAGAGGGGTTCGCCTAGTACTTCAGGTTCTGTTTCCATTACATCATCCAAGACCTCAGATACTCTTAAATCATACCAATGTCATGCTTGCACATTTTAAACAAACACTCACAAGAAAACTAGCTCTGTGTTAAAATTAATTGATATAATCCTGGCTCATTGATGTATACCTATGAGATTGATAATTCAAAGGGAGTCCTGATTCGGGACTCCCTTGGGGCGGGGTGGGGAAGGGGGGGTTCACCTAGTACTTCAGACGTAATTTTACGATATTTTCTATGACATGATCTCTGATTGATTTTCGTGGGTTAGAGTAGCCCAAGATTTTAGCAATCTCTTTAGTTTAGCTACGGTTATCAAATACATGTGATTGAAACAAACAAACAAGAAATCTTGTATAAGTGACAAACTAGTGAAAACACAAGTCACACAAAATAAATGATACTTTGACTGATTATTCAACGAGAATATAAACCAATGAAGGTGTTGAAAGTACTGAAGATCAAGGGGGGTTTATCGATAGACCCCCCTTCAGAGAGTATATTTACAGGGTTGTAGCTGCTACAATTAAAGTAATTATTATTAGGTGTGTTGACTTTTTAGCCGTTGTTTAGGTGTTGTTGTAGTTTAGTATTATAGCCGTTGGGTTCATCAAGCTCAATCTGATCTTTAGTTTTTATTTCGGGGTATGTTTCTGCTTTTATTAGATCATTAGAACATTATAATTGAGGTTTTAACATCATGAGTAGATAATTTTTGCTATTGTGTAGGTTCTGAATTAAAATGTCAAGTTTTTGCTTTGTGTTCAGTTGTATGAAAGAACAACACTTGGAGTTTTTTAGCTGTTTAGTATGGTTAGGATCTGTAAAATAAGATGTTGAGGAATATTTGGAATTTATGATAGCAGGACTAATTTGTTGTATGCATTGAACTGTTTAGAAACCTCTAGACACAGTAGCTAGAAGATACTTGTAAACACTAACAGAAAAGCTATACTCTAGCTTCAAGGGCCGCGAAACGCTCATAACATTACACCAGATAAAGATTCTAAGTGTTGGACCTTGAGGGTCCACAGTTTTTTAATTTAAACTAATGCAGAAGAGGCTGGTGGTGGTATGGTATTTTGTAAAGTTAAACAAATACAGAGAATAAACACTTTAGAGTTCATATGTGTGTTTTTGTTGTAGTTAGTTACTTGAAAACACTGTTACAATATACCAGCAAACAGAATCAATATATAGTTTTACTGAGTTTACTAATCTAATATTGCAATTCTACATTAAAATGTCAGGTGGTGTATAATAAGGTTCTGAATTAAAATGTCATGTTTCTGGTTGGTATTCAGCTGCATGAACGAACAACACTTGGAGTTTTTTAGCTGTTTAGTATGGCTAGGGTCTGTAAAGTCAAGGAAAATTTTGAACTTTATGCTTATTTTAGTAGGTTTGTTTCAATTTTGATTACTTTTGGCAGCATTCTTTGCATTTAACTGTTTAGAAACCTCTGTTACAGTAACTAGAAAAGACTTGTACACACTAGTAGACAAGAAAAGCTATACCGACACCCAAGAGAGGCGAGACGCCTCCCTTTCATAACATTACACTGGAAGTAGGTCTACCCCGAAGTGGGGTAGACCTGTCCTACAATGATTCTAAGTGTTGGACCTTGAGGGTCCACAGTTTATGAATTTAAATTAATGCAAAAGAGAAAGGTGATGGTATGGTATTTTGTAAAGTTAAAACAAATACAGAGTTGTCTTTTTGTTGTAGTTAGTTGCTTTAAAAACTCTGTTACGATATACCAGCAAGCATAATCAATATATCATTTTACTGCATTCACAAGTCAAATATTGTAACCAACACCAACATCGTGGAGTTGACCACAAATGATACACCACGGGCAAGAATACATATTAAAAGACAACAAACATAAAATTCATTCTTTATAAGGACAGAAATTATACAGTATTTCACTCTGAGTTGGTTATTTTTGTCTGAGTCCGGGTAGTTCTGCAGGTTGATTGTGTATTTTCTCGGTTGAATATGTTCAAGTTCGTTAAAACTGTCTGGCGGGGACCGTAAGGTACTCTGACGGTCTAACGTATCGTCAATTCTGTCACAATTTACTGAAAATACTCTACCGGGGCTGCATTTAAATTTGCCCAAACATTTTAAATTTCTCGGTCAAACAATACCGAGTCCGCTAAAACTGATTACTGGGGTATGTTTTTCTTTGATGGAAACCTTAAGCTATAAAATACCTCCAAGTCCGCTGAAAACTGTCCACCGGGGACAAATATCTATCTATCTCCGGTCAAATGTTTCCAAGTCAGATGTTCTCCTGCGGTCGGTGCTTCCAACCTCGATCCATTGAGTCTCCACAGCTACCATGTAAATCTCCGGGTATTCTGTGATAAACCCTCGGTAAGTGTATGTTTGCTTGAATGGGGTTTGAGACCATTCGTGCGTGAGCACCCAGGTTCAACCTTTATTTCGTGCGTGAGCCAATCCAGATTACCTGGTTGACGCCCAGTACAAAATAAAAGTCCTCTCCCTTTTAGCAAACGAAAGGATAGAGTTTTTTTTTATTTGCTTTATATTTATTTACTTTTTTTTACAAGTCCCACCGGATTGTTCCAAGGAGTAGCCTGTGCGTTAGCAAGGCTTCTCAATGTTCAAAATCCTTCATTCACACCGGCTCGTTCAAAGGAGTAGCCTGGGTGTTGGCCAGACGCCTCAATCTACTAGATCCTTCATCACACATTCACACCGGCTCGTTCGAAGGAGTAGTCTGGGTGTTAGCCAGACGCCTCAATCTACTAGATCCTTCATCACACATTCACACATACCCGTTCAAAAGAGCAGTCTGGGGGTTGGCCAGACTCCTCAATCTACTAGGCTTCCTTTCAGGTTTACGGGGTTTTTCGTCACCCACGCCAGTGACCTTCATTCACTCACATACACTCATACAGTGGGAACTTGTGATTTTAAAACTAACATTTAAAGTTAAATTTCATCTTTCATATTTGTGTAGGTAAGGTAAAACTTCTCCGGCAACAGACTTCTTACTAACAGTCTTGCTTCGGGAGTAGTCGACTTTAAAATTAAAGAACATAATCCGGCTTCGTTTATGAAAACAGTTGTTTTCTCAATCGGTCCAACACCCTGTTTTTGGGCCTCAGAAAAACTTCCAATTGTTAATTTATCATTGTCATCTACATGTTTCTGAATTGCACTACAGCAATTAACATGCTTAAGAGCAGACGCTACATCTTTAGCTTTAAACCATGGCTTTCCTTCATTATCAAACAGAACCAATACCGGTTTGTTATTAAATGTATAGTATTTAGCAGCCATGTCACAATTACGTTTTTACAGACAAAAACAGCGCAGAAGCACGTCTGATCAGTACCGTGACTCAGAGTAGAATGATGTAACTGTACTAGTCACAAGAAGTATGTACAAAAGTAACACTGCTCCGTAGGGAAAAGTGTCGTCTTTATCGACGGTAGCAACTAGGAATATAGACAAGTGATACTTCAAGATTTAAAACCCCAGATAGTTTCTCAACGTTACAAAACATTTCTTCAAAGTGATCATCAAAAACTGTCGGTGTTAGATTAGCTAATGGCATGTAAGGTATGTCTCCTGATGCACCTGTGTGCTTTATTGATACTCCGATGTAGGTGTTTGATGAGGAGTTCTCCGTTATTTTATCTATTATATACTCAGAAAACACCAAAGGCCATTCCCGTGCATTTATTGAACCTGTAAGTAAGAACTTAAACTCTGAGCGTGTCATATTAAATTTTACATTTTCATTTAACCTCTTTTTGTGTATAAGCTGAAGAAAAACCTGTTGGTTAGCGGATGTATTATGTTCAGCAGACATTCTACAAGAAAATAACAAAACAATATACAACTGAGTGTAACAGCACAAACACAACCGATCAGGACCACGTCTCAGAACAGAATGAGTTAACAGAACTGATGTTTACAGGTATATACGCTTAGTACCCGTGTGATGGTTCCATTAGTTTTTGTTTTTTAAACCCGAAAGGCAACGTGTCGTGATCATCATTAAATTTTCTCTTGGGTCCTGTAATTCTAAACTTTTTAATTTCACTTACTGTAACGACTTCTCGTGTCTTTGTTCTCCTGATTCTATTCTCTTCAATTTCTAGTATTTCAGCAGCTTCATTTAGTACCATCTTTTTTAGAGCTTCAAAGTTTAATGTTTCGGAGGTTTTCATGTTTAATGTTAGACCCTTAATTTTACAAACTGATTCTAACTTTTGCTTTTTGGTTGACCAGACAAGGTAAGCGTAAGTCTTTGGTCCCCCAGAAACAAATTCTACAATATAAGAGCCCGGGCCGTACTCATCTGCCAATTCATCTGTCATTTCCCCGAGGTAATCTCCCGTAGGAACCTTATACAACCCATTACGGTATAAATAAATACACGAATCTGTATCATAATACAAGACCTGCCCTCCAAGAGAATCTAGATGTTCATAAAGTTTAAGTCTCGCGTGAGCTGTAGTGTAGGCTGCAATTACAACATTTACAGTTTTTAGAGCCTCACTAGCTTCATCAACATTCTGCCAATTAACTAGCAAAACTTCTTGGTTTATTACTTCAGCATACTTTACATTTACTTCTGGTTGAGTTACCAACTTGAATAATTCTTTAGAGTCTCTGACGATTGAAGTTTTTGTCATGTTTTCTCTTTGACCAAACTTGCCCCAGAATGAATTTAACATTAATTTGGCTACTGATCTAAGTCCCCCGTTTTTACAAATTTTATCTTTCTCCATTTGAATACCCTCACGCTTAAAGAAATCATAAACATACTTTTCTTTATCCTCCTCTGTCATACACCAAGCGGGATAGCCTGAGGCTTCCTGCTTTACTTTCAAGAATTTATTAATGAAATCTGTAAACAAACCTCCATTTTCATAAGTGGCTACCTCGTACTCCCACAACTCATAAATGTCCAAAATCACATAGCCCTTTTCTACAGCTTTTCTAATTTCATCCATAGTCCAAGTCCCAACTAACGCTCTTTCCTCACTCTCATGAAAACATTCCCCTTGGTTTAAAGTCTCCCCGCAAGTTCTACACAACACAAACATTAATTTATTATTCATTTTAGCGGGGAGTACGGGGTGATACAAGTTGTAAGGAGGTAGAATCTTACATTTCAACAATCCCTCTACTTCAAGACCTCTCTCTCGACACTCATTTCCAACGTAAATGATAGGGTGTCCAACGGGATACTTACAATATTTATTTACAAACGGATAAAGGGAGCAAACATCAACATACTGTATCGTTTCTCCCTCTTCACATTTATGATATGTTTTAGTATTGCCTGTCCTGCCTCCAAAAAAGGAATCTCTAGGATTGAGTGGAAGTGTGTTTATAATGGACAGTTGGTTCAGGTGATTTAGTTTTTTGTCTTTCTTCAATTTATTAAATTTACATTCCCACATCTCTACAACTTCATAGCTATTAAATTTGGCCATTTTGGACTTGGTTCTCTCGTAACGGAGATGCAAACTGTCTGAAGGATCCTCCGGCAGAGGTTCTTCTCTGCTGTATTGATAACATTTTGGACAACCGTGCCAGTAACACCCGTGAAACTCGTAAATTCTCTCACCGTCAAACCCATCAACTTTCATTCCATTAATTTTAACTTCTTTACCCCGGCCCGCATGTTGAATCCTTAATCCACGTTTCTCCTCTTCCCATGTTAACCATTGTAAAGCAACGGCTGACTGATTGTCAGTCAGTCTGTACCCGTTTTTGGGAATCAAACCTATTGTGTTTGGTTTTAGAAAGTTACGCCGAAAAGCTAAGTTACATGCACTAGCGATTGTTATAGCTTCGAGAAAAGGGTCTACGTTACATTGTTCAAGAAGCAGGGCTCTAAATTTTATACACGCTTGAGCTAAAATCTCCACGTCTGAGATACAATACTCCAAGATTTCCTTTTTGAAATCAAACACGTAATCTTCAGCGACTCGTTCGTCGTACCAAATCTCGAAGGCTTCGTGTGGTTTCTCAAACATTGATTCCGGGCAGTAATACTTTTTGTCGGGTATCGGGCCTACATAATTTTGATTTGCCACAGTGTTAAAAAGATGCGGGAAATAACCTTTCTTTTTCTCGGGAGGCAGATCAAAAGCCTTAGGAAGTGCAGCGAGGGACATGGGAAAATAACTAAGTGAGTCAACAAACCTTACGTTGGCTACTTCAATCAAAATTGCTTTAGTTCCCCGAGGAGTTATTTTTGGTGTAAATTTAGTTTCTTCCATAATATACTGTAGTATGAATTGAAAATCAAAACCTTGCCCGTTGTGGGCAATTACACAAACATCTTTAAATTTTTTTCGAATTCCCATTACATAGTCCATAAACTGTTTTACTGGTTCTTTTTCAAATACTCTTTGCCTCTCAGAACAAGTTTCACACTCACCCCCATTAATGCATTTAAAGCAGTACTGTTGTGATACGCACAAGTTAACTTTATGAACTTTTTTATCAGGATCTGAGGGGAGTGACTCATCCTGCCTTGTTTCCAAGTCAAAGAAAATAAACAAAAAATCACGGTCTTTCGGAATTCTCCTATCTACCTTCATGAAACACTGATGTGCGGGGTCTTTGAACGCATCACAGGGTTTACAGTAAACTTCTCCGCATACATGAGCTGTCTTACGTCTTTTTGGATAAATCATTTTCTTACAGTCACGGCAGAGTTTTACAGTTTTACAAATTTGCCCTTGATGGGCTACTAAACACCGCTCATTTTTGAAGAAACGGTTGCAAAAACGGCATGTGATGCCACCGTGTTCTAGTTTACAGGGCGGGGAGATGGTATGGCATGAGGTGCATCTGTTAGAGCATCGATGCTCATGTCTGTTGCTATAGGGAATATGACAGGCTTCACAAAAGAAATTACAAACAAATGCGGCAGTTAAGTTTCTAATTACATTATAATGACCGTTGTGAAAGAGCAAGTTAATTTTTAACTTAGCGTCCTCATTACCTCCCTCAAAGTAAACATCACGGCCTTTTTTGTCGTAGTTGTAGACGGTAATTTTGTATTTTTTAAGATGGGACTGGAATTTTTCAAGCTCAGGGATTCCTGCGCCCTCCTCCGGCATTTCTACACGGGCTTTTGCTATGAGTTTATTAGCTCTGAAAGTTTGTCTTTTGCCCATGTCCTGGCGAATAGCTTTATACTGAGGATCATTTTTTGCAAGTGCTTTGCCTACTACCAACGCTCTAGCCAAACATAAATTGTCTTTATTATTAATTACTACAATACCCTTCCTAGCTTTAGATTCTTCATCAAAGGTGTTGTACATCTCTGGACGTACTCTCCCTTTACCTGCGGGGACGTTAATCCTCGTAACGTCAATTCTAAAAGTGTCGCTAGAGGTTAAAGATTCAGAGTTACTTTGAATTATACCCCCAAAAATATCCCAGAGAACATCACCACTAACTTCAGAGACAGGTCTCAAAGATACGTACCCCGGCTCAGCACTTTTTAAACTTATAGATTGTAATTTAAACCCGAGATAGTCGGTGGGTACAGCGTTGGCTTTGGATGTCTCTACAATTTGATTAAAACCTTTACGAATCCAATCAAACTCAGAGATACCTCTTGGCGGTTTAGTAAATTTGAAAACAGTATTAGTCCCGTACAATCTGAAGTGTCTAACATAGGTTTCGTCTTTACTAATTAAATTTACCGGGTTTTGAGGGTCCTTTTTAGAAACGTCCATCATTCAACAGAGAATTAAATACTGAAAACAAGCTAAACTGTGCTAACGCTTAAAAGAGCAAGTACCCCGAACAGAGTCAAACTCACACGGATAGCACAGAATCAACAATACAATAATAATAATTTGTGCAAGAGAACAATTACGCAGAAGCAGCATAAAACACGTCTGATCAGTGTGACGACTGAAGCAGAATGAGGTAGTAGAGTCTATGTTTAGAGGTATATAGTATGTAGGAGAGCACTGTACATATGTATAACTACACATGTCAAAAAAACACTAACACCCAAACTACACAGGTCAAAGCAGAGCTACAAGTTATGATGAAAGTAATAGAGGTAGCAAACAATACTGTAACTGAGAACTGTTCTAACCAAAACTGTATTAAAGAACAAGACTAGAGAGTGAGATTAATGGTGTAAGGATATGTTAGCCTAGTAAAACAGTTAAATACAACACTACTCTAGCCATGTCATTAAGCACGCAAGATTACTACAATACATGAGAATTCAAACTACTACAATACAAGAAAACTAAAATCATTATAATCAAATGTAATAATTATATTTGCCAAGTGCAAAATCAACGAACGGAGTATCGCATGGACCTCTGACCAGTGCAAATGCAAGGGATAGAGTGAAGTTAACGCTTGAGAATAAAGAGCGCTAAAAGTATCGACCAGTCAGGGCATAGAACGCTAATTACAACCAATAGAAAGCATTTTTATTATAACCAATTACAGAGCAGTATTTTAACAGGTTACAGCTAGTTTGCTGACAGAGATTTGTTGCGAATGTTGTGGTTAGATACGCAGAAGGAAGTGAGATTAGATACACAGAAGGGAGTGAAGGTTAGATGTATGGAAGGGCACGAGGGTCAAATATGTAGAAGTAAACGTAGGTCAAATAATTACCATAGAAGGCTAGATGGTTTACAACAGAAGGACACGAGGGATAAATAATTACCACAGAAGGCTAGATGATTAACAACAGAAGGACAAGAGGGTTAAATAATTACCACAGAAGGCTAGATGGTTTACAACAGAAGGACACGAGGGTTTAACCATAAAGGCATGCAAGAAATAGATAGTTGCCACAGAGGGTAGCAGAAGATAGATAGTTGCCAAAGAGGGTAGCAGAAGAGCTGCAGAGGGTAGTAATTACACCCCAATTCTATCCTCCATAAGAATACATGTTATTCCATTCCTCATAAGAGCCCATGTTATTCTATTCCCCCATAAGAGTCCATGTTAATCTATTCTCCATAAGACCCTATGTTACGGCCAAGGCGCGCGGCATTACTACTTATCTGCAACCAGTAATAATAGAAAAGTAATTCAAAACACTAAATTATTTAGTTTGTTGAGTTCTTTTTAATGGTGAATAGTAATGTTTTTTAATGTTAATGTTAATGTTTTTAATGTTTTTAAATGTTTTGTTTAATGTTATTTATGTTTTTTTTATGAAAAATATAAAAAAACTGGATTTTTGATATTTTAAGTCTTGTAATTTATGAACCCGAATTTTTACAGAAATGCGGGTGGTGTAATGTTGTTGGAAAACTAAAGTTCTACAAACGGCTAAAGTTTAATTAAAATCGTTAGAGCCGTTTTTGGGAAATGTTGATTTTTCATGTTTTTTGGCGGTTTTTGGGGGATAATTACCCTTAAAAATACAAAATTCAAAAAATGAAAGAAGCGCCTGGAGATATCGTGGATTAGTACCTACATATCAAATTTCATAAAAATTGGACCATTTGTTTGGGCTCTAGCTCTGTACACATCCATACAGACAGACAGACACACAGACATCACGTAAAAATCACTTTTTTGGGTTCAGGGAACACCAAAACGAATAGTTCCATTAACAACTCAAATTCGAAAATTTTGTCAAAAACAATACTTTCTCCATATTAGCGGTAAAATGGGTCAAACCTCAAACTAACGGTAATAGAAATTAAAGTTATGCCGATATGTCAGAAAAAGTGTCCTCAATATTATACTGAAAATCGGCAAAAATCGGAGTGGCAGAAAGTCACCATTTTGGAAAAAAGCTTCCGCCATGTTGGATTTAGGTAGGCTATTCGTAAAATGGTAATACAGAGACACCTAATTGACGAAGAGTGCTAATTTTTGCATCGCTCATTTTGTAATTAAATTTGCTTTAAGAAAATAATAACTTATGCAGTAATTAGTTCGTTTATAATTGGGTTTATTAGGCTAAAACGTGAAATAATGTAAACATATTCAAACTCTTTTTTAAACTCTTGGGATTTTGTGTTGATTAAAACGCACAGAATATTATCCTACACACTTGGAGTGGTGCCTCAAAGATGCCGAATTGAATAGTGTAAGAATTACATACACGTACAGTTTTATTATGTCTGAGTAGTGGGGGAAAGGGGCTTTTGCGCCGGAAGTGACGTCACATCCGGTCAGTGACCGGATGCGCTGAGTGAATAAATACGTCATCTGAGGCTGAGCCAGTGACGTAGGCGGTTTTGTGACGTAATGAGGTAAAGTTCAAGGTCACGGGGAGGGTGTTTTAAAAAAGTACTACCTCGCACGCGTAAAATTCGATTGTGATTCGATAGTTAATCGATAAGAAATATCGAATGAAACAATCGAATGAAACAATCACATGATACGAGTGCGAGGTAGTACTATTACAAAAATAACTTTATTTTATTAACAATGTTTGTTCTTAATTACAATACGAAGCTTCCGCCGATGCCGACGAGTCGCGATCATCGTGTTTTTTCCTGATGAAAGAAGGTAGATACTTCGATCCCTGTGCAGAGTCCATGTTGTTTTTTGTTGCGTAAAGTTCCAAAGATAAATCGTAACCGGACGCAATGAGAAGTCTTAACTCTTCATTAAAAACCTCGAGGTCTTGGAAAGTCGCCAGATGAATAGAGTCATAATGAATACACCTAATTTTGATGGACATTTCAACAGAGAGCTCGATGTACACTGGTCAAGAGCTGGAGGTGTACTGAATATTCGCTAGCTAGCGTTTTGGTATCAAACAAAATGGTGGGGGTAAAAGTGTGGTGGGGCGGAGCAGATGGCGGACGGCAGATGGTTGCTACTACATTCGCCGCCACAGTAATGCAATCCGTCGGCGTAATTCTTGTATTTTATCTTGTCGGTTCATTTGATACGTTTTACATCTACATATGCAATAGCTGAAACACCTGCACTTACGACAAGCTTTCCCGTCAACTTGATCGCCTGGTATTTTAAAACATTGTAACTCGCAACAATATGTATTCAAATTGTTATCGAATGATAAATTGTTCATCGGTGGCACCGACATGTTAGCTGCAGCGTGTGTTAGACAAGACTGAGACTAACTTCACTGCTCCCCTCTCTTTTATACCTTTTTATAAGTTAACCCTGAATGAAAGTTCAAGGTCATCCGTTTGAATTTAAAAAAAAAGCAACACAGCAGTATATAAAATAATATACTGCTGTGTTGCTGTTTTTCTTTTTTTCTTTTCTTTATTAAACAAACATCTTACAATACAATAAGCTTAAGTCTAACATTAATGACTAGAAATACAAACAGAGAAATACAAACAGAGCCATTATGTACAAATATGCGTGATGTGCAGAGTGAGTTCCGTAGAGTTGTTGCCGCTTACACCGTGTGATACCAAATACAACGTCCCCGGTTGAATATCTCGCAAATCTTCATTTTGTAGCAGTTGAACAAATCGTTTTGGAAGAAATACTTGAAACTTCGGCTCATCTCCTGGAGTGAAAGGTCCTTCGCTCAATGAAACTAGAATTGCTTCTCCATGTGTGGTTTCCACTTTCTTGATGTTATGAATAATGTAGTGTTTTTGTTCTTTTAGTTCTGAACACTTTTTAGTTAGCAGAAGGTCGGATTTTGAATGAGTGTTGAATTGATCAACCAGTGTTTGTAGAAACTGTTGTGATGCCATCTTCGTCAGCAGTAGTTGTGGTGTCTTCTGTGATGTTGCCTCTTCGGAGTCTCGAATAATACTCGTGCTGGGGCGGTGTTGTCTCCTCGTATTTATAGGCCCCGCTACCCCCACCACATTCCTGCGTTTGTTTCAAGTAAGCAGCCAAACGATATGCGTTGTACAATGCACAGTTTGTTTGACCGTGTTTAAGATCTTTTGCAGCGACACAAATATTTCCGAGATTAATGTTAAAATCCTTACTGATAGTTATATCGAAAACATAACCGTGCGTGTACTTTTGTATCCAATTCTTTTTTTCTAATCCTTTTGTGTATATATGCGAATATTGTTTGCAAAAGTTAAACATAATACTGTGCAGATTACTGTAGCTTATAAAACCTTCATACCAGTGTATGTGATGAAAGTAGTTTGTTATCCATTTGTTTGTAATTTTTGCTTTGGCGTTAAGTTTGTTAAAAGAAAAAGGAGCTTCAAACGTGAATGGGTAGGCTACAAATGTAAGCAAGTCTAAAATTACTAATTCCTTGATAATAAACCTATCATCATTATTTCGAAATGCTTGAAATTCGATTACACAAGGCTTTACACTCACTTCTTCATCCCCTCCGCTCATCATGGCACCTAGCGATCAACTAAACTGTTTTCCACACCACGGTAGGTTAAATACCAGGCCGTACAGTTGCAGGCGCGTTGGTGTATATTTAACGTGGGCACCGTCCCCAATAGGCCTACCCCACGTGTGTTCTTCTTTACTAAGTCAAACTTTAGTCTTTTTTAACTTCTTCTTGTGTTTCGTTTTCTTCTTCTTCTTCTTCTTGTTTCTTTGTTTCTTCTTCCTGTGTTGTTTCTTCTGTAGCTTCTGTAGCGATTTCTACAAGTGGTTCAAAATCCTTTAACTTTCTCCACATGCAAACTTCATGAGGTATTCTATTAAAAATAGATGTATCCACAGGTCCGTACACGATGGTGCTATAAGGTTGTTTTTCCAAAGTATCGACCAAATATTCTTTAATAATAGCGCTTGCAAATACCAACTGTCTCATGTACCTTGTAATAGGTTCTGTTGCATAGTTTAAAACGTAGAATTCTTCACGTGATAATAGAATCTTATTTTCATGTTGAGTCAAGTCTCTAATTCGCACTTGTAGTTGTCCGCGATGTTTAACAATATCGATTTCATTGTCACAATCCAAAAGTCGAATATGTGTTTTCCTTCCACACAAACTGTTAGTTAAATAACATTCTATTAAATGTACATGTTTCAAAAATGACTCCCAAGCATTTTGCGAAAATAAAACCTTTTTTGTTCCATGGTGTAGTATTACTGTAGGGGAATAATCCAATGATTTCATCAATCCAACTGATACACTTTTACTGATGCATGCTGAGATGGGGTAAAAGATTCGCAAAAAAACTTCAGTTAAAATGTGAGGAGGAATATTTTCTTCAACTTTCTTCTTCCTCTTTGGTACTACCTTTGATGGGTCTGCATTACTTTCCTCCTCTCTATCTCTTTTACCAAACTTTAAAAATGCAGTTATTTCCTTGATGATTTCTGCTTCACTAGTATTATCACGTTCCAATAACGGTGCTACCTCTGCATCACCTTGTACAACAGATGGAGAACTCATTTTGTAGAAGATGTTACCCATGCGACGATAGACGATCAACTGAAGACCTGCATTGTTGCTCCGCTATTTATAGGTTAGCGACTGTGGCGGTGCCGGTGGTGGTACAACGTTTTACAATACTGTCTTTACAATACCGGTCAACGGTGTGTATGTAACAATTTTATCGTGCAAAATTAAACAATACACAGATGTATTTGCAGGTACGTTTTCTTGAAATTCCATTTCTATTTTTATATCAACACTAGACGATTTTACAGATTCATTTTGTTTGGAGCAATCAATTACAACAATCGGAGCTTTCGATTCAAACTGTACGGGAGATAGTAGAGGTGTATTTTTTTTGCCGTAATATGAATTTTGGAACCTAGCGTACATATCGTATAAAACACTGTACCTTTTTTTATCAAAAGAAATATTAAAGTTGTCGTAGGGAAAGAATTGTGAATTCAGGAACACTTTACAGTTAGTTAATTTACAATGGTCAAATTCACCAGCATTTTCAGTTAATATACCTTTTTTATTCGTTTGTAATCCAAATATTACATATCTCGCTTTTTCCAAATGAGTAGAAGTTTTTACAGTCCATGTATGCCGTTGTGTTGTAGGTAAAACGGGGTATTCATGAAACTCCCAGCTTCTGAATGGCATTACAATGTCTCGATCTGATTTTAACTTTCTTAATAATGTAATCCTGTGTTCATCATTTAGTCGCACATGTGGTACTCTCCAAACAATCTTGTCTAATGTTAATTTCCAGTCTAAATTGGCATCAGTTGTTCCAGCAGCTGCTTTAATAATATCATTATCGTTTGATGATCTTAATAAAACTAGTTCTTGTTTTACATTTATTATTATTCTTCTGTAGTCTTCAGCAAATCCTAGGAGTAATCTTAAAGGTACGTAGAAATCAAAGTTTCCCGAAGAGTCAGGAGCGATTGTACTTTTGTCTGGTGCAACCCATCCTGCAACAGCTAACAGATTCTTCTCATTTGGTGTTAAAGACGCTAATCCTTTCAATGTACTGGAAATTCCAACCTTTTTTGTTGAATCGACTGTAACTCCTGAAATTTCATATCTAATCTCGTCAAATAAAAATGCCATAGGATTATTTATGAACGGAACAGTGGTTCCAGCAGTACCATCAGTTTTTGTTACTTTTCCTTCAATATATAAATAACTTTCGCATGGAAGAGTATAAATGTCTTGTTGTTGTATAGGAATCCTAATTTCATCGTTATTGTTTAATTTGGACGAAGCGTAAGGGTTGTGCGTGTGATATTCCTTTTCCCATAAGGTCTCGTCGAATGTTGGACCCTGCGCTATATCCAGTATATCCATTGTTAATGACCCTTAATCCAATTTCTTCTAGAAAACGAATGTTGTCACTTGTTAATCCTTCTACAGCTGATGAGCTACTGACCTCTTTGCTGGTTGGCTCTCTCTTTTTAAATGATAACCCCATTGTCTAAGCGGATGATTTTATATGTATTCTTACAGTAATAGCTTCTCCTCTAAAGTCAATAAGGTTTCCGTCTTGATCCACTATGTTCAGCACGATGTCTGAAATGAAACTGGCGTTTAACGGTAGGTACACAAGGTTTTGAGGCTTTTCTACTATCTTGAAACCTGGTGCAACTGATGGGTAGAATGTGTGTAATATATGACGATTTTCTCCATCTCTGTAGGATCCTTGTATAATGTTACATGTAATGTCTATGCTATTAACTTTGATGATCGTCACAGTTTTATTCCCAGAATGAGTTTTATTAGGTTCTAATACTTTTGTTTCCTTAGAAAACCCCAATAAACTACCAATTGAATGTTCTTGACTAAAATCAATATAATACTTAGACGTAATTTCGGCTTTCATTGTATTGTTATTGCCTTTTATCGTTATATTTTCTTTTCCCATATGTTTTTGTATAACTTCATTTATATTATCAATTTCATAAGCTCCTGTTGGTAAACTGAATTCTTCCAAAGCTGAATACTTTCCTTTATCATCTTTTGTCTTGTAATAATGTATTTTGTTATTAATTCCTTCACTAACGTTTGGAATAGAGTTATATGTTGTTAAATCCAATAATGCGGCTTCCCATAGTCTTCCTTTTTGCAAACGTAGCGCTGGAAACAGAATACTGCGCAAAGTACATGAGTTACCGGTTAATGACACTGTATACGAAGACATCTTAAAGTTGACTAACACTTTTAGCTAAAAAGTCTAAACATAAATGACCGCAAATGGATGTATCATCAGGTTGTTTTCTTGTATGATTGTAAAAAACATTTTCTGCCGCACGAAAGTATTGTTGAAGTTCTTTCGGTGGTGGAAGGTCTCCAAAACTGTCGAAATAATAAATGGTTTTACCAAGTTTCTTGTAACACACCCAATGAGTGCCTAATCCTTCACTATTATCCAAATTTACAATACCAGTCTCATTTTTCCACATTTTAACCGGTAATTCATCTTTCATAAATACTCCTCTAAAAAATGGGATTTTCAAACAAGAAGCATATGTAATCAGTTCTTCGTTGGTTAATTCTTTGTTTTTAATTATTAATTGCTCTTTCTTATTTAATACACACGATACGGTCTTAGGTATAATCCTCCTCCCTTTTTTATCATTGACCATATTGTTGGTTTCTTTTTAGCTTTACCACTGGTAGATCGACGTTTTCTTCTGATATTACCTCCTTGTTTCTTAGCGGGGTTTTTCCCACGCCTTCTTCTCTTTCCTCCTCCAAACGTAGTTTTTGCTTTCATTGCTGCTGTTACTGCTAAAGACGCTGCTTTTTCACCAATACTCGCGTCACTAGATTTTACTCTTTGCCAGGCTTTCTCAGCAAGTGCTCTATCTGCTATTGATCTATTTTTAGTATCACTAAATTTGGAATACGCTATATCGTGCTGTTTACAAGCCTGATCGACCTTATTTATTCCAGGATCTCCTCTAGCAAGACGTTTCTCTAATTTGGTTCCAGGACCACAATATTGATATCCTCCAGGTAAATGTAATTCCACAGGTAATAAATCAATCGCCTTGTTAACTATAGCTCCAACCGGTTTACTCAATAGAGAAAATGCTGTTGATGCTATTCCCCTTCCTCTCTGTAATCTCTCTCGATTATGACTGATGCGTTTAACCCTCGACATGACTATTTATAGCAAAACTTACAATCAGTAGGTGCACTCTATAAATATTTGACAATGAATGTAATATCAGTTTTGGTTTCTTGTATTATATACTGTTTAAAATCAATTTATTATATAGAAATGGATTTATTAATTAAATGTAGACATATTAAACAAAAGTAGTACAAATAGAAATAAGGTGTAATTGAAGATGTTCCAGATGTTTCTCCGCTGGTGAAGGTATCGTTGTCTTCGGTAAAATGAATAAACTTTAAATAGATGTCATGTTCCCTTAGAAACTTGCCACTTAATCGTTGGTAATTGAATAACACATCCCAGTCTAGTTTATCTTTAAAATTGTCAATGTAATTCTCAGAGAGATTTTGATATTTACTTATTACTTCCCAACAGTTATTAAAATTTGATGTCATCTCTACGAGGAAGTCTTCTGAAAACTGTTGTCTTTGTAAAATATGGATCCAGTTAACTCTGTGAAAATAAATTCTTAACATAGTCATTGTAAAGAGGTATTGTATGGAAAGTTGTTCCCAATCCATATATCTATCAAACCGTTGAACAAAACCATCTGTCAACACTCCTTGGGGAAATCTCGGCTCTTGAGATATTAAACTCCACGCAGTAATATTGGATTCCATCATCCTCTCTGTATCGTCTCTCAAATATGACTGATGCTTTATCCCTTATCATGGGGTATTTTAAATTCTTTTTTCTCTTATGTAATCTTCATCGTTTTCTGTTGGTTCATTAATCACATTCACTTTATCCCCCTTTCCTAATGTCTTGACTTTAGAAGGCTCAGACGGTTTATCTCGTTGATTAGGTTTCTCTGGATTGTGAATATTTTTCCAGTCTAAATAATTGTGACTGTCAACATCTGAAGCTGCATCTCTTCCTGAAGCCCGATGGATATAATGGAATAGAGCTGCACCAAACCTTTCCAAATGTTTTTCATATTCCGTAGTCCATTTATTGTGTACAATATCAAACATTTTCTTATTTACAGCGTCTCCATCCTGCTCACAATCACCTACATTTGATAATTTTAATTTTTTTACATCATAGCTTGTGTCAGTTTCATTCCTTTTGTAAATCGTTAACAATTTTAGAGTAGCGAAATTTACTGCTTCACCATCATAAACGGGATGTTGTATATTGCTTAACCTTTTACCGGAAAACCCCCAATGATCTTCGTGTACAGTTGGGGTTCTTTTATCCATGTATTTTACCGTAACCGCATCAGAAGACAAAAGCGGATCACCAACATTTTGAATTACTTTTCCTTCAAAATTATAGTTGCCATCAGGTGTTAACGGAAACCCAGCTCTTTTTTCACTATATCCAGATTTTACTCCAATCTCGGAATACCGTCCAAACTTGTCCACACTCATGATGTAACTGAATCGCTATCGTTTAGGTTCTTATTATATATATATATATATATATATACGTCTACTGAACAATTATTCCTTGTTTTCGCAGTTCATCAACCAAAGCTACCCATTCGTTTTCTAAACCAGTGTGCCCGGCTTCCATAGCTTCATGTAATAACCTCATTCGATCAACTAACTTATTTATATCGTTGTAATATATTATATTAGTTTTATACAAGTTTTTCAATAATCCCCTTCCAGATGTGGTAGGATCAGTTGTTTTTCTCTTTTTATGCAAAACATTTAATTCAGCAGAAGATAAAGCTCTTCTTTTAATTTGAGCTTTTTTGATTTTGAGGGGAAAAGACTAGATATAATACTTGTATATTTTATTGACCGATTTCTATGAATAGGTAGGTCTTTGGAATACTTTTTTCTATGTGCATTTGTATACTCTAATATATGTTTAAACAATTGTAAATCCCTTTTGGTATATTTACCAGGATTATTTTTAAAGATAAGTTCAAACAAACCTTTTGTACCTTTATATTTCTTATCTCCAATAACTATATCATCATTTTCGTTTATATCTAACTTGCTATCTCCAATCATTAATCCTTTATCCTCTATTCTAGCTCCATAGGTATGATAATTTCGATTAGCATGTGCGGCGTGTAACATTTTTAACGTATATGTTCTTCCAAGTGTTCCTTTAAACATAATATCCGTGCCTAATTTGCTTAAGTTGGATGGATTAATATCCTCTTCTTCTGCTCTTGTATCTTCTACACTTGTATCTTCTGTACTTGTATCTTCTGCAATGTCCTTTTCCTTTAAATCCTCTATATCTCCGCTTTCTTCATACTCGTCGCTTTCTTCAGATGTTTGTAACTGGCCAAAACTTTCATCATTCTGAAATTCTTCTTCATATTTGGAAATTGGTAGCATTTTGTCTCCTTCGAAGCGAATTGAAGGTTTTTCCATATTTTGTGCTAATCGCTTTAAAGGTTCAGTAACAGGTTTGAATGTTGTTTCTAAAAATTGCTCTCTTTCATTTATACCTGATTTTAAAGCTCGGTTTTTTTGTCTAATAGAATCACTAAGTGATTTTATTTCCTTTAATAGCTTTTCCTGGTTAACCATCTTCACACCTTGACGACTTGTACAGTAATACCGCTAATCAGTGTATTAAAACGAATTTATCAAAACCTATTCTATAACGACCATCTTTTATAGCATGATCTTTCATAATAACCAAAAATCCATACTTTTCCGCCCATGCTTTTCCGCAAAGCTCTTTAAACTTTTCAAATGGCATATCCGCATTCACATGATCGTTATATATATGTTTTAGGTTAGTATCATCTTGTTTGAATACAATTAGAATATTTGCATTATCTCTGATAAGTTGTTTTGGGATTTTGCTATAAGTTTGTCCTATATATATGCTGTCAATGTTATTATGTCTTCCCATGGCAAAGTAGTTTCTAATAGTATCCTGATTTTCACAAGATACATCGTCAAATATAAATACAGAATACGGTTTCGCTTCGTTTGGTTGCATAATGCTATCACTAGCGTTAAATTTGTAAAAATTAACATCAGACACATCAGATAGGATTTTATCCAGCAATTGATACTTTGGTTGATGTAGAGACTTTGAAAAAATATATAGGTTATTAAACCTTAATCCCTGCGGATTAGTGATCAAATTAAAGACAACATTGGTCTTTCCACAGTTTGAGGGACCACTTACTACACATCGAACAGTGTTTGGAAGTAAACTACCGTGTTTACCATTGTTGATTTTAACGTTATCCACAGTTAAATCATCTATGTTATTAATATTGAATCGATCTTTATGGTGAATAATCTCCATCCTGCTCAAAGGTTAACGATGAAATGAGTTGCTTGCATTAAACCAAGTCCTTTATAGGTATCCATGAATCCTCAGTTTTGTTAAATCCCAACCACCGCACTTTAACGGCGTCCTTTTTTCTTTGTAACACTTTTTCAACAAGATATACATCACCTACTGTTGATTTTAACATTTCATGTCCATAAAATGCACCTTGCAACAAATTTCCTTTGTTATCTTTTAAAATATACGTCTCAGGTACAGTCGGTTGCACTTTATACACTGTAAAAACTTCATTCGTCCAATTGGGAAGGTATTTCTTGGTAAACACTCCCTTATATTTACTAATCCGTACTTTATCACTTACATTAAATTTTCTTGGCTGCATTTTTTCTACTTTAGGCTTTGTATTTTTCTTTATGCGTTTTAATACATCTTTTGCATTTCTTCTATTTACTTTGTTAGGTTTCATACCAATAGTTCGATGAAACCTGTTGTTATAATCATTTATTAATTGTGGTAAGACATCATACCATACGTAAGAACCTCTTTTTGAAAATTGTTTATACAGTGCTCCTTTTAAGGTTCTATTGAATCTTTCTACAATAGCTGCTTTTTTCTCTGAATTTGTAGAATAATGATTTATTTTATATTTATTCATTAACTGTGCAAAGTTTGTATTAAAGTATTCTGTTCCATCATCAGTTTGTAAATGTTTAATTTTGTTTTTATCTCTTTTTATGGCTATTTCCATCGCTTCTGTTACGCTTTTACCAGTTTTGTCCTTTAGAGGCAAAGCGTCTGCAACTTTTGTAAAACAATTAATAATTGTGAGTATATATTTAAATCCTTTGTTTATTCTGCTATGCGGTCGCATTTCAATTAAATCCGCTTGATATAGATCATTTATCCCTTTTATAACAGTATTTCTTCTTGGAAACTTTATTCTTGCTGGTTTGTGTAGTTCATTAATAATCTTCTCCTTCAGGTCTGACATGATGGTTTCACGAAGGCAGCTGATATGGTATTAAATATTCTTTTGTATAAATCTGCTTATATATACATATAGTTCAAGGTCATTCAAAACTTGTGTAAAAAAGGGGAAACACAGCTTAACATTGCTGTGTTTCCCCTTTTTTTACGGAAAGGAAAAGGATAGAGGATCTAGGACGATGAAAGGGTTATTCGTCAATAGGGTTGAGGGAATAGTGGCCGAATGGTAAAGTGTGGATGTTGTCTGGAAGGGTTTGTCTTTTGTCGTCATTATAGGATAGCGCTTTTTTAACTTCAGTCACACTGTACAGCTGATGGTTAAAACTTCTGATGGTGTTGAATTTGGCTGTAATAAGCAAATAAGCATTGCTTGTAGTGTTCAAAATGCACTTTCTTCTTTAAATATAAACTCTTTACACCTTTAGCTTTCTTAATATAGCTATTCTTCTTTTCTTCTTCTTCTTCTTTTTCATTATAGAGTTTCAAAGAATATAGTTTAGACATCAGTGCAACAATCTCTTCAAGTAGAACACCATTAGCCTCATCCTTGAATTTGCCTAGTACTTTTTTGTGTCTGCCATTGTCGTAGTTTGGATGATCTTTTGGATAATCGGAGAAATCAAAGTCGTTCTTGTAAATAAATGTACGTAAATCTTTATACATGTCCAATGTTACTATGCGATATATGAAAGCGTCAGTGTCCATATATGTAATAGATATATTTTCTCTTCCGTAGAACGCCACCATTTTGTTGTAGTGAAAATCGTACATGTGTGTTTTTGAGATGTCCAAGATTGACATGCCTATATACAAAGGACGATCCATCTTCACACTAGTCTTCTTCATGGCCACTGCTACAAGTTTTTCATTAATAATTATAGATGTTCCAAAATTTGGCTGCTGTACTAGTTTCTGTAATTTTTTTGCGTCAGTAACAAGTTTTACATTTTTATGTCTTCTTTTGTTTTCCAATGTTTTTCCAAATATCGCATTATTCATTAATTTAAAGAAATCTTTTTGAAAGTCTGATGTAGCTGCTGCTCTTCTGATGGTATTTGAATCAATGTAAGGTTTCAACCAGCATGATTGAGAAAATTCCAAAACTCTATTAATTTTTGTTAGACGTAGTCCTAATTCGATAGCTTGTTGAACCACCCAAAAGTGAGCCACGTAGCGTTGTTTATTATTTAATGTCATCATTAATTTGGGGTGTTTTCCAATTGGTGAAATTTCTGTTTTAGCAAGAAGTGGAAGGTCATAATGAAGATCATGTAAATTTTCTGAGTATTCAAAATCACAATCCAAAATATATCCAGTGTCACCATGTTTCGGAATTTGTAAAATATCGCCAATAGAGTCGGGATTAATCCATTTAAAGTTATCAAAAGGAAGTGGGTTTGACATTGCCCAACCGTACAGGTTATTTGCATCGAAATATCCTAAATAGGTTGACGGTTTGGTTTCATCGTAATCGGGAAGGTATTTGTTGTTGGCTTTGACATGTCTGGTAACACTTTGGGTCAATCCGCCTCTTACTCCAGCTTCAACCATTAAAACCATGTCAATGTCTGTTAAAAGTTGGAGTTTGCATTTTGTTTCTTTTAACATGGCTTGCCAAGCTAATCCTGGTGAAGTATACGAATGTAGAGGGTCCAAACCGTATGCAGCAAAACAGGTTCTTCGGAATTCTTCCATAACATCGCAGAGAAGAGTCACGTCAAGTTTTACATAAAAGTCTGAGTATTCTCCTAAAGTCTTCATATCCAACTCGTTCCATACTCGACATGCGTGTTGATAGTCTTCAAGTGAAATCTCCGAATCATTAAGTTTGTTGTTAAATTGTTCTGGTGGAGGAAGTGATGTTTCATTAAATCTATGAAGTCCATCAATGTAATCGTAGGGGAAGACTCCTTTTCGAAGAACCAGATCCATTTTACTACTGGCTACAATTTTGCTTGTTTCTATCAGATCTTCTCTTTTTAAATTATCAGTTAATTTCATTAGGCTAGAAGGCATAAATCGAAACGAATCAATAAATCTAAGTTTTATTTTACCAACCTTTTTAGAGAAACTTATAAATTTTTCCATTGTTGTTGCTAAAACATCTATTGCTCCATCATCTCTTCCTAACTCCGGGATGATGAAATGAGAGTCATATCCACTAAGGTTATGTAGAACAACGGGTATAAAAGATGGTACTTTGTAATTTAAGTTGCAAGCGTTACAGGCTGCACCTCTGTAGGCTCCTGTAAGATGGTCGTGATCACGCACTTTAACGTTATCTGGTGTAAATAGGTTATTACACAGATAACATGCTGTTGCCAAATTGTGATGTTGAAGTTGGTGTTCATCCATAGGCAGCATCGGTATTTTAATTTTGCAGATTTCTTCCACCTTGGAGGCAATGTAATACAACTCATCTACAAAGTGTTTCGCTGCTTGTTCACCACGATAAATCTTCGGAGCAGATGATAGTCCAAATTCTTGAAGATGTTCTTCAGACAGCGTGGATTTTGTTAGTATACAATAACTGTTTGGTGCATGTTTTTGATATTTGCTTCTTTTTGTGATATCCTCTTCTTGTTGTTCAATTGGAAGTAAAGATGCTTCGAAATCCGCGTACACAACAAATGGAACAGGGTATTGTTGATTTACTTTGTCAAATTTTATCTGCGCTCTGCTGGGATGTGGCAATTTAACTCTAACCTCATAGTTTCCATTACATAACCTTTGATGTTCTACTAACCATTCTGAACCTCCCCTTCTTAATGGTTTGTCTACATGACAAAAACATCTTTTACAAATTGTTCTCTTTTCTTTATGTTTAGATAATTGTTTAGAAACAAGAGCTTCAAACTTTTTAATGTAGACATAGTGGGATATGTCCCCTTTAGTGATCAATAGCAAATCCGTATGATCTCTGCGCTCATTTGGTGTTATACGCAAGGGGTACACATTGTTTGACGAATCCAATCCGAATAGGTTCACAGAAGCTGAAGGATTTTGTTTTTCAAATTTTGAAACGTCTGTTATGGCAACAGGGTAAGTCATCCCTTGAAAATTATATCTATGTTGTACTTCTTCATAATAGTGACTTGGTCTTTCCGGATGAATTGTTACATATTTGGCCAACATAGCATATTTAAAACACTCAGTATCTTGATTTTGTACGTTAACGCAGGATAAGGTATTTCTAATTTTTGTTGGTAGAGGGATGTAGCTACTTCCTCGAATTCCATAGCCGTGTTTGTGTACTCTTAAGTCTAGCCCTGTGATGCTTAACAAACTCCATCCAGAGCCTCTTCCTTCATGTTCTTGTATTTTTGTCATTAGCTCTTCAAAACATTCAGATACGATTGAATCAATATCTGACGAAAACATAATAGTTCGGTTTTTTGTTAAAAACCCTCTCGGTGAAGTTTCATTTTGAATGTTTGTAAATAAAGCATCCATTAATAGTCCAAATTTGATAAAATTTAATCTTTTTAATTCATTTTGCAAAGTGTTGCTTACCAATCCTTTTGCGTTATTTAAAAATTCTTCGAGTTGTAATTTTACATTGTCAATTTTGAAGTGGGTTACTACATTACCCGGAAGTGCTCGGGCATGTAGTTCTACATTTACTGATGGTCCAGGCGCATAATTAATGACACTTGGTCTTGAAACTTCATTTTCTTCTTTTTCTTCATTTGCTTCTTTTTCTTCGTTGTGTTCTTCTTCATTTCTTCCTTCTTCATTTTGTTCTTCTTGATGTTTTGCTAATTGTTGGTCGATTGAATCTAATTCTTCTTCATTTGGTTCTTCTTCTTCTGTATTTTTATTGGTGTTATGTTTCAATTCTTTATGAATGGTTAAAAGCCATTCATCTCTGAAAGAAGCTTTACAAATATTGCAGCGATTCATAATGTAGGTGTGCTCTCCACAAGGGTCAACGCAATAATAAAAAAAGACTGCAAATGCACCTCTATTTATACCCTAGAAGAAGTGGTGGGGGTAAGTATTAGGTTAGGTTTACTATATTTTACATTTTCTGTTTACTATTGTAGTTGGAGGCTACAAAATTTTGTATTTTAGGTCAAGGTCATTGGACATATTTGCCAAAACGGGGAATAGAGCAGTAAATGATTTCATTTTAAACCATAAATTGATCTATTCCCCGCTCTGTATTTAACAAGGACAATTTTCTTCAACAGGAACATTTGATAGATTTTTAAACTAGGATGTGAAGTCGGATTGTACACATTGCATCTCGATCAACTAAAAATTTCATAAAATAATAGGGATCTTCAGTTGTAGATTCATCTTTAACATATTCAATAGTCAACATTGCCGAACGAACATCTTGTGGAATTACGTCGACTTTTATGAGTCGCCTTTCGAGTTCAAACCGTTTTGTTATTGATGTAAGTTTTATCACATCATCAATATCGATAAGGGGAAAGCTGTAACAAACGGAGTTTCCTGGTGGGTTCATCATGCCGTTATGCTAAATATACACTGTTGCATCGTCATTAAATAGACGTTCCCCCACCATTAAATGTATAAGTTACCCCCACTTTTCAGTCATGTAAATGGTTCAAGGTCATACAACAATATTACCAAAACGGGGAATAGAGAATAAGTGATTCTCATTATAACCACAAACTGATCTATTCCCCGCTTTGTATTTAAAGTAAACTATTTGAAGACAACAAAAACTTATTCAGATTCTTCCGATGATGATGATGATGATGAGCTCATATCACTAAATAAGCGACGACAAACACTAAGATTCCCTGTGACTGGATCTAGAACTACGTCATCAATATTAATACTGCTTGGAGGGGTTCCACTATCAACAAGGTCCATTTCCTCCAAACAAAGCAACTGATGATGAAATTCTGGTTCATTATCATCGTCGTTGTCGTCGTCAGTCAACAGCTCCATCTCTCCAAGATATGGTTCACTGCTAGCAAACTCACTCAGTAGTTCAAGATCACTAAACAGTTCATCTTCCATCTCTGAATCGTCTTCGTCTTCATCTTCGTTTATATTTACTGGAATATTTTGAATTATTCCCAGTATAGTCTTCTTAGAAGGGAAAATGTTATCTCTGGGCGACATGATTCCAAGTAGCAGACTGATTTTACAACTAATACAAAACCACCTTTTATACCCCGATTCCGGTAATGGTGGGGGTAAGTGTTGAAAGTACAAGTGGTAGGGAAGAGGTATTATTGTAACACAAATGATTAAGTCCTGTAAGTGGGTCAAGGTTACCTTAACCTATTACCAGAACGGGGAATAGAGCAGTAAGTGATTCTCACTTTGACCACAAACTGATCTATTCCCCGTTCTGTCTTCTGCTGTTCAGTATTTCCAAAGACTCTTAGTTAGTTGAAGAAAATTGGTCAATTTCCATTGCTAGCAATTCTTCAGGCAGTTGAAATGATGTATTTTGTGATAACATTTCCAACATATCAATATATTTTATGGCGTGTTTTATAGTAGAAAGTTTTGAAGCGTTTGGTTCAAGAAAAGGTAATTTTGTTCGTAATAAATTATAGGCTTCATTCAATATTGCAATCCTTTTTCTCTCTCTAGCACACCTTCTTTTCTCTATATCATTCTCCTCCTTTCCTTTAACATCTAAGTTAGATGATCCTCCTGGGCTATCCATAGCTGAACAATAACTATACTCCGAAGCCGACTGCCTTATATATGTTTACCACCACTCTTTTACAATGAATATAGCTGGTTCAATGTCTTGTTCGGGAAAAAGTCGCTAACCTAACGTGTAGTGTAATAAAGACACAAAACAAACCCCTCTTGTAATAATCGATAAATTTCTCTCTTCAAAGGAATTGGTTCCACATCTATTTTTACCTCTTCAGTTTTACGAATACCCAATCCTTTGACCTTAACATCATGATACTCCATAAGCAGTTGGTATACACGCTGGGTAAAGATCTCCGCTTTAGTAGTAGAGTTAATATAGTGGAGGTATACCATGGTAGATGCTCTATTGATGCAGTTCACAACCAAAGTGATTATTGACTCTGCAACATCGCGCTTTAATACCCATCATGTAAGTGGGTCAAGGCCGTCTGATTATATTACCAAAACGGGGAATAGAGCAGTAAGTGATTCTCACTATAACCACAAACTGATATATTCCCCGCCTGTGATCACCCCTTCTACCACATCTTCTAACTGGGTCAAGGTCGTTTCTGACCAAAATGGGGGGTGGGGTGTGAGATTTGACAGAATCTCACACCCCGGAAACCTAAAGGGAAGTAGATCTAATTTACAGTAAAGTCTGGCTAAAGTTCAAGTCACAATGAAGAGTTATTATTTTACAAATATAAAGTCACACAAATATGTAAATTGTACAAATCTAAAATAAAGGAGTCGGTGAGGAGCCTTAGGACCCCTCTCACCGAGGTCTAGCGAAAACCGGGGAAATGCGAAACCCCATCCGGTATGCAAAGAAGGTGCAGTGATCGGTTTGCGGGCCGTAAACACTGCAAAGCAAGAGCCGGTTTGCTGGCCGTACTCTTAAAAGCTAAGGAGAGCCGGTTTTCTTGCCGTACTCGCAAGGAAAGGAGATGGAGTTAAAGGGTATCTTACATATTTGTATGATGAATAATTAATTTCAATTAACAAGAGTTATAAATGTAAATTGTACTAATCTAAAATAAAGGAGTCAGTGAGGAGCCTTAGGACCCCTCTCACTGAGGTTTAGCGAAAACCGGGGAAATGCGAAACCCCATCCGGTATGCAAAGAAGGTGCAGTGATCGGTTTGCGGGCCGTAAACACTGCAAAGCAAGAGCCGGTTTGCTGGCCGTACTCTTAAAAGCTAAGGAGAGTCGGTTTTCTTGCCGTACTCGCAAGGAAAGGAGATGGAGTTGAAGGGTGTCATTAATATGTGTGTGTGTGTGTGTGTGTGTGTGTAAGATGTTAATAAATTTAAAAAAAAATGTATAAATAACCTAGCCAAACTTTAAAGTAATTTAAAGAAAGGAGTTAGTACTATCTACAATACAAAATAAGAAAACAAGCAAGCAAAGTTCAACCAAACATACAACATGCAACATGCAAAAGTATAAGGGATTAATAAAAAGTGTGCGCATACTTAGTATTAACCCCTTATTTCTCCAGTTGTTCTTATAAAAAGAACAACTAGACAGTTGCACTGAACAGTGGAGATGGTACCATGTTAACACTCCACTGTACAGCAAGCAACTGATGTCAGTTACTGCATGGTTCGCTTATATAGGAGACGCGAAATTACCTCGGCTGAGTTTGATGAGGTTTTAATTTCGCTTTTATCAGCATACTACAATACAGTTAAGAAAAGCAAAGACATGCGGAAGATTTTAAATACAAAAGCTGAAAGCAAAAGCAACGACCCTAGCATGCAAGAAACTAACTACTATAGCCGGACTAATAAAGCAGCAATATAACATGCAGGAAAAGACAGAGTGAAAGAGAAGGAAAAGAGAGAGAAAGAGAACCCAGGTAGCGAGATCTTACGAGGGGGGCGCCCTCCCCCCGCATTACCCCGCTACTGCAATTGTCCTCGCACTTTAATACGCAGGTCACTTGCATGGGAGCAGTCTCGACTTAGATCGACGACTGGTAAGGAACTGTCCGGAGCACTCGCTTATATGGCCGCGGGAGGGCGCGGGTAATTTTCCCGATACAGGGTAATTTGGTTGGGTATTTTGTTGTGTAATGCAGCTCTAGACATAAAAACAAAATTCGGCTGATTTAGTGAGGTTTTTAATTTCGCGTGTAACAGCTGGCGCGGGGCGTTCCCTTGACAGCTTGATTTAATGGGTTGCGCACCGGTTGCATTCTACTAGGTAATTAACTCTCCCACTCGTTTTGTTGAACGCTAGTACAGGTTGGGATTCTCTATCTCTATTCATATTTAATTTAGGTACCTTTTGTTGTAACTAAAATAATTATGTTGTGTAGCTAGTTGAGGTATTTTGCATTTACGTATTCGTATTATTACTTTAGTGTGAGCTGCCCCCATTATATATCATTGTGAAATACGGCCAAGACGTCGAACGTCGCATAGTGGGGCAATTTTAATAATCTAGCTGGACAAAAATACCTATCAGAAATATTGTTATTTAACAAAAGGACATAAAATATAAATAAACAAATAGACAAAAGAGTCAAAACAATGATTATTATAATTGCATTGTCATTGGGCAGAGTGCAGATAAGGCCAAATACTCAGATAATGCGGGAGCCGGTCAGTAGTTAAAGTTGTCGCTGTCAATTAGTCGCTGTGTAGGACCCCAGTATGTGATGTTCTTCAAATAGGTTATTATTTTATTATTAATACAATGGATAAGAAACACAAAGGTAAGTCAGTGTTCCTGTTTTGATTATTTTTTTTAATGTGAAGATTTTCCTTTTTGCTTAATCTTTAAAAATAAATGTGTTACAAAGTGTTTTAGAGTAAAGGTTTCAAGGAACCTACCAGAACCTTGAATATTATATATTTCCATGAAGGGCGGATTGTACACAATCCAAAAATTCGTGTTTTAGCTGCTACTTTTTGCAACTTTAAATTTGTAAAGAAGAAATACTATAGGATTACCCTGCAATACTAAATTTTGGAGTAGTTGTACGTACATTTGTTGGCGTACAAACTTTAATAGCAAACTTGATTTTCAAAATATTTGTTAGTTTCATTAAAGAACAATCGATATCAAATGTTTTTCATTTGCACTTATTCAAAATCGTGGGCTCCAATGATATTTCAATAACAAAAAATGTTAGATTACATTAATTTACTCATTAAATTCATACACGGTTTTATTTACATATATGACAGGTTATATGATCAGAACCTTATAAAAATCTGGTGTATTAAAGTTTTTAAAATGTTTAATTTATTTATAATCCCAATAGTAAACTATTATTGGTTGATTTTCGCTACAGTGCAATACAAGTATCAGGATATTTTTTTTTTATTAAACAAGTTGATTGTTATCTTTAACAGTTAACTATATAGGATTTCAAGGTAGGTAAACTTAATAAATTTATAGCTTTTCCTAAAAACCTCTATGAGGTTATGTCAAATTAAACTTGCATAGGCCTACATCACCTTTTGTAAAAAAAATTCATTATACAATGATTTTAGTTTTACTCTTCTTAATTGAATATATTTTTACAATTGATGGAAATAACCTCTCCAAAGTTAACAGCATCAACAATGGGTTTAATTCAAGTAGTAAGCACCCAGAACCACCGGGATGACTTCTCCTCTGGTGACCCGAAGTTATGGTTTAACATATACCAAATGGATACTCAACTTGCGGATTGATCAGACGAACAAGTAGTTGTTTGTACGCAAGAAGCAGCACATGAATACATGCACTGGTTTAGATCATAGTAGCTGTTATAATTATACAGCGTTGAGCAAACATTATTGAAGTTTTCAGTTACGAAGCTGAGGTCTAAGGATGTGAGTAATGTACAGTGCCCTGCGGCAGAGAACTCTGTTAGAGGCGGAGCCTGCAGTCGGCGTGACCTTGAATAAACCAATAAGCATCACGCGTAGTTGACAAGCTGTTTGCCCGCTCTAACAGCGCTTGACGTCGAATCATTGTACTAGTTACATTAAATTGTCGGCGCTCGGGTAAAACTGCAATAAATCTTGTAACACTGTGTTAAAGAAAAATAAATTACGAACATTTTTAAAAAAGGTGTAGGGCGATAGCTTTTTTCCTTTTATATTAAAAACTAAATTGATTCGATTCTTTGATTGTAAGGCTAGCAAATGGAGTTCTTGGATGTTATTTTGATTTTGTTTGATGTACTAAACGTCTGAACTCTAAAATATCTACAAATCTAGTAAAGTTCAAATAATCAGCGATATAAAAGTACTATTTCTCGTTATAATCCAAATTTAAACCATTGAGGCAATTACTTTCCCTATAAATCTCTGAACAATGAATAAAAGTAGGGCGACGGGGTATTGTACTTATATCTGACACTCGGTTTCCAAGAAATCTACCGTAGAATACTCCAGGCTGAAACATTCTTAGCAAGTTGTCTGCTACGCAAGATGCATCATATGAGTACATGCAATAAATTAGATCACAGTGACTGTTATGATTGCGTAAAAACAGTGTCGAGCAAGAATTGTTAATGTTTTTAGTTACGGAGCTCCGATCCTCACAGAGTCAGAGCTAGACTCTAACTAATGCATGTCCCGTAGTTATTGTGCGATGTGACAACTTGGTGGGGGGAAACTGGTGTGGTGGGGGGTAAAGACGAGTGTCTATCCTACATGCTTGTATCACTTCAGTATACCTGCGGCTCTTGCATAGTTCACATGGATTCGCCAATACAAGGCACTACGGTTTCTTCCACATGTTCTTCTTTTAATATTGAGCAAGCTGACAATACAAATGATGAAATACAAGTACATGAAGTTTATAGCACAATATCTTCTGATGCAGAAGCAATAATGTCATCTCTAATAGGGTTTGACTAATGATGGTGGATGTAGTAGCAACCATCTGCCTCGCACCACCTGTCGCCTGCCATCTGCTCCGCCCCACCACACTTTTGCCCCCACAATTTGGTTTGATACCAAAACGCTAGCTAGCGAATATTCAGTACACCTCCAGCTCTTGACCAGTGTACATCGAGCTCTCTGTTGAAATGTCCATCAAAATTAGGTGTATTCATTATGACTCTATTCATCTGGCGACTTTCCAAGACCTCGAGGTTTTTAATGAAGAGTTAAGACTTCTCATTGCGTCCGGTTACGATTTATCTTTGGAACTTTACGCAACAAAAAACAACATGGACTCTGCACAGGGATCGAAGTATCTACCTTCTTTCATCAGGAAAAAACACGATGATCGCGACTCGTCGGCATCGGCGGAAGCTTCGTATTGTAATTAAGAACAAACATTGTTAATAAAATAAAGTTGTTTTTGTAATAGTACTACCTCGCATTCGTATCATTCGATTGTTTCATTCGATTATTTTCATTCGATATTTATTATCGATTAACTATCGAATCACAATCGAATTTTACGCGTGCGAGGTAGTACTTTTTTAAAACACCCTCCCCGTGACCTTGAACTTTACCTCATTACGTCACAAAACCGCCTACGTCACTGGCTCAGCCTCAGATGACGTATTTATTCACTCAGCGCATCCGGTCACTGACCGGATGTGACGTCACTTCCGGCGCAAAAGCCCCTTTCCCCCACTACTTGTCTGGTAGGTGAGATATAAATAAGGGCAATGATTAGCGACGTACAGGTGACTTTTGAACGCGTAACACTGGCCGTGGCACCGGCGCTGACGCCGGCGCCGGCGCGGCGCCGTGCCACTGCAGCCACGATGCGTTGTGAGCCGCGTTACTGTGATGGTATTGGTTGATTACTATTTTATGTGAAGTAATTAGCAAGTTTTCTTATTAAATGCCATGTAACTGCAGGTTATAGGTACTGCAGTAATTATTAATTGTTATTATTTCTGTTTTTTTTATGAATAAAATTACATTTTGGAGTTCTTTAGAATTGCAGAGTGAACTTTCAAGATTTATAAGACGTTATAAATAAAATTTATGGAATACGTGGGAGCTTCAAAAACCCCCTTGATATAATGCCACACATATTATCAGTGAAATATGCTTTATCGCTTTAGTTAAACAACAGATAAGCAAAGATATATTTGAGGGTGTAACTGACTGGCTTCCCAGTGCAGATTTTCAGTGACTGCCATCCCGGGCACTTACGTCCAATATATGTGACTGGCTTAGCAGTACAAACTTTACGTGACTGGCCTTCCGGGCAAAAACGCCGGTGACTGGCTTAGCATAGGAATTTTTACGTATAAAAAGGGTTTATTTTTTAAATATATATGACATATATATAATCGGAAATGGCCAACGACAATATTTGAGCAAATGCAAAAATGTATATATCGCATATTTTCCAAATATACGTGGGGGTGTCACTGACTGCATTCCCCGGGTATATTTTCAGTGCCTGGCTCTCCGGGCATAGCCGTGTATATATATATATATATATATATATATATATATATATATATATAGTAAGAACCTAAACGATGGCGATTCAGTTACATCATGAGTGTGGACAAGTTTGGACGGTATTCCGAGTTTGGAGTAAAATCTGGATATAGTGAAAAAAGAGCTGGGTTTCCGTTAACACCTGATGGTAATTATAATTTTGAAGGAAAAGTAATTCAAAATGTTGGTGATCCGCTTTTGTCTTCTGATGCGGTTACGGTACAATACATGGATAAAAGAACCCCGATTGTACACGAAGACCATTGGGGATTTTCCGGTAAAAGGTTAAGCAATATAAAACATCCCATTTATGATGGTGAAGCAGTAAATTTAGCGACTTTAAAATTGTTAACGATTTACAAAAAGAATGAAACTGATACAAGCTATGATGTAAAAAAATTAAAATTGTCAAATGTAGGTGATTGTGAGCAGGATGGAGACGCTGTAAATAAGAAAATATTTGATATAGTACACAAGAAATGGACTACAGAATATGAAAAACATATGGAAAGGTTTGGTGCAGCTTTATTTAATTATATCCATCGGGCTTCAGGAAGAGCTGTAGCTTCAGATGTTGACAGCCACAATTATTTAGACTGGAAAAAGATACACAATCCAGAAAAACCTAATCAATTAGATAAACCGTCTGAGCCTTCTAAAGTCAAGACATTAGGAAAGGGGGATAAAGTGAATGTGATTAATGAACCAACAGAAAACGATGAAGATTATATAAGAGAAAAAAGAATTTAAATACCCATGATAAGGGATAAAGCATCAGTTATATTCGAGAGATGATACAGAGAGGATGATGGAATCCAATATTACTGCGTGGAGTTTAATATCTCAAGAGCCGAGATTTCCCCAAGGAGTGCTGACAGATGGTTTTGTTCAACGGTTTGATAGATATATGGATTGGGAACAACTTTCCATACACTACCTCTTCACAATGACTATGTTAAGAATTTATTTTCACAGAGTTAACTGGATTCATATTTCACAAAGACAACAGTTTTCAGAAGACTTCCTTGTAGAGATGACATCAAATTTTAATAACTGTTGGGAAGTAATAAGTAAATATCAAAATCTCTCTGAAAATTACATTGACAATTTTAAAGATAAACTAGACTGGAATGTGTTATTTAATTACCAACGATTAAGTGGCAAGTTTCTAAGGGAACATGACAACTATTTAGATTTTATTCATTTTACCGAAAACAACGATACCATCACCAGCGGAGAAACATTTGAAACATCTTCAATTACACCTTATTTCTATTTTTACTACTTTTATTTATTATGTCTACATTTAATTAATTAATCCATTTCTATATAATAAATGGATTTTAAACAGTATATATAATACAAGAAGCCAAGACTAATATTACATTCATTGTAAAACATTTATAGAGTGCACCTACTGATTGTAAGTTTGGCTATAAATAGTCATGCCGAGGGCTAAACGCATCAGTCATAATCGAGAGAGATTACAGAGAGGAAGGGGAATAGCATCAACAGCATTTTCTCTATTAAGTAAACCGGTTGGAGCTATAGTTAACAAGGCGATTGATTTATTACCTGTGGAATTACATTTACCTGGAGGATATCAATATTGTGGTCCTGGAACCAAATTAGAGAAACGGCTTGCTAGAGGAGATCCTGGAATAAATAAGCTTGATCAGGCTTGTAAACAGCACGATATAGCGTATTCCAAATTTGGTGATACAAAAAATAGATCAATAGCAGATAGAGCACTTTCTGAGAAAGCTTGGCAAAGAGTAAAATCTAGTGACGCGAGTATTGGTGAAAAAGCAGCGTCTTTAGCAGTAACAGCAGCAATGAAAGCAAAAACTACGTTTGGAGGAGGAAAGAGAAGAAGGCGTGGGAAAAGACCCGCTAAGAAACAAGGAGGTAATATCAGAAGAAAACGTCGATCTACTAGTGGTAAAGGTAAAAAGAAACCAACAATATGGTCAATGATAAAAAAGGGAGGAGGACTATACCTAAGACCGTATCGTGTGTATTAAATAAGAAAGAGCAATTAATAATTAAAAACAAAGAATTAACCAATGAAGAACTGATTACATATGCTTCTTGTTTGAAAATCCCATTTTTTAGAGGAGTATTTATGAAAGATGAATTACCGGTTAAAATGTGGAAAAATGAGACTGGTATAGTAAATTTGGATAATAGTGAAGGATTAGGCACTCATTGGGTGTGTTACAAGAAACTTGGTGAAACGATTTATTATTTCGACAGTTTTGGAAACCTTCCACCACCGAAAGAACTTCAACAATACTTTCGTGCGGCAGAAAATGTTTTTTACAATTATACAAGAAAACAACCTGATGATACATCCATTTGCGGTCATTTATGTTTAGACTTTTTAGCTAAAAGTGTTAGTCAACTTTAAGATGTCTTCGTATACAGTGTCATTAACCGGTAACTCATGTACTTTGCGCAGTATTCTGTTTCCAGCGCTACGTTTGCAAAAAGGAAGACTATGGGAAGCCGCATTATTGGATTTAACAACATATAACTCTATTCCAAACGTTAGTGAAGGAATTAATAACAAAATACATTATTACAAGACAAAAGATAATAAAGGAAAATATTCAGCTTTGGAAGAATTCAGTTTACCAACAGGAGCTTATGAAATTGATAATATAAATGAAGTAATACAAAAACATATGGGAAAAGAAAATATAACGATAAAAGGCAATAACAATACAATGAAAGCCGAAATTACTTCTAAGTATTATATTGATTTTGGCCAAGAACGTTCAATTGGTAGTTTATTGGGGTTTTCTAAGGAAACAAAGGTATTAGAACCTAATACAACTCATTCTGGGAATAGAACTGTGACGATCATCAAAGTAAACAGCATAGACATTACATGTAACATTATACAAGGATCCTACAGAGATGGAGAAAATCGGCATATATTACACACATTCTACCCATCAGTCGCACCGGGTTTCAAGATAGTAGAAAAGCCTCAAAACCTTGTGTACCTACCGTTAAACACCAGTTTCATTTCAGACATCGTGCTGAACATAGTGGATCAAGACGGAAACCTTATTGACTTTCGAGGAGAAGCTATTACTGTAAGAATACATATAAAATCATCCGCTTAGATAATGGGGTTATCATTTAAAAAGAGAGAGCCAACCAGCAAAGAGGTCAGTAGCTCATCAGCTGTAGAAGGATTAACAAGTGACAACATTCGTTTTCTAGAAGAAATTGGATTAAAGGTCATTAACAATGGATATACTGGATATAGCGCAGGGCCCAACATTCGACGAGACCTTATGGGAAAAGGAATATCACACGCACAACCCTTACGCTTCGTCCAAATTAAACAATAACGATGAAATTAGGATTCCTATACAACAACAAGACATTTATACTCTTCCATGCGAAAGTTATTTATATATTGAAGGAAAAGTAACAAAATCTGACGGTACTGTTGGAACCACTGTTCCGTTCATAAATAA
Source organism: Allygus modestus (assembly GCA_963675035.1). Lineage (NCBI taxonomy): Eukaryota > Metazoa > Arthropoda > Insecta > Hemiptera > Cicadellidae > Allygus > Allygus modestus. Next base: position 326,662,292 of record OY776112.1, read on the forward strand.
TCCTATGGCATTTTTGTTTGACGAGATTAGATATGAAATTTCAGGAGTTACAGTCGATTCAACAAAAAAGGTTGGAATTTCCAGTACATTAAAAGGATTAGCGTCTTTAACACCAAATGAGAAGAATCTGTTAGCTGTTGCAGGATGGGTTGCACCAGACAAAAGTATAATTACTCCTGACGCTTCGGGAAACTTTGATTTTTACGTACCTTTAAGATTACTTTTAGGATTTGCTGAAGATTACAGAAGAATAATAATAAATGTAAAACAAGAACTAGTTTTATTAAGGTCATCAAACGATAATGATATTATTAAAGCATCTGCTGGAACAACTGAAGCCAATTTAGACTGGAAACTAACATTAGACAAGATTGTTTGGAGAGTACCACATGTGCGACTAAATGATGAACACAGGATTACATTATTAAGAAAGTTAAAATCAGATCGAGACATTGTAATGCCATTCAGAAGCTGGGAGTTTCATGAATACCCCGTTTTACCTTCAACACAACGGCATACATGGACTGTAAAAACTTCTACTCATTTGGAAAAAGCGAGATATGTAATCTTTGGATTACAAACAAAGAAAAAAAGTATATTAACTGAAAATGCTGGTGAATTTGACCATTGTAAATTAACAAACTGTAAAGTGTTCCTGAATTCACAATTCTTTCCCTACGACAACTTTGATATCTCTTTTGATAAAAAAAAGGTACAGTGTTTTATACGATATGTACGCTAGGTTCCAAAATTCATATTACGGCAAAACAAACACACCTCTACTATCTCCCGTACAGTTTGAATCGAAAGCTCCGATTGTTGTAATTGATTGCTCCAAACAAAACGAATCTGTAAAATCGTCTAGTGTTGATATAAAGATAGAAATGGAATTTCAAGAAAACGTACCTGCAAATACATCTGCGTATTGTTTAATTTTGCACGATAAAATTGTTACATACACACCGTTGACTGGTATCGTAAAGACGGTATTGTAAAACGTTGTACCACCACCGGCACCGCCACTGTCGCTAACCTATAAATAGCGGAGCAACAATGCAGGTCTTCAGTTGATCGTCTATCGTCGCATGGGCAACATCTTCTACAAAATGAGTTCTCCATCTGTTGTACAAGGTGATGCAGAAATAGCACCGTTATTGGAACGTGATAATACCAGCGAAGCAGAAATTATCAAGGAAATAACTGCATTTTTAAAGTTTGGTAAAAGAGATAGAGAGGAGGAAAGTAATGCAGACCCATCAAAGGTAGTACCAAAGAGGAAGAAGAAAGTTGAAGAAAATATTCCTCCTCACATTTTAACTGAAGTTTTTTTGCGAATCTTTTACCCCATCTCAGCATGCATCAGTAAAAGTGTATCAGTTGGATTGATGAAATCATTGGATTATTCCCCTACAGTAATACTACACCACGGAACAAAAAAGGTTTTATTTTCGCAAAATGCTTGGTAGTCATTTTTGAAACATGTGCATTTAATAGAATGTTATTTAACTAACAGTTTGTGTGGAAGGAAAACACATATTCGACTTTTGGATTGTGACAATGAAATTGATATTGTTAAACATCGCGGACAACTACAAGTGCGAATTAGAGACTTGACTCAACATGAAAATAAGATTCTACTATCACGTGAAGAATTCTACGTTTTAAACTACGCAACGGAACCTATTACAAGGTACATGAGACAGTTGGTATTTGCAAACGCTATTATTAAAGAATATTTGGTCGATACCTTAGAAAAACAACCTGATAGCACCATCGTGTACGGACCTGTGGATACATCTATTTTTAATAGAATACCTCATGAAGTTTGCATGTGGAGAAAGTTAAAGGATTTTGAACCACTTGTAGAAATCGCTACAGAAGCTACAGAAGAAACAACACAGGAAGAAGAAACGAAGAAACAAGAAGAAGAAGAAAACGAAACACAAGAAGAAGAAGAAGTTAAAAAAGACTAAAGTTTGACTTAGTAAAGAAGAACACACGTGGGGTAGGCCTATTGGGGACGGTGCCCACGTTAAATATACACAAACGCGCCTGCAACTGTACGGCCTGGTATTTAACCTACCGTGGTGTGGAAAACAGTTTAGTTGATCGTTAGGTGTCATGATGAGCGGAGGGGATGAAGAAGTGAGTGTAAAGCCTTGTGTAATAGAATTTCAAGCATTTCGAAATAATGATGATAGGTTTATTATCAAGGAATTAGTAATTTTAGACTTGCTTACATTTGTAGTTTACCCATTCACGTTTGAAGCTCCTTTTTCTTTTAACAACCTTAACGCCAAAGCAAAAAGTACAAACAAATGGATAACAAACTACTTTCATCACATACATTGGTATGAAGGGTTTATAAGCTACAGTAATCTGCACAGTATTATGTTTAACTTTTGCAAACAATATTCACATATATACACAAGAGGATTAGAAAAAAAGAACTGGATAAAAAAGTACACGCACGGTGATGTTTTCGATATAACTATCGGTAAGGACTTTAACATTAATCTCGGTAATATTTGTGTTGCTGCAAAAGATCCTAAACACGGACAATCAAACTGCGCATTGCTCAACGCATATCGTTTGGCTGCTTACTTGGAACAAACGCAGAAATGTGGTGGGGGTAGCGAAGAACCGGAATGTGGTGGGGGTAGCGGGGCCTATAAATACGAGGAGCCAACACCGCTCCGGCACGAGTATTATTCGAGACTCCGAAGAGGCAACATCACAGAAGACATCGCAACCACCACTGACGAAGATGGCATCACAACAGTTTCTACAAACACTGGTTGATCAATTCAACACTCATTCAAAATCCGACCTTCTGCTAACTAAAAAGTGTTCAGAATTCAAAGAACAAAAACACTACATTATTCATAACATCAAGAAAGTGGAAACCACACATGGAGAAGCAATTCTAGTTTCATTGAGCGAAGCACCTTTAACTTCAGGAGATGAGCCGAAGTTTCAAGTATTTCTTCCAAAACGATTTGTTCAACTGCTACAAAATGAAGATTTGCGAGATATTCAACCGGGGACGTTGTATTTGGTATCACACGGTGTAAGCGGCAACAACTCAACGGAACTCACTCTGCACATCGTGCATCCTTGTACATAATGTCTCTGTTTGTATTTCTCTGTTTGAATTTTATTGTTTGTATTTCTAGTCATCAATGTTAAACTTAAGTTTATTGTATTGTAAGATGTTTGTTTAATAAAGAAAAGAAAAAATATAAAAAATAATATAAAAAAAATAAAGAAAACAGCAACACAGCAGTATATTATTTTATATACTGCTGTGTTGCTTTTTTTTAAATTCAAATGGATGACCTTGAACTTTCATTCAGGGTTAACTTATGAAGAGGTATAAAAGAGAGGGAGCAGTGAAGTTAGTCTCAGTCTTGTCTAACACACGCTGCAGCTAACATGTCGGTGCCACCTATGAACAATTTATTTTTCGATAACAATTTGAAGACATATTGTTGCGAGTTACAATGTTTTAAAATACCAGGCGATCAATTTGACGGGAAAGCTTGTCGTAAGTGCAAGTGTTTCAGCTATTGCATATGTAGATGTAAAACGTATCAAATGAACCGACAAGATAAAATACAAGAATTACGCCGAAGGATTGCATTACTGTGGCGGCGAATGTAGTAGCAACGATCTGCCTCGCACCAGCTGCCACCTGCCACCTGCCGCCTGCCATCTGCTGTCCGCCATCTTCTCCGCCCCACCACACTTTTACCCCCACCATTTCGTTTCATATCAGAACGTTAGCTAGCGAATAGTCAGTACACCTCCGGCTCTCGACTGGTGAACATCGAGTGCTCTCCACAAACGTAAAACATTATATTAAAATGTCCATTAAAATTAGGTGTATTCATTATGACTCTATTCATCTTGCGACTTTCCAAGACCTCGAGGTGTTTAGTGAAGAGTTAAGACTTCTTATTGCGTCCGGTTACGATTTATCTTTGGAACTTTACGCATCAAAAAACAACATGGACTCTGCGCAGGGATCGAAGTATCTACCGTCTTTCATCAGAAAGCAAAGTGATGGCCGCAACTCGTCCGGATCAACAACATCGATGACAACCAACAACGGGGAACTATTGTAAACATGAATTATTGTAAACATAACTTATTGTAAATAAAATAAAGTAATATTTGTAATTGTACTACCTCGCACTCGTATCATTCGATTGCTTCATTCGATTGTTTCATTCGATATTTATTATCGATTAACTATCGAATCACAATCGTTTTACGAGTGCGAGGTAGATTTTTTTAAAAAAACTTCACCGTGACCTTGAACTTTGAACTTTTACTCATTTCGTCACAAAACCGCCTACGTCACTGGCTCAGCCTCAGATGACGTCTTTCATGACGCAGCGCTTCCGGTCACATGACCGGAAGCTGTCAATCAAGTGAGCCAGAAGTCCCCTTTCCCTACTACTGACGGAGCTAACTGTTACCAATCGAGTTGTCGCTAGTTCTGAAACTGACTGAACCCCCTTACGCTTGACTGTACTTCGACTTGACCGTTTTACCAATCGAGTTACGCCCTATCCTCAATCTAAGGATGTTTTAATTTAATTGGACAAGTATTACTGTTCTACTATGGGTTAAAAGGGGGCTCCAGTCCTCTGCGTCTACCTGCTTCTCCCATAAGACCAATGTTAACTTTCAAAGTCCGTCCCTCTTCAGCGGGTTGCCCGAAATAGATTATTTATAGTTCGTTTTAAAGATCAAAAATATATCTAGCGATTTCAGTAAGCAGAATTTCGCTATCCTAAATAGTTCGCGAATAAAAAACGGTAAATATTTAATATTTTGGGATTTTATTGATCGATTAGTATTTGCGATATCGAAATTCTGCTTACTGAAATCGCTCGGTATATACTTGCTCTTTAAAATGAGCCATAAATCAACGATATCGAATAATCCGTTGAGGAGGAACGGGCTTTGAAAGTTAACATTGGCTTTATGGGAGAAGCAGGTAGACACGCGAGCAGTTTCGTGACTGGAGCGCCGCAAAAATGTCCTGTCAAACATATTGGGAACTGCGTGACCTAAAGTGTCGATCTATATCTATAATACGCTTAAGCTAATTTTGTAATTAGATCCCATCTTGCCAGTTGCGACGGTTGAAATTTAAAAACAGTTCGATCCCAAGAGAATTTAACTTAAAACTAAGTTTTCAGTAATGAAAGTACGACGATGCTCATTTATTGTAAGGAGATGACTATGGTATAGCTAGTAAACAAAGGGTTGAGAGGAAAGCTACCCCTCCCCCCTCCAAAAGGGGAAATTCGCCCCTCCTCTATTTATTGATGCAGAAATCCAAAAATCTATCAATCAAGCGTAATGGTGTTTATCGGAATAGCTGTGATAAAACCTTACAATAAAAACAAATAAAATTACTTTGTCAAATAGCACAAGTAAGGAAATTTTGTGGTGTGGTAAATTTCCTCCTCACCACCTTGTTTACGAGTTGGTTTTAAAGTCATCTCCGTCCACAGTGCATAACAAATACCTTAAATAAGTAAGATTACGATGGATAACATGAGGATTGCTTACTGTGTAGCGATCAGAAATTAACTAAACGATTCCACGGCAAACTAAAATGTAGTCAAAAGATTATAAGAATTAGGAAAATCAAAACTTAAGGTTGTGCTTTACTGGTCAACAATAATACCAACAACATAATATTTTAATTATTTGTAACATTTAATTAACCAAGCTAATAAGGTTCTTCATTTTTTAAACGGTCGGTCACGTTAGAAAATTAATTAAACTACGTTGATATCAATACTGCAGTGCATTGAGGTAATTCCTACTCAGTTCCTGCCAGTTTTAAAATAAGCGTCACTCACTTCCGACCACACAGCTACGATGAAATAATTCTACTAATTAATCAGACGTAGATGGAAGGACCGGTTCCAAAAGAACAACAGGTGTAGATGATCTGTCAGCCCTCAGGCCGTGGCTAACAATGGTCACCTGACCCTGCCCTGACCTCTCCACTGCCTACCAGATTATAGGTTTGTTAACACTGAATAACGTGATGTTCATATTGTGGCCCGCGGACATAGATATGTGCGCTGTAACGTAGCTATGATCTCTCTGCGGGTTGTACCGTTCTAGGCATCAGATAATTTTGAAATACTGTTTACAAAAGATAGATGATTATTTGTGTTTGTTGGAATGTGGAGATAAATACTTAAGGGTCACGAACCACACAAGATCGAATTACAGTTTTACAAAAGCGGTTCTCAACTGTATTTGATTGGTGTTCGTGACTTCCTGGCATATAGCAGTGTAATTGCCTTCTGTACAACTTTGTATTCTCGTTATCTCTACACAATGTGTTTATATCTTATTTTCCCACTAAATACATTAGGTTAAATATCAATAAAGTTGTCTTAACCTAAACCAAAAGTGTACTATTAGGTATTAATATTATGTAAATTAATGACTCTACATTCTTACTATATTCAGATGTTCATCTACAACAAACGAGAAATCAACATTCATTTAAAATCAATTTTCAACATAGAATCGATTTATTTTCCAGTAAACAGTACATCCAATAAAAGCAGGAGGTCAGAGCCACTAGTCTACATAAGATTTCTCATTGAAGCTTTCAAGGTCTGTGGGATAGACTGAGATGGTTTAAGGTAGTTCTAGCCTACCATTTAAATTACATAAAATTCGGAATGTGTCATAATTATCAAACACTGTTTATTGACGGAGCGAGAGGCTCAACACAGTTTAAAATAAACGGTATCAGGAAACTGACATATACTTTCTCCCTTTTAGCACAACTTTAATGAATAAATTACGTTTTATTTACTAAATATAGAATACAAAGCACGGTCGAATGTACAGAACATCTTATAAACAAGTTGTTTTAAAAAACATCCACCCAAATCCCTGCTTTGGAGGCACTACAGAATCCATTGCTACACTCGTGGTTTTAAGAGGGGAAATGCCCCCTATTCCCCCCCCCCGGGTTATTAAGGGGCAACATATTTCGAATTAACTCAGTTGGTCAATGCTAAATTGACAAGCATATCAAGTTTGTATGAAATTGATTAGTAAATAAGAGAGAAATAGTAATTTTTGTATTCCCCATAAGAATAACATTGGACAACGTACTGCGTTTACCGCTAAATGAAAATTTCAATTTTCTCCGAAACCAGCAATCGTAGAATAGTAATTTAAAATACTAAATTATTTAGTTTTTTGTGCTATTTTTAATGGTGAATAGTAATATTTTTTTTATTTATTTTTTTATGATGAATCCAAAAAACTGAATTTTGGATGTTTTAAGTCCTGTAACTTCTGAACCCGACTTTTTACAGGAATGCGGGTGGTGTCATTTTGTTGTAAAACTAAAGTTTTACAAACTACTAAAGTTTAATCAAAATCGTTTCAGCCGATTTTGAGAAATTTTGATTTTTCATGTTTTTTGGCGGTTTTTGGGGGATAATTACCCTTAAAAATCAAAAATTCAAAAAAATGAAAAAACACCTGGAGATATCGTGGATTAGTACCTACATACCAAATTTCATCAAAATCTGCCCATTGGTTAGGGCTCTAGCTCTGTACACATCCACACAGACACACACACACACACACACACACACACACACACACACACACACACACACACACACACACACACACACACACACACACACACACACAGACAGACAGATATCACGTAAAAACCACTTTTTGGGTTCAGGGAGCACCAAAACGAATATTTCCACTAACAACTCGAATTCGAAAATTTTGACGAAAACAATACTTTCTCCATATACTATGTATAGGGGGAGAAAGTAAAAAGTAGATAAGATTTTACAAAACATTATTTTCAATTAATTAACGCTAAGCTAATAAATATTTAAAAACCGTTCCGCTAACAGTTTTTTTCTCACCAAATTAGGCTAATCGCTTTTGATGGTGTCCAAATCTTCCGTCAGCTTCCTGACCTGTCCCACATTTCTGCTCGATTAAGCGGCAAAAATCATTAGCGGGTTTTGGATAAATTCCAACCAAGTTTCTCTCTTTCTTCCAGAGAACACTCGATTAATTATTTTTTTCAAACCTCTCCACATTTTTAGGAGAGTTCTTTAATTATTTCTGGAAACACCGCCTGGCATTTCTACTATTCCATTTGATGGGTACACCGAAACTGGCTTTTATTTACTCCCAGACACAATTCGGAATTTGTTTCTTCATTGAAATTCCATTAAATATTTCTCAACGCTTAGCTGCAGATCAAACTTAAAAACTCTTTCCAGTCAGGTCGGTGTTTAACTTATAGGTTATTTATTGTCATACATAACATCTTACTCCAGATCAGTGTCCTTGATACAATAACAAATTTTTACAGATAAAAAATTGAAATCACAATAATTTAGTATTTAGGGACTATACACATCTTACGTAACGCACTTACGTAATATGTGTATTATGTAAGTATACATATATACTTACGTAATATGAGAGGGGCGAGGGGGCATGAAATAGCGTTATGCTGCGTTATGTGGGGGAGGGGAGGTTTGATCAACGTTTCGTAACTCGCAAGTGTTAACCCTAAGAGCTGGCGCATTCCCGTATCTATTGATACTGTTATAAACCTTTCAAAATAAAAATAAATAATCAAATTGTTATCTAAATCAAAGTTACAGTTAGTTATATAAAAAATACTTCCGTCATACTATTTTAATAACAGTTACACTAAAAATAAATGAAAAAAATGTTTTGAGTAAGTTCTGTATTGCTTTAAAACGATATTTTGTGTTGTTTTAGAGTGTAAAATCATGACTTGATACAGTATTGCGCACGCAATTCCACCCACGTCTTCAGTTTGTTATAGTTGTTTTGTATTTGTATTAGTTATAAATTAAATTTGTTACGTTTTGGCTGAGATAGTTAATTTTGTTGTTTACATTACTGTATTAGAAACAGTCTTGTTGGTTGAGTAGCCTAAATTTTGCTTTGAAATAGGTAATTAAAAAATGTTGTTAAAAAAGTCATTTAAAGTTTTATGACTCTTTGAAATCCATATTCCAAATTGCTAATAAAACTATGTTTAAGGGTTTGAGCTGTTTTTAAGCCTACTACAATTGAGTTACGTAACACATGGGGGGGTATGCTTAAGCGTTATGGTGCGTTACGTGGGTGAGGGGGGGTCTGAAATGACGAAATAATGTTTTACGTAATATGTGTATGTACATAACAAACTAACCATTAACAAAGAAATTGATACAGTAATCACCCAAGACTCTGTAACCGAGTAAAACGAAACCCTTCAGATCGTTACATAATTTTAAACTCTTATAAAATGAAGACTTAAAAAAATTGTAGGATTGATAGGGTATGAATAATAACATTGGACAACTTACTGCAATATATTCACGTTTGCTGCTACTAAAATATCATTTTTTAATTTTCTCCTCAGCCATTAGTCGTAGAATAACAACATAAAACACTAAATGCATAGTCTGTTAGGCTCTGTTTAATGGCGATAAGCGCATTTACTAAACAATTATTGTTTTACAAAATAAAAACCTGATATTTCGACCTTAAAAACCCTACAATATTTGACCTCAAATTTTTCAGAGGTGCGAAGGATGTTGTTTTTTGTTTTGATCCAAGCAATATAAATTCCCAAATTTTAATAAAAATCAAAATTTTATACTTAGGCCCTATTTTTTTTATTTTTACTTTTTTAACGGTTTTTGTGGGATAAATATCCTTCAAAATAAAAATAAGAAATCCTGGAAATAACGTGGACTAGTTCCTACATACTACTCAAATAACAGTACCTATCTACATTATATTTAAAAACCAGGTAATTTGTGTCGTCTGTACACATCCTCATCGACAGACAGTGGTCACCTCAAAAAAATAATTTCTATCAGGGAAAATAAAAACAAATATTTTTACCGATCCTTCAAATTCTAAAAATTTACGAAAACAATACTTTCTTCATATACATTCTTCATATGTTCAGGGTATGAAAGTAAAAATTTAAGACCTTTGCTAAAAAATTAAGACCTTTTTAACATCCGAATTTACGGTTCATAATAACAGTGAAGTTTTCCATCCAAAATCGCCCTAGTGATAATAAATATGTCGATGTAATTAAATCACACAATGACGTTGCGTGTTGCAGACGATAGACCTATCCAAAGAAAAGGAGGCAGTGGCGAAAATGTAGCCTCAAGAGGTGAAAATAAATCAGGAAGACGTGAATTATCGTGGCAACATTAGAATACATTAGTCGGCCGTGAGGCCGGTAGCCATGGCATGCTGATGATGGAGCGGCGGATTGAGACGAATTGCGCTCCACCGAGACCCTCAATCTACTGCAGCCTCAACCAGGTCAGGATATCGGGTTACAAACATGTTCTGATTATTGTATCTAGGATGTATCCGATATGCATTTTTTCTGACACGGGATGCAATTAAATACCCCCGTCGCAGAAAACCTGCGTACTCAGCGAATGTCCATTGCATATATATATATATATATATATATATATATATATATATATATATATATATATATATATATATATATGTATGTATATATATATATACATATATATGTCTCACTACTGCATAAAGCCACCAAGTTTCACAAAAATACATTCATAAACAAGTGATATATCACATTTTATATATTCTCCTTGAGAATAACATTAGGGTTGAGGACGCAGGTTTGCTGCGACAAGGAAGATAAGTAAAGTGTTTTTTTGCAACTATCAATACCAAGTTATATTAATTTAGGTTGATATTTAGCGAGATATACACCTTTACTTATTCTCCATATGAATAACATGGGGGCCGAGTATGCAGGTTTGCTGCTAAGGGGACTATCAACAAAAAAAATTGTTTTTTGTGCTACTATCAATAAACCACAACTAGTTGAAGCTACATACCAAGTTTCATTAATATGCATTCATAAATAATCGAGATATGAAATTTCATTTATTCTCCATAAGGATAAAATTGGACAACGTACTGTGTTTAGCACTTTGAATATCTATGCAACGGTTGGACGTAGAAAAACAATTTAAACTCCAAAATGTTTGTTTTGTTGAGCTAGGCGTATTGATAAAAAAGTTGTTAGTAAAATTACCTGAGAAAAACCTTTTTCCTATAAGATTAACAAGGGACATGTTTTTTTATATTTTCTCCGCAGCTTAACCTAGGTTAATGATTCAAAATAGGCCTCTTAAATTATTTTTTTTAAGCTCTATAAAATGGCTATAACCAAAATTGAGTGTTTTTAACATTTTGACGTAAAAATGGTAAAAAAATGATTTTTGGAAAATTGTAAACCCCCATAAAACCCCCTTCCCATAGTCCGATCGAACTGGTTTTCGAACTTAGTCATAAATGTTCCTCTCCACATTTGTGCTAAATTTCATCAAAATCGGGTGATTCTTTCAAAATTTATCGACGTAACGTACACACACACACACACACACACACACACACACACACACACACACACACACACACACACACACACACACACACACACACACACACACACACATATATATAAATATTTGAACGAATAGTATTTTTGGCATCTGGGGACCTCAAAACGAAAAGTTATCATGATCTCGGGCTTAAGTCTTACCATGCCACCTAAGGTAATAGCTTCTTCCCTATAGGGGGAATTCGCTAAAACATCTTATAACGATTCAAAATATGTTTACACCTATATTTTGACTTGCTACAAGATGGTAATTTAACATGCACGATGACTAGGTAATAGACAACGCTCTGTCACACGGATCAACATCATGTCCGATGAGAGAAGACTCATAAATCAAAAACGGTCACTTCTGTCATACTTGTTAGGTCTGATCACGTCTAAATTGGTATTAAATCCAATGTCGTTAGTGGCTTACAGGGGCTATAGCCCCTAACATATGGTTTTTGTGTAAGTGGATAATCACAGCTGATCAGTTCATTTTGTTTATTAATAAAAACACTGTAGTGATATTTCCATAAGAAAATAATTGGATCTTTGAAGTCCAGTGGGCGTAGCCCACATAATTTTTGACATTATTGATATTTTTCCCACCGTTCTTGGCCCTGAAGCTTTAAAATGAATCGTCATAACCTAACTTAACTTCTTCCTAGCTCAAGGTATTTCGTGGGGACAGATTCGCTTACTGAATTAAATATATGGATAACTAGTAACAGAAATTTGAAATCTTTAATTATTGTTTGTCAAGGGTGTGTTTTGTCGGTTCTCCATTCGCCCTTAATCCTTAATCAGAGCCAATTATTGAGATATTATTTTGAAGATTATCTTCACCGACAAATGCGAAAATAAACAAACAATTCATACCCAATTCACATTATAACGATGAGTTCAGAAGCAGCACGCTGCCGTGAGAGGAGGAATCTTAAAAATAATGAAAACTTACGTGTTATAAAATTATTTTGGATATTGGAAAACATTTTATTTGTTATCTATTACTATTCTTCCTGTTCTATGTATCTGCAATGTTGGGGTAGCATAGTGTTGCGCATTGTAAAGTTTAGGATGAGGTTCAGTCAGGAGTGAAAATACATATGAGGGTATAGAAGGTGACAACACTACATCATTATATGAAAAACAATCTTCTCCAGTGTAAAATATCCACAAGACAACGTACTGAGTTTTTTCAATTTACATTTTCTTCAATAACTTGACAAAGTTTGTGCTGGAATGATGAAGGAAGGCTTTAAATTATCGAATTTTTATGTTTTACTAACTTTATGCGTTAATTTTAGACTTAAATAGGTGTTATCTTACCTCCGTCAATAGGCAAAATGTGTCAAATAAAATTACTCTGACATGTTTCGTTGCAAGCGCAACATTGTCAAGGCTTGCAACTATTATTTAAGTCTTTAATATAGTCCAGGGGCCTCAACATAATTTTAAATTGAGACTTTGTAATTTTCTGGGCCCAAAACACCAAAATTTGATTATTCAAAACCACAAGTGCGGGTAATGCTAATAGCTCACTTTTCAACAAAAAATAATATGTTAAAATAATGGCACCTTCTCAGCAACAATTTCAACCAACTGAAAACAGGTGTTTCAATTTGTAAGCTGCGCATGGGAATTTGCGGTAGGTTTTTATTTATTGGTAACTTACACAAATTTAAAAAAAATGTATGTCTCAAGTTGCTGAATTACTTTCTTATGCGAACCACAAAATCTAAACAAACCAAAATCAACAATCAGTCTTTAGGAAATACTAAAACAACTCAAGATACAAGCTCGAAATTAACTCATCATCACTAAACTATCCATTTAGCTCAGCATCGCTGCCAGGCCAGTCTGTAATCAGCAGCTATAACCCTATAACCATAGTGGCAACTATCTCTGCTAGCTAGGCAAACTATCACCACATCTTCACTAGTAGCTGCTTGGCGAATTTAATAACCGCATTTCTATTCCACAGAAATGTTTAAACCATTTTGATACACCGTATGTGTTTGCCTGGTTTTACTTAGCCTTAAAAAACATTCGGTTGATGTAAGAAAACGTTACCACTGGACGAAGAGGACTTGATGGCCGTCTAGTAAACAAAGGGCAGAGGGGAAAGACCACTGTTCAAAGATCTTTTAATTAGAAAACCAACCAAGGAAGAAACTGTCAATGAAACGTAATGATCTTAAACGATTATCTTGAAATATTGATATTAAAAACAAATCAAATCATTTTGTCCAGTGGCATTAGGAATGATTGTAGTGGGGATAGATTTATCCTAACTCCTGTAATGACTCCTAACTGTTTACTAGTTGGTCATCAAGCTATCTCTGTACAGTATAACAACCCATGTGCTGATTACGCTTAAAACACTTTTTTTAGCAAGTTGAACTTGTCCCTGTAAGATGGTGCCACCAATACGTTAAAAAATAAATATGATAGAATCACCCATTCAACTACAATTTGTATGGCTTTAAATAATTATTTGTTTATTTTTAGCATACAATGATGAAAGTAATCTGCAAAATATTGCGTAAATTATTGGTTTTGATAATGTATTACGGGAGATATGTTTTTAGGGGTCCAAAAAACACCCTTGAGAAATAATATAGAGATTGTTTGCTCCAGAGAGATTCTGGTGATCACATTTCCCTTCGACAAGCGAGTTGCTCTGACTAATGTTACGACCTTACATCAGCGAGCAGTAATCGCTCAGTATGCTGATTCCAGCACCCGTTCGTGCAGATTCATCATCCCCCACCTCACGAGTCGCTCATTCCCCATTAGTGAGCAGGACATCAATCTTTCTTGACCAGCTCGTACGTCTTTGGGTCGAAATAACTTTACCTTGGACTTGGATGACCGTATTAATGTCTGTAGCTTTATTAAGGTCGATCGTCTATGACACTTATAGTTTGTGTGTTTAATATAATTTAAGGTTTAATGTGGGTATTAACAATATACACTCGCATCTATGTTCGCTAAAATACTAAAGAGGTACAATATATTTTAATACATTTAAATACTTCTTACTATCATTGTAAAATCGACGTAAGGCTCTATAGCTATTATATTACAAGCATTAATACTTAAACTGAGTTTAAAATGTTATTTACACATCAATCTAATTGAACACCCAATGTTTAAGCTTAATAATAAACTAAAAATGGTAAATTCGCTAAGGGGGGGAAGGGGGTTAATTAACTTGAGTTCTTCTTATTTTTTGTTAAGATTAAGAGACTAAATAGTATATATCAGAGGTGAAAGCAATCATTTAAAATTTAACTTTTTTTCTACAACTTCTTAGTATTATAAACGATTATTTATTTATTCTAGAGGCTAAATCATTTTAAAATTTGGTTACATACCTTTTTTCGAAGACAGTTCAAATTTTAACATTTAACAACTATTTTCATATAAATAACAGTTCAGGGGCTAAAATGGTTACAAATTATAATACTAAATTATTTACTAGGGAAGTATATTGTTCTAAGCCAATTTGGCATATATTTAATACCAATTCAATCACATACGAGCGATTAATTTTAGGAGCCTAGCAGCAAAACTCCCCTTCAGCAAACTTTCTTTCAGGAGATGTAATTAACTCTAGAAAGAAATAGTTCCAAACATTACCGACACATATACACGCGTTACCTATGAATGACGTTTAGATAAATAACCAAGACCTCTTGACACCAGTCAAAATAGAGCTATTCATTGTAATGTTGACAGACCAATAATTTGTAGGCACACAGCGGTCGCTAAGCACACCGCATTAAAACTTTCTCCGCGAGATGATGGATGACAATGAACGTACCCCTACTGTCCGGTGGCTCTGTCCGGTGGTAATTGTTTGTTAATCGCCTCGTTGATCTATCACACCATCACATCTCCAGTAGGAGCTAACTGTACCACCACTGTGACGTAGGGGGTCGTTATTAGTTACAACATGAGGCACAAGCTACTTGCGCGGGCCACCGGGTCGAACAGTACCCCAAGGTTGATGTATATCTTGTCGTACAAATGCGAGCGGTTTCCTCTGACAAATTACAAAATTAGACGTTCGAGCGACTCCCGACCTAGAGCACTACGCCGACCCATCGTTCAAGTCTCCTGTCCGACCGGCCGACTCATCAGCGGGCGGCACTTTTAATCAGCGCTGGAATGGCTTTGTTCTAGGGAAATTTAAAGATCGATAAACTGGAATGTTTATTGGAGTTTGGACGGGAATTATTCTTTTGGGTGGAAGGTTTTCCATATAGTATGAATGAAGAAAGTCAGTAGATTTTAATAACATATTCAAAGACCAAAAAAGTTGTAGATTTATATTAAAAGTACATTTTAGAGCTAGCTGCCACCCTCTTTAAAAACTTAAAGTAATGCCTTTGATAAGCATGTACATTATTACACTTTTTTTCTCATTTAAATGTCAACTTTTCTCAATTTAAAACCCAACACTCTTACAATACCCGTAATATTAATCTTTTCAACCAATCGATTCTCAATCTAACCCTTTTTTTAAAAAACAACATTTGTATGGCTATTTTCCTCTATAATTAAAGACCAAATTTCCTCAAATATTTTACGCCATATAAATTTCAGAAATGTATTAAAGATATTTTGGATAATAAATCTTACTACACTTTAGCCATCTGACTTCTGAACAGACCTTTTATTTGCATCACACTTGGTTCCCTAGAAAATTTGCAACCATAACTGTTACATTAATATAATTTAGCCTAGACATTTTTAGTTAGGACGATGTACCTGTTTGAGATTTCTGTTTGTAATGTACACAGATATTTATGTGCAAATAAAGTACTCATGAATTAATTAAACGTAATTATGAGGCAAGCTAATTAGCTTATACAGTGTTCGTAAAGCTTTTACTTAATTAGTTTCTGTTAGAGAGAAACAAAAACTTTGGTAGATAAATGTAACGTTGTAAATATTATTGGTTGCGTGATATTAAAAAAGTTATTCTATATACCAATACTAACCAACAACATAATAACATAATACCGGCAAATCAATGAAAATTGGCCTTGGTGTCTTTGAAGTATCGGACAAATTCTTAATCGAAATGTAAACTTTCAGAATTTCACCACACTTTCTAGATGAACTAATGAAATGCTTATTTTTTAGAAATGCCACAAATGACGTTTTTGGTGTACATACGTAATAGCTTTAGTGTGGCATGATAATTGACTATAGATTCTAAATAGTGACGTTTATGACAACTAGAAAATCATTATTATTCTAAGGTAGGGAAAAGCAGAAGTACAATACAAATTAATAAAAGTCAAATAATCGAGTCAATCGAGAATATTCGAAAAGAGAAAAATACTTTGTCGTCTCTCATCACTTGTTTACATTTTCACGTGAGAGATAAGGTCAAAGTTCACCAAACTGCCAAACTGACGGCGGGGAGTCGCTTCTTCCGCGGTATCGACAGTGTTACAATGATCGTCAGACGCATCCGAGGCTTCCCCGGGTCAAGGCCCAGTGGGAAGTCTCGGGCGTTGGCGAAATAGAGACATTCCGCCGAGCGGACACCCTTAATGGAAATTTACGGCAAATTTATGCCCCATACCTTTGTGGTTCCCGAGAAAACCCCATATCAGACATAATGAGGCAGGCGGGAGTCCGCGTCGAATATATCGCCGAACAGGAGGCCCTGGGCCTGGGAGCTCCTCGATCTTAGGAGGTTAAATTGTCTACTTACAAGACAACAAGAAAACTGCCATCCGATTATTCCAGGTGTGGTTACTGGTTTTTATAATATGCAATTGTGTAAGGAGAGAATAAGGAAAGTCGTTTATTTCTGTCTGCGTAGGTTTTTGAAGCTATCGTACAACATAGGCGACTGAAACCTAAAACTTGTATAGCAAATTAGATGGCAAAGAACTCAGCGGAGCCTGATTTGAGTTGTTTACCCTTTTTCCCTTAAATCCAAATACACAAAAATAAAACATTATGGGCTATAGAAACCTGCAAGCCACTATATAATGTTGTTTTACAATAATAAAATACAAATTAATAACCTGTTATATTTGTTTGGTGAAAATATATTTTCACTTGTGTGTATATTTATGTAAGTAGAACAAATTGCTTATAAGTAACACTTTAAAGTTTCAAGGGAAACCCTTCAGCGTGTATCAAAATCGAGGTACTGTACAAGGAGTCTGAGTCAAGTAAAAATCGGCATATCTACTGGATCATTTGTACAAAAATCGTATTGGTTGGACCTCGAATTTAGTATTCATGGAATAAGTAAATAATCGTGGAAACAAATGTATTTTGGATAGACTGAAACACAAAATGAATATTCAACGCCTTTCTCGGAAAAACTTTTTTTAATCAACTAATTTGTATGGGGTCTAAAATGTGTTTTTATTGTATTAAGAAAACATTTGTCAATACATCCATACAAATCTTTTACTTTTATTCACACTAACTTACTATTTAACTTCTGACGTGTGTGGTCATTATGTTGTCAGTTTTTTACACTGTTTCTCAAATTGTATCGTATAATCATAAATTATAGAAAACTATCGTTGACCCGTTTTAAAACCGACACAATTGTTCCATATCGTAACTTATAATACCCCCATCGCAGCAAACCTGCATACTCAGCGAATTTCCAATGGAGATATACTACATAAAGCCACCGACCAAGTTTCATAAAAATATATCCACAAATAAGCGGTATATACAATTTGTATTATTCTCCATAAGAATAACATTGGGGCTGAGTACGCAGGTTTGCTGCAACAAGGAACACAAAAAATGGGTTTTTATGCTAATATCAATATAACTCAACTAGGTGAAGTCGTATACCAGTTGTTTATTCATTTATGTTCATTATTAAGGGAGACATAGCATTTAATTATTCTCCATAAGAATAACTTGGGGGCTGAGTACACAGCAGGTTCACTGCTACGGGAGCCTTTGGAAAAAAATCATTTGTTGAGCAAATATCAATAGACCACAACCAGATGAAACCGTATTCCAAGTTTCGTCATTATACGTTCATAAATAAGCAAGATATAAAATTTGTCTTTTACTCCATAAGAATAACATTAGACAACGTACTGTGTTTAGCACTTTCAATATCTCGGTAACCATTTGACGTAGAGGAATGATCAAAATACCAAATTGTGTTTTTAAGCTGAATCCAAAGGTAAAAATTAAAATTTGACTTTTTCAAAAATTATATGTAACAAATTTTAAATACCCCCGTCGCAGCAAACCTGCATACTCAGCGAATTTCCAATGGAGATCTAAATGTCTTAATACTACATAAAGCCACTTACCAAGTTTCATTAAAATATATTCACAACTAAGCGATATATACAATTTTAATTATTCTCCATAAGAATAACATTGGGGCTGAGTACGCAGGTTTGCTGCAAAAAGGAACACAAAAAATGGGTTTTTATGCTAATATCAATATAACTCAACTAGGTGAAGTCGTATACCAGTTTTGTATTCATTTATGTTCATAATTAAGGGAGACAGAGCATTTAATTATTATCCATAAGAATAACATGGGGGCTGAGTACGCAGGTTTGCTGCTACGGGAGAATTATGCAAAAACAATTTTTTTGAGCAAATATCAATAGACTTCAATGAGATGAAGCTATATACCAAGTTTCGTCAGTATACGTTCATAAATAAGCGAGATAAAAAAATTTTCTTTTCCTCCATAAGAATAACATTAGACAACGTACTGTGTTTAGCACTTTCAATATCTTGGTAACCAATTGACGTAGAGGAATGATCGAAATACCAAATTGTGTGTTTTTTTAAGCTGAATCCAATGGTCAAAACTAAAATTTGACTTTTTCAAAAATTATATGTAAAAAATTCAAAAAACCCATTTTTGGGGTACAAAACCCCCCAAAATACCCCTTCGGATAGGTCGATCTGTCTGGTTTTCGAACTTAAAGTCATAAATGCTGCTTTACATGTTTTTACCAAATTTCGTCAAAATCGGATAATTTTTACGAGAGTAATCGTGCTCACGGACACTTATATATATATATATATATATATATATATATATATATATATATATATAAATCTCACTATCTATTCAGCTGCCGTACGAATTTAGGTTAAGTAGCTGCCACCTCAAAGGTTAGAGTATATTTAAGTTTTAACGTGTATCTCTACTCAAAATTACTTTATTAATATAACTATTAACTTATTTTCATAATTTTTTTATTATAACTATGTGTATTAAAACTCATGTAATTTGACTGCCCTAAGTTTACATTTGATTCGGCGCACCATGTATGTCTAGCAGCTAAATGACTGCCAGCAGTAATACTTCATAAATATTTCGCGTTATTTAGCTGCCACCACTGTTGCCAATTCGTCTTGACGATCTTCCTTGAACAGTTATTAAGATAGTGGTCATAATTAGCTCTCCTCTCACTGCTTTAACGTGTATTAATGTATTAATCATGGACGATGCGTAAAATGATGTTAAAATATGTAATTGTAAATAAATACAAATTAAGGCATAATTTAAATCATGAATGGTATGACCAACGCACAATTTTATTTGATTATTGACACGGTATAAAATGAAAACATCTGTAATAAATATATCATTTGATATTGTCCTTTTAATTCACACTTGTGGATTAATTTGTACGTAGTATTCACCAATTAATGCTAATGTATTATTTCATTACTTAAATCTCCGAACTGTTAGCTTTGTCAAAAGCTCTGGAATTGCAGCACAAAACGTCTGTCGTTATCGAAGTAGTAAGGCACTGACACATTTCATTGCATCATGAACAATCACAGGTCCAATGATAATATAAAACATTTTATTTGTCATTTTATATAGACGTGTTTAAAATTTTGAATTATATACATCATAACAACAAAGTGAGTTGCGTGAGTGGCTTGTTTACGTCAAACACCGATAACGAAACGGTCGGTAAGCGAGAAGTCGGACCATCCAAAGTTGGATTATTGTAGTTCTACTATAATTATATTCTCTTCTTATAAAACCAATCTAGGTACAAATAATGTATAACGGTAACAAAATCATGTTTTTAACTTATCAAAATCAAAATTTCTCAGTTATTTATAATTCTAGAGCTAATATATTCATATCATTGTTTTTTAGACAACATGACACAGCTTTTTATCCTTACAGTTGTTTCCTAAATATTGCCGTTTTAATGATATAGCTTTGAAAAAAACAAAAATGGCCGCCATTTTGAAATGGTACTAAGTAGGAACTTGATATTGCATTCAAAAATAGGTCGTATTAGATGTAATAAATGTATACCAAGTTTGAATTTGGTATCTTCAGATGAAAGTTTTTTCTGACACGTATATTTTCAACAGATAAGTCAAATATATGGTCTTGCCTTAATTAAGGCAGAATAGTGAGAATAGTGAGAGTGGTACAAATTAGCTCGTGCATATTTGTAATGTTGGGATAGGTATTCAGAAATAACTTAATTTATGCCAATTTTTCACCTTGGTTTATCATGGTCTGATTCGCTCAGGGATTCACATTTGTATACACTTGTTAAAAATTTGTTATACAAAATAGCCGATATTCTTGCCAAAAATGTGAAAATTGTAGTTTTAACGTTTGACGTTTAATATAGATCACAAATTGTAATCATATTTAATTATGTATGTACTTTAATGTAAATGTAACTTACTCGTTCTCCAATTTATCCGTGATCCATCTACTGGTCTAGTTAATTTATCACAAGCAGGGTAGTATAGGAAAAATACAGTTAATTATTTTTTTATTCGGATGTAGTTTTTTCCTCTAACGTTTTAATTTAAATCATCTGGTGTTTTAAAAATCTGTAATGTTCTTGTATGTATAACAATAATTTAATGAGAAATCCAAATACATATCTACCAGATTTTACGAATATTTACCGAACGTTTCCTAATTACCGAATCCGCTAGTTAATTAACTAATTGTAGTAATAAAATTACAGTTCAGACATCTAATATCTGTAAATCATTATAATCAATATCTTAGATTTAGTAAAAGTGAATCATTGCACGTATGTTTTCCCATTATTTATATATGAAATTTCCTCGGGAGTTTTTTCATTGCTATGTGTCCATTTTTTGCATTAATCAAAAGTGACACTCCCTCCATGACGACTTGCTGCTCGACCCATGGCCCCTCTCCATCACGAATTTTACACAAAGGTAGATCTTGAACCCATGTAACATTTAGGCCTATTCACTTCCTTAAAATTCCCTCGGACTGCGCCCCGTGCAGTCCTAAGTTAAATGTTTGCATTTGAGAAGAAAGTAAACATTCAGAAACTGTAATGCGAACAGCTGAGGTCACTTACATTTGACAGCTTCATCATCATCATCAAAAGGGGCGGACTTAGGTCCCAAGGCACATCAGCCACACTGGGCTTATTGCGCACCCCCGAAAAGAAGAAATGAGAAGGTATCAGTACTCCTCCAGGTTCAAGAGCCTGATGAACTGCATCATCCTGTCGACGAGCTCCTCAGGAGGCAGGTATCCACCCCTGACCATAGATCCCAGAGTTGAAGCCCTTACCTCCCTAAGCTCATCGCAATCGAAGAGCAGATGGTCTGCAGTCTCCTCGTACTGCCCACATTTCCTGCATGCAGGGTCACCATTGAAAACGCCCATCCGAAAGAGGTGTTTCCTTAGGTGACCATGGCCCGTAATCATACCTGTGATCCGCCTAATTTCCAGCCTACTGAGACCCAGGAGATTTCTTGTGACCTGCTGGGATGGTCCCCGGAGGTTGAGCTTGCTGACCCTATGAAGAGGGAGCTTTACCCATCTCCTTCTGTGACGATCCCGAGCCGAAGCACCGATCACCTGCGAAGCACAAGAACGAGATATCCCACAAAAAGGGGGGGACCCATGGGAACCAGGGAGACAGCCGCGTTAGCCTGCCTGTCCGCCACCTCATTACCCACGATCCCAGAGTGACCAGGCACCCAACAAAGAGTAATGGTACCCACCATTTGACAGCTTAAAGAGCAGAAGCAAGCACAGCTGTTTCAAGCTAACTTACCTTTCTAACCCGTGCGAAGAACGGGTACATTCTACTAGTACTCAATATGTACAAAAAAAACTGGCACTGCTAAAACAAAATGTAATAACTTCAACTAATTTTACATTTTTATCTTTGCGGCATGGGATGAAATGTTTTCAACAAAACTTATAGATAATTTAATAATTAGCTTTAAAACTATAGGTATAGTGAGGATATTTGTTAACATGATGGCTTCTTAGAGAGCGAACACCGCACCACCGCGCCGGTCTAAGCATCGCCGCGTATTGCGTTGTGACCATAGAGTAGGTGTGGGTGTGTTAATAAAGTTTGTCAATAAAGTTCTATGGTGGTGACTCAGGCGCTTGTTTGTCTGCATGACTGCATGAGTCGGACTGCACATTTCTACTTTTTTGTTTAATGCCTCTCTACGTTGCTTTTTTAATGCTGTCTATGTTCATTAATAATATGTATCATCTTATAAGGTTTGTATTCATCGTTAATCGTGGGCCTTGTCAATTTATTGTTCAGTTGGCATTGAGCAGTTCGTTGGCATTTTGTGTTTCGTTATAACGTTTTATTTTTTGCACATAAATTCGGCTGTGTTGTGCCAAGTGCAGTTAAATGCTGATATTTGTGCTATTGTCATGGATTGTTGAACGAGGGGAAGTAGAAATTCTTCAGCCTGTTTCCCACGGTAAAGAGTAAACATAGACACGGGTGGACACGGGTGGTATTATCAATAAGGAGCCAACACATTGCGATTTACTTAAACCAGTCTATACTAGGTTACGTGCGCAACACTGTGCGAAGACACTGTGTCTCGAGTGTCGCGTATGTACCCTGTGTTTTTTTTAGCTGGGACACTGCGCGGACACTTTCTAAAGACACCTCCACACCTCGCAATTAATCAGTCCTCATAAGAAAATCTGGTTTTTAAACTTATTTATCAGTATATATAAATAAACGGTATCAGGAAACTGACACATACTTTCTCCCTTTTAGCCCAACTTTAATGAATAAATTACTTTTTATTTACTAAATATAGAATACAAAGCACGGTCGAATGTACAGAAAATCTTGTAAACAAGTTGTTTTAAAGAACATCCACCCAAATCCCTGCTTTGGAGGCACTACAGAATCCATAGCTACACTCGTGGTTTTAAGAGGGGAAATGCCCCCTATTCCCCCCCAGGGTTATTAAGGGGCAACATATTTCGAATTTCCTCTGTTGGCCAATACTAACTTGACAAACATATCAAGTTTGAATGAAATTTATCAGTAAATAAGAGAGAAATAGTAATTTTTTATTCCCCATAAGAATAACATGGGTACAACGTACTGCGTTTACCACAAAATGAAAATTTCAATTTTCTCAGAAACCAGCAATCGTAGAATAGTAATTAAAAATACTAAATTATTTAGTTTTTTGAGCTCTTTTTAATGGTGAATAGTAATATTTTTGTATGTTTATGTCTTTTTATGAAAAATCCAAAAAACTGAATTTTTGATGTTTTAAGTCCTGTAATTTCTGAACCCGAATTTTTAAAGGAATGCGGGTGGTGCCATTTTGTTGTAAAACTAAAGTTCTACAAACGACTAAAGTTTAATCAAAATCGTTTGAGCCGTTTTTGAGAAATTTGGATTTTTCATGTTTTTTGGCGGTTTTGGGGGGATAATTACCCTTAAAAATCAAAAATTCAAAAAAATGAAAAAAACGCCTGGAGATATCGTGGATTAGTACCTACATGCCAAATTTTATAAAAATCGGCCCATTGGTTAAGGCTCTAGCTCTGTAAACATCCACACAGACACACACACACTTACACACACACACACACACACACACACACACACACACACACACACACACACACACACACACACACACACACACACACACAGACACACACACACACACACACACACACACACACACACACACACGGACACACACACAAACACACACACACACACACACACAGACAGACATCACGTAAAAACCACTTTTTTGGTTTCAGGGAGTACCAAAACGAATATTTCCACTAACAACTCAAATTCGAAAATTTTGACGAAAACAATACTTTCTCCATATACTATGTATAAGGGGAGAAAGTAAAAAGATAGTTTATTCATAATATAAACAAATTAACAATCTTCTTACCAATGTAGGTTGCGCTAGCACAAAGAATACCAAAAAAATTATTTTAACTGTTGCTTTAAAGATGACTTCTTAGTATTATTAAGGAGTGTTTCATAGCCGTTATTGCAACTATTTATAATTTTGATTGATCTAGTTCTAATTATTTCCAGAAATCGTGAACAAAACTTGGGATTGTTCCTCTTGAACCAATGAGCAATCAAGTTACTTAAAAGTTTTCAAACTAGGCATTATCTGATAAAGTTTGTAGCACCTAAGCTAAACAGTCTTATCGACAATCTATATAAATAAAGCAGAGTTCTTGTCTGTGTGTGGATCGCCGTACGGCTAAACTATAAGGACTTAAGGCATGACATTTTCAGGGTAGGTTTCCTTTAGATTACAGCTATTGTACCTGACTCTCAGATTCCTCTAAATCCTCCAGGGCTACTCCCCGTGGGATATCCAAAATTCTAATGTTAATCAAATGAGACCATACGGTTATAGTTTTCTTAATCTATCCTTTCCTTCTTAAATCTAAGACCTTAATACTTAATCTTCTAAGGAGTATGTTTAATCTATGGTGGAATGTAGTCGAAGGAATCTATCAGGTCCCAGGTCTCAGTAGCACATGCAACCTCAGTGGCACATGTCCCTTCCGTATACAAACGGGCCTAGGGGTTGAGTCGGGTCGGCCGCGATTGTCACACTTCAGTGGTTTCTTTTAAGACCATAAACTTCTCTCTCATTGTTTATACTCGCGGGTGGTTTATGGTGGTGCTGATGACCACTACATCTCTGCCATTTGCCTTGTCTGGGAATTCGCCTTTTCTCACTGAACTGGCTAATAATTTGCAGCAGTGATATGTAATACAAAACGTACTGATTAGTATATCATTAACTCGAATGAAAACCATCACAATCATTGTTTAGTTAGTGGAATGTAAACAGACATTAGGAGAAAATAAAATAAAATACAGTACTTGATGCTCAAGCATAACATGAATAGCGGTTGCAGAAAATATTGAAAGTATCAGTCTCCATTATTAATTATACAACTTCGTAAGCCCTATAGGGAAATAAAGCATTATAGGGAAAATAATAAAAAACTAAAACATATTATTTTAGAGTCATAAGTACAACTATACTAAATATGAATGTACTATAAATTTATTTTGAAGTTTAACCCTTAAGTTTAAGTCATTTAACAGATTGTTCAGTAACTGTTTACTCTTGGGTCTTGGGTTCTATTTTATTAGTATGTTTTGATAAATAACGCTACAAAAATTGCAGATACGGATTTAGACGTTAAAAACATTATTGTTTACCATGTAATTACAATTAAAACGACGTTCTATCCGGTGGTATATCTCATACAGTTACCGAGATAGTGAGGGTTTTCCTACACGGCGCCGTCCGACCCTGACGCTGCGGTTAACTTGAGCGGACGGCTGTTCAAAGACCTGGTTGACATATCTTGGTAAACTATTCATATATTAACACTCTAAAATGTACCAACTAACTCGTGTACTAAGTTATTTTCATTAAAACGGGAAAAAACTCATATACTGATTACATTTTCCATAAAAATGTGTAACTTAAAGATTTTTTGATGTTTTATTATGTAGCTCTTTTATTAATCGAGATACGGGTTCAAACCTAATAACAGTTATTGTTGTACATATTGTTTTGAGTATAACAATGCTTAAACCAATGTTATATCTCATACTGTTCCCAAGATATCGTCATATTTGCGATTAGCAGCCGCCGCCATCTTTACCCCCCTCCACCATGTTGTCGACCACATAGGAAACTGACGACATGCATTTTTGCTATTACCTAGATCCATATTATATATCACAGTAATCAGCAAAAATATTGCGTTTTCATTTTATGCATGCTCAAACCCCCCTAGATCCTGTACAATTAAACTTATAACTTAGACGTTAACATATTTCAACAGGCCATAGTCAAGGAAAATAATCAAACTGCTCGAGTTGTTTTAAGTCCCACTATGTGAGCAATAAGAACATGCAGATGTATGATTTACTCCCAAATCATCGAGTGGTCTAACCTCTAGGTGTGAAATTACAGTGAAGCGGGCGCAATACGTTAAACTTATAACGTAGACGTTAACATACTGCAACAGTCAAGGAAAATAATCAAACTGCTCAAACTGCTTGTTTTAAGTCCAACTATATGAGAAATAAGAACATGCAAATGTATGATTTATTCCGTAAGCGCCAAGTAGGCCTAGTCTAAACGACCTCTCGGTGTTATGTCACAGTGAAGCGGGTAGGAAAGTATGCAGGCTCGGAAATATCGCGGGCCTCGAATGAGTACAGGAAATGATGATGGAAGATAAAAATCTTTGAACATCTGAAGGTGAGTCAGGCCAGATGTGTTTTGGCTGCCACATCCGCGGCAAAAATTTATAATCAGAATGCACATTCAACTTGACAGTGTTGCCACTTATGGGCTGCCGAGTCCACGGCATTTATTTATAGGAACATACTTCTGGTGTATCTTTTAAAATCAGCAGCGTTCCATGTGGTAGAATGGCAAACTACATTTTGTCATACACCTATCAAAAATACGTTATTTGGCTGCCACTTCAAATGCTCAAAATATGTTCCTGCCGGCTTCCTCTGTTGATATAACATGTGATGTGCAATTGGCGGCCAGATACGGCAGTCAAGTGCACCGGCCGCCAAATTCAATGCGGGTTCCACCATGAAAGGCAGCCGAGTGCCGTACGAGATTTATATATATATATATATATATATATATATATAGCTATATATATATATATATACAGTATCGAACGAATGGTGTTTTTGGGGTCTGGGGACCTCAAAACGAAAAGTTATCATGGTCCCGGGCCTAGGTCTTACCATGCCGACTACGGTAATAGCTTCTTCCCTATAGGGGAAATTCGCTAAAAACTGATTTTTGGGGTACAAAACCCCCCCAAAATACCCCTTCGGATGGAGCGATTTGGCTGGTTTTCGAACTTAAAGTCATAAACGTGTCTCTACATGTTTGTACCAAATTTCATCAAAATCTGATAATTTTTACGGGAGTTATCGTGCTCACGGACACACACAAACATATATATATATACATATATATACAGTTTCGAACAAATAGTGTTTTTGGGGTCTGGGGACCTCAAAACGAAAAGTTATCATGATCCCGGGCCTAGATCTTACCATGCCGACTACGGTAATAGCTTCTTCCCTATAGGGTAAATTCGCTAAACGGGTTTACTATAAGCACAATACACACTTGTGTAGCCCATTAAGGAATGGATTGATATGCTGCTCATAACACATGTTAAAGCTGTGCTTGTTATATCATAACAGCTGTTTGGTGTATAATCCTGTGTGGTGACGTGTAAGCACCTATTCAGAGTAAACTACTGAACATAGAGTATTCAGTGGTCAAATATAGACAAAGTGTAATCTAAACCGTTGAAAATCCTTTTGGGCTATTTTGCATACAAGCGTAAAAAGTCTGTCTTAAAAAGACACTTTAAAAATGTTGACACGTTATAATGCCCTATTTCAATAATAGGACTTTATTTAAATAACATTGATAAGTTATTTTCTACAGTTTAAAATGTATTACATACAATTCAAAATTAGCGTTTTATATATTCATTTGTAAAGATCAATTTTTAAGCCAACATATTTACTTCATAACCGATGAACAATATTTCTTTAGTTAAGCCCGTCATTTTTGACGGGCTAAAAACAGCTAGTTAAATATAAACAAGCGAATGCAGTTGTTTGGATTCGAGTAGTTTCCTTTCCTGATTATCCGGCTCATATAAACTAACAAGACTGTATATGAGTCGGGTATAAACAAGAACATTTCTCAAAATTAATTTAAACAACCATGACACTTGTCATCCTCAAACTCTCAGTAAATAAACTGAATCCACTCATCAACGTCTACTTACTCTATTTCACCGCCTAATACATGCGTAGCTGTCACTAAAACTACTCAGAATAGGCAATAACTCATTCGGCTAAACCACCTCATTTTAAGGTCAAAAATACAACCTCCCGTCGTTCACACTTCCCAAGTAATTTACACCTCAGTAAACAACCCGGGTAACAATGACGACATAATCCTAATCTAGGGGTCGCCGAGGGTCGAGCGCGGGAGTGTCAGGGAATTAATCGCAGAGGAGGGGATTAAAGAAATAAAACGGCTTCAGTCGAAATTAAAAGTGTCCGTGGCGGCGCGGGCGCGGTGGCGGCCCAACAAAGGCGTGATTGGTGGCGAGGCGTCGTTAGAGGTTAAATATATAACTCCGGCTACTTGAAAAAATACACAGGAAGGTGTGAGCCGCTTCTCGTTTATTTTTTTCGCTCTTCTGGGAGATGAGTTCATTAGGGTGTTCCGTAAATCTGAATAGTCGGGGAGTCGCGGGGAATCCCAATTTCAATCAGCAGCGCCCCCGCCCCCGCCCCCACCCCCTCCTTTCCCACCGTTTATCACCAGTTTTCAACACGGTGGTTAAATGTTTTTTGCTGTTACTGGTTTTTGAATTATACACCTATATGTTACTTCTTTTTTGTAACTAACGGTGAAGGATACTCCTCTTGGGGTTTTTGCATTTGTCTTTTTAATTATAACGAAAAATACATAAATATTTGAGGATACAAATTGTAAAACGAATTGTATTAAGAGGTATTCAAGCGATGAGATTTAACCGGAATAATAACCGTTATTTTAGTCGGTGTTTATGTTTTTATAAGTTAAATATTGTTGTAGATCAATATTTTATTGCTCAGCTTTAAATTCATCAACAATAACCCAGGAAAAAGCTTAGTCTCAAATTTAGCCACGTACACTTTTCCTATAGGGAATAAAAACAAACTTAAACAACACAAATTTAAATAGTTAGTCATTTTGTCCACGTCGATAGCCCTATACTTAACTAAATTAAAGGTAAAGCCATTTCTGCAAATCCAATATTTAAACTAAATGTTTCCCTATAAAAAAGTAATAGCAATAAAATTGCGGACGACCGGACCAACCCGTTGGATTTACTAATAGGAAATCTGCCCGCTCCCTAATCCTGGGGACGCTCTTGTAAATCCGAATTAATTTAAATACCATAAAGAATATAAAACGAGCTTGTCGATTACGCCTTAGACGACGACACTAATATCAATTAGCAGCGAGAGCGCATGCGCACTGCATACAAACGAGAACACACACGACGCTCTCGGTCCTACCAACCCTGCAAATTGAAAACTAAATTGTTGTTTATCGGTTGGCTGCATTGGGCATTATTTATATGGCCACCGATTCCTCCGCCGTCAAAGAGAGCGCATTAAATCGCAATTTTGTGTCGAGTTGTCCGGCAATCACCGTACTCTGTGGTCGTTCGTCGTTAATAACTGGACTCCGCCGCTAAAAGGAACAATATATTTAACGTACCCGACTTTCCCAGGCTCAATTTTGCATTTTATTCCTACTCAATTCAGCCGCTGTTGGACGGTTATGGGAAGATTATACAGAAATGAATTTTCGTCACACTGCTTCGAAAACGACTGTTTTCAATGCATTCGTTGCGGGGCGAAAGAAATTATTTTTAACCCCAGGGCGAAAAAGAATCAGCTGGTGTCGAGGTCATCAGCTGTTCATTTTTCTCACTTATATCAGTGTAGTAAAACATAGTCAATAGTAAAACTGCAAACTTGTGTACGTCGATTGTAAGTAATCGATTGTATCAAGAGTGAATAGTTATCGATTATTTTATCGATTTTTATTCATTGTTACATTGTTGTCGGTTTAATGATAGTCCACAGCGTTCGATATATAACTCGTCATAGTTACTCAGTTAGTCTAACCTATCACTAACACAAAAGTAAAGGTGGTCCCACACTTCTCGCGAACCCGCCCGAACATTCGGCCGAACTCCAAATGTTCGGAGTATTCGCGAGAATTGTGGGAGCTGCACGAACTTTTGAATACATGCGGGAACATACGAGACCGAATGTTCAGTGAACATTTGGGAGAATGTTCGGTCGAATGTTCAGGCGTATTCGCGAGAAGTGTGGGACCACCTTTACAGACAATAGTTGAATACATCTGTAATAGTTGTTGGTGTTAAATAGCAAGAATAAGATGGATGCCATTTTGGAAATTTTTAAAGGTAAACAAGACGTAACATTTTAATTTTGTAAAGTAGTTCGATTAATATATTGTGCAGATGACGAAAAATATAGTTCATCACACGGGCCAAAATTGGCTTTTCGATCCTCGCTCATGATTCATGGTCCTCATGATCCTCGCCAGGTCAGCATGTCATCGTAGTCCGTTAAACTTGAGCTCGTATCGGAAAGCGTCACTTTTGGACCTAGTGGTGAAATATACTATTGGCACTGCGCATATATTTTCTGAATTATTCTTTCTCGGTGTTAACATTTTGAATTTCCCGGCTGTAATCCATAAACTCAGATATTAATTCATAAACCGAGAATTTGATAATTCTCTGTTATTGGAGTTACCTACAAGTTCTAATTTAAATCTGGTTTTATTGATTGAACCAGTAAATACAATTATGGGGGTGAAAAATCGATAGCAGTAATCTTAACCATTGGTTAATTGAATCAATATGGTAAACGGAGCTCAAATGAATAATGAAAACTAAAAACAAGATAAGCGATTTGATATAGATGTGTACCATTGACTTGTTATCAAGATCAACTGGTCCCCGTTAAAAGCATTTAAATTATGTTTTTGCTTTGTTAAACCCATATACGATCCGTATATTATAAAAAAATCAAGCTTTAAGGGGATGTTAATTGTCTGTGGTTTGAGGCGCAGGCTCAGAAGGCCTCTAACCACAAGCTATTACCTGTAGCTAAGAAACGGAGGGTTGTCGCTAACATTTCTCCAGGAGAAATTGGTTCTCGACATTTCCTGGTTTTCACAATTTGCGGCCCCATAAGGTTTAATACAAATTCAAAAACACTTGCTGCCATTCTCACAAAATTCTCGAACCAACTTTGCAGTCTCAAGTCTCTCCTCGATGAATTGTCGGCTCCTTCTGAACGCCTTTTGTCTAAACAAATTCTTATCCACCATCTCGGTTGTTTTCGCCTTTTATTCCTTATTTCATAGTATTCCCCGGCCATAATCACGAAAGCAGAAGCTAAGTCGTCCATAATTGTTCTTAACTGAAAAATAACTGAAAAAAACACGGGAAAACACTATGCCACTGAAATAATGCCCACTTTCACTGTTCACTAGTGCCTGTGGTCTGGAAGAAAGTTCACATGGGGTGTGTCCCGGGACATGTCGCAGACTATTTCCATTTTAACTGACATCAAGCACATGTGCCAGCACACATCCCGGGAATTGTGCTTGGGACATGTCATAATGGAAACGTACCTTGTTACCCCGGCTTTGTAAATAATGACAACAATGTTATTTAATACCCCCGTAGCAGCAAACCTGCGTACTCAGCGAATTTCCAATGCATATATATGTATATTAATACCACATAAAGCCACATACCAAGTTTCATCAATATACATTCATAAATAAACGATTTATGACATTTTAATTATTCTCCATAAGAATAACATGGCAGCTGAGTATGCAGGTTTGCTCAAGCAAGGAACACAAAAAATGGGGTTATATACAAATATCAATACAACTCATGTAGGTAAAGCCACATACCAAATTTCATTAATTTATTTTCATAATGAAGGCAGATAACACGTTACTTATTCTCCATAAGAATAACATGGGGCTGAGTACGCAGGTTTGCTGCTACGGGAGCCTTGGGTAAAAAATTGTCTTTTTGAGCAAATATCAATGGTTCACAACCAGATGAAGCCGTATACCAAGTTTCGTCAGTATACGTTGATAAATAGGCGAGATATAACATTTTTCTTTTTCCTCCATAAGAATAACATTAGACAACGTACTGTGTTTAGCACTTTCAATATCTCGGTAACCAATTGACGTAGAGAAATGATCAAAATACCAAATTGTGTGTTTTTTTAAGCTGAATCCAATAGTGAAAACCAAAATTTGAATATTTCAAAAATTATATGTGAAAAATTCGAAAAACCCATTTTTGGGGTACAAAACCCCCCCAAAATACCCCTTCGGGTAGAGCGATCTGGCTGGTTTTCGAACTTAAAGTCATAAATGTTGCTTTACACGTTTATACCAAATTTCATCAAAATCGGATCATTTTTACTTTCTCCCCCTATACATAGTATATGGAGAAAGTATTGTTTTCGTAAAAATTTTCGAATTTGAGTTGTTAGTGGAAATATTCGTTTTGGTGCTCCCTGAACCCAAAAAAGTGGTTTTTACGTGATGTCTGTCTGTGTGTGTGTGTGTGTGTGTCCGTGTGTGTGTGTGTGTGTGTGTGTGTGTGTGTGTGTGTGTGTGTGTGTGTGTCTGTGTGGATGTGTACAGAGCTAGAGCCCTAACCAATAGGCCGATTTTTATGAAATTTGGTATGTAGGTACTAATCCACGATATCTCCAGGCGTTTTTTTCATTTTTTGGAATTTTTGATTTTTAAGGGTAATTATCCCCCAAAAACCGTCAAAAAACATGAAAAATCAAAATTTCTCAAAAACGGCTCTAACGATTTTGATTAAACTTTAGTCGTTTGTAGAACTTTAGTCCTCCAACAAAATGACACCACCCGCATTTCTGTAAAAATGCGGGTTCAGAAATTACAAGACTTAAAACATCAAAAATTCAGTTTTTTGGATTTTTCATAAAAAGACATAAATATAAAAAATATTACTATTCACCACTAAAAAGAGCTCTAAAAACTAAATAATTTAGTATTTTGAATTACTATTCTACGATTGCTGGTTTCGGAGAAAATTGAAATTTTCATTTTGCGGTAAACGCAGTACGTTGTCCAATGTTATTCTTATGGGGAATACAAAAATTATTATTTCTCTCTTATTTACTGATAAATTTCATTCAAACTTGATATGCTTGTCAATTTAGCATTGACCAACAGAGGAAATTCGAAATATGTTGTCCCTTAATAACCCTGGGGGGGAATAGGGGGCATTTCCCCTCTTAAAACCACGAGTGTATCAATGGATTCTGTAGTGCCTCCAAAGCAGGGATTTGGGTGGATGTTTTTTAAAACAACTTGTTTACAAGATTTTCTGTACATTCGACCGTGCTTTGTATTCTATATTTAGTAAATAAAAAGCAATTTATTCGTTAAAGTTGGGCTAAAAGGGAGAAAGTATGTGTCAGTTTCCTGATACCGTTTATTACGAGAGTTATCGTGCTCACGGACACACATATATATATATACAGTATCGAACGAATGGTGTTTTTGGGGTCTGGGGACCTCAAAACGAAAAGTTATCATGGTCCCGGGCCTAGGTCTTACCATGCCGACTACGGTAATAGCTTCTTCCCTATAGGGGAAATTCGCTAAAACGAGTTCGCACGCAGCAAGCTGACGTGAAGGAAGTGAATTTCCACATAAAAGCTTTTAAAAGTCAAAATAAGTGTAAAAACATACATTTGTCCAATTTTCATTGAAATCTGAAAACATTGATTTTTTGGCTGTTCTGACCTTGGTTTCATTTACTTGCAAAGCTGGGAATACAATTTTGCGCATTATAAGGTTAGGAGAAGGTCCAAACAGGCTTGAAAGTAGGCATGAGGTTGCTGGGGATGATAAAAGTACTCTAACAAAGGAATAACAGGCTTTTCTAGTGTAAAACCCCCATAAGACAACGTACTGTGTTTAGTCGATACACATTTTCTTTAATAACTCACTAAATATTTATGCTAGAATGACGAGAGAGGCTTAACACTTTCGACTCACTAATTCCCATCTTTTTACATGCATTGATTTTACATCTGGGGCTTGTATGACCCTTTTTGGGCCCAAAAACCCGACATTTGAAAGATTAATCCCCAAAAAAAGGGTTTAGAGTTTTCCGATTGTTTTTCCCAACGAACTTGTCCAACTGATTATAGAAAGGAACATCCCTACCAAATTTGAAGTAAATCGGACAAAATATGTGACCGCTAGAGTGCAAACATATATTTATATATATATATATATATATATATATATATAAATATACAATTTTGAACGACCCCCCAAAACGTGTTCAGGGGGTCACATTAGTAACTTCTATGGTGGTCGGGTCATGCTAATAGTTCACTTTCCAAAGGAAATTCACTAATAACCATGGTAACGTACACAAATCATCCTCCGTGTGGTAATGACACTTTTTTAAGATAATTCGTGGAATAATTTTAGATAATTGTTAACCCTTTGACCTGCAACGGCCAACTATTCTTACTTCAAGCTTGGCATTCAAAGATTCATTACAAAATATATAAATTTATATATCACTCGCTTACGTAAGAGGTATATTGCAATATAACATCGCTCTTCTAATGCCACCAAGAAGATCAAGGGAACTATAAAACAGGTTAGTTCTGCAACATGTTATTACGTATTACACTCTCATGAACGTAACTGCATCAGACAAAAGCATATAATACATTTTAACTTAAAGTAATAATTACGGACCAATTTCATACACAAGATTAAGAACTGCGGGTTTTCAAATTCCCATTTCTTAAATATAAAACCATTTATTTGTAAAACATTGTTTGATGAAACTCTTGAAAAATGTATTATGGTGAAGTAATTAGTGTTTTATTTTTGTTGGAAACTAGGAAATTAAGTATTCTATAATATTAATAACTAGTAACTAGAAAGGGGCTTATTTGTTACTGTGTACGGCAGATTTATTTCTAATAGAGCATTTTTTCCTCTCCGAATCTCAATTTGAATCAGCAGAGTGTGTGTTTATTTTACCACTAGTCGGTGTCCGTCGAAATTCGACGGATACAATATTAAGGCTGAGCAATCGCTAGAACCCTACAGGAAAATAAGAAACAGAATAGAGTAAATAATTTACATAACCTAAAAAAGGCTTATGAAAATGTTGTAAATCATAATCTTATTTAAAAAAGGCGGAGTTTTGTGGCCCCTGATAGTTATCAGGTTAAAATCATGGTTGATGTGTTATTCGATTTCATGACATGTTTACTATTCCTATTGGTTTATATTTAATTTTCACCAAACTTTTTAAATGCATAGATTCTACAACCATTAACAGCATTAAATTTATTAGGCCTATTACCAAGTTCATATTAAAACATGTTTAAAGCCAGCCAGATCCCAAACTTAAAGTTGAATCCGTCAAATAACAATTTCATATTTATTTGTTATAAATATTTTAAAGCTAACCTCGGTTCAGGAATATGTAAGAGTTCGAATACAATTTTTTGTTTGAAATGATAATCTGTTAGTTAGGATTTTTTATTTGTAGGCGCTCCGACATACCAAATTTTGTATTTCCACGGTGATATTTACTATGATAATAATGATGTCTGAAATCAACCAGTCAGGGTAAGCACCAACAGACATGTTAAGAAACTCATACAGATTTTAACTTCAAAACGCGATCGTAAGAAATATATTTATCTATAATATTATAAAGAAGAGGTGGTTTCTGTCTGTCTGTCTGTCCGTCTGTCTGTCTGTCTGTCTGTCTGATGTTCCGGGTGAACGCAAAAACTACGTAACCGACTGGGCTTAAACTTTATACAAAGGTAGATCTTGAACCCATGCAACACATAGGCCTATTCACTTCCTTAAAATCCCATCGGGCTACGCCCCGTGAACGTCCTAAGTTTCATTGTTTACATTTCAGAATAAAGTAAACATTCAGAAACTGTAATGCGAACAGATATGGATACTTCCATTTGACAGCTTAAAGAGCAGAAGCAAAAACATCTGTTTCAAGCTAACTAAAATGCAAATTGCATTGACTATAGAACGGGTAAAGACAACCCCTGTGCGAAGAACGGGTACATCAGCTAGTAAATCATAAGTTATTCATGTTTTATTTGTATTTGAAACATCAAATACTAAAGGAGTAAAACTACGAGATTTTTAAAATGTTCCAAGTCTTTGTCGCAATTTTTTCCGACATTGAATATGCATAAACGATACATCTAAAGGGGAAAAAACATTGCCAAAATGCACCGGGAGCGGGCCGATTATACCGACCGCTAACTGCATAAATTATGCATGGATTTGGCTAATTACGGGGCCGGCCAGTCTTAGATCGGATCTGCCAATTCTGAGCGCAGGCGCGGGGTCCGCGCACGTGTCTGTCAATACACCGCGCATGCGCCGCACCGCGATTGGCAATTACACATTCCACCGCCATGCGCTTTCACATCGAGGCCCTGTGCAAATGTTCATCTGCATGTTGATGCTCTGTTATCTTTGCCACCTACGTGGATCGGGTGTCAGCCGTCTGACGGAGAAATATCGCCTCTTTAAGTGCTCGTTATTCCGGCGGGTTCGGGTTTCAGCTTCTACTGCGGCGGTCACTGCTCGCTAAGTGTTTGTGTTCATTACCCGGCGCACCCGGCTCCTGGTTATGCAAAGAGTAGGTACAGTCCATTGATCCTTGAGTGAATGGTTTGCTTTATTTAATTAACGCAGATCGCGGTAACGGACTAACATAAGTTATGAAAATACTGTTCGAAAATAAGGCATGATTTATTGTTGAAAACGGTGCTCATATTATTAAAATGAGGGTGCGGGAGGTTGCGAATTCCATATTTTTTTAAAATTTTGATAACTAAAATGGGCCTCGCCTGGCACACAGTCTATTTAAGACCCACGAGGGACTATTTTCGCACTTTCATCATACCATGTAGTTTACTGTAAAAATGATCTCAAGTAAATTGTATTCATTGACTATAAAGTGCATCGAATGCGTCGCCTTCAGCTAGTAGATAGTTGCGATGCAGAAGATCAAGATTATGAAGATAGTCGCTGAAGTAGATGTTCCTCGGAAGTTTATCCATTGTTGAATACTTCCAGAACTGTTATATGACAATTAATTGAAATGTAGCTTTACGTACCTTCAGTCAACAGTTCAATTTCCAGTAGATTATTCTGAAGGTACGTAAACTTACATTTCAATTTCTCGGAAGATTGTCGGAAACCGGAGGTGACCTAGAGTGAAGGGCCCTGTGAAGTAATTGACATCCCTTATACGTCTACCTTCCCCTTATTCTACAGTGCTCCGAAGTTTTTAATCCTGACGAGATTCAGCTCCCCTGACTGCAGTTGTCAATTAATTCATTGTTCTGCCTGTATCTAGGAAAAGTTGCCTACATATTTAATTCAATTCAATTTTGTTTATTCGTTTCATCAGCGACACACTTGTCACATAACTATAGTATACTGTATACAAACTTACAAATAATTTACATGAAATAACAATGATAGATATAACTGATGTCCTGGTGATATACCTAACGTTATAACATTAAAACAATATTTTCTCTACATTTACAATCATACAACTATTTGGTTATTTGGGCAAAATAACCCTGGAATAATATTACCTCACCAATAAAATCATGTCATTCAGAACTAAAATTATACAACTGTGAGGTCAGCCCTCCTGCAGGAACTCATTTATACTATAAAATGTTGTCCTCTTCCTGGTATCTTCAGTTTTCTTCTGAATGAAACGACGTCTATCTGAAACCCCGGTCATAGGCTGACGGGAGGGTTGAACGTCCCTTTCCTTGCAAGCCGTTCCTTCATAGCCTGCTCTTTTGTGTTCGAAGACTCAAAGATGGAATACTCATCAACTTATTCTACCTAACATTACAAATCTTCAGGGATTCCATTTCTTTCTTGAACTTACTGCTTCCAGGAGCGAACAATCCCGGTTATACGACATAATAGCTGTATCCTTTTCCTTGTGTGTCCATCTGTTGACAAGGCAACAGGATTTACTTCTGCCTTAAGACAGAACTACTATTTACTTAAGGTGTTGCTGAAGCTTTCCAATGACTGTTGAACATTTGGTCAATTTTGTTGTGGTTTTTCAAATAATCTAGAATAAATTTCAGAACTATTCAGACACGATCCTTATGGTGTGAAAATGCTAAAAGACCCTTTGTTTGTATAAATGTACACAATTTGTTAAATGTGTATAGAATTCAAATGACATAATTGTGTGACGATAACAATTGATTAATCACAATCTGTATTAATCACAAAAGCTGAGCAATACTGTTAATTTAAACATATAAATCAAATAACTTTGCCAAACATCGTAAAACTCTACAACAGAGACAACAAACACTGTCATTAGCAAACCGTAAAACTAAAATAAGATTCAATTTGTTTTTCGATGTGTTATTTACGAAAATAACGAGTATTATTATGTAGAAACCCGTAAAACTAAACAGAGGAAGAGTTCCGGTGGGGGCAGTTGGGGCTGTTGATCCAGAAATTTCTCAGGTGGCCCTAGCAGGTGGCGCCCACGACACCTGCCGCCCGCGAACACTGAACCTAAACACAACTGTACATTACGTCATTGTGCGCATCCCGTACGTGACGACACAGGCATACAGGTGGCGAGCATCAGCTGATCGTGCGTGATTGCACAGAGCACCGAGGTGGCGGGAAGGGATTGAGTTGTGGCGGGAAGGGATTATTTTAGATTTATTTTTTTAGATTTTAAAAGTTTTGTTATTGTTTTTGTACAAGTGCACTCGTTTCTTGGGTTCTGTATAAACGGGGACGATTAGCCATATACGGGAAATAAGAAAGGAGGGAGGTTACCCCAACTATATCACTATGCTTTTGGTCGAGGCAGTTATGAGTTTCGTTTGTTCTTTGGATGATTTTATCACAGTTGGTATCTTAAAAAATCACTAGGCCTGAAAAACCTGGTTCAGCGGGAAGATTCAAGGAGTCAAAAACACTAGTTTAACAACTAATTAAGACATGCAACTAAATCATCACATATAAATAAATGAAATCACCATTCCCCTTAGGTAAATATGTTACAGTTTACTGTGCCAGTCGGGTGAAACCCTAAGGCATATTGGAAATTTATGAATTTGTATACAGCTATTCGAATAATAACGATAATAATGTCATGCTATGTGAGAGTATTTGCAAACGATAGCACACTTAATTTGATACGGCAGATTCCCTATTTAATTACATGTATTTCAAAAATATCGTGATAAATTTACATTATGTCTGATGATGGTTTCAGTATGACCTTTTCCATAGCCCTTGATTCCTCACTGGCCAAATTATTATCTCAGTACAAACAGCCACTTTAAATGCAAATTACAACCTTTACACGTTTAGGTTGGCTATAAAGTAAATAAACAAGTTACCTCGTCTCTGTATACGAATCCCCAGCAGTTGAGGTCTCTTCCACTCCGTTCCAGTGTTTCACAAAATTTAATTTTAAATTGTAGAAGAAATCCTGCTTTCGGCAATTGTGAAGCAAAGTTTGTATTTATTCAACTGAAGTGTTGCAAGAATATACAAATTTCGTGATTTACATGGTAACGTTTTACATTGTTGTTTAATTTATATCTGGTATCCAAAGAGGGTTTCAATTGGCTTACTGCTTTTAATCGTCCATTCTTAGGTGAACGCTGATTCTTCACGTAAGAGAATGGACAAAAATTGTTTGTTTGTATTTTTGAATGAGTATATTTACATTATACATTTTTCATATAATATAGTTTTGTGTAAATATACCTTTTCATTAAAATTTCACACATTTACGATCGGGCAAAACTATTTAGATCACATTAAAAATTTCAAATTACAAATTTTCAATCTGACTGATGTTACCGGAGATAACATTGTTCAACGATTACAAGGGCCACCACGCGGATAGGGTAAAGTGGATAGGCCAGTCAACGAACAAGACCTAACAATCTAAGACATGAATTCGAGTGCCAAATTTGACTGAAATAGACTAAAGCGTTCTTGAGTTAATCGACTAGAACTGAAGGAATTTTATTAAATAAATAAACTTACAAAATAATCAATATTGAGAGTGTTTTTCAATGGTTTTATACTTTTTGACACTTCAGACATTTTAGATGCCTTGATTGCAGGTATTGTTTATTAGCTAATAAAACTCTTAAGTATAAAGATCAACTTATCTTTTTACTTGGAAATTCCTTAAATATTTTATTGAAGTAGATATAAAACATAATCCATGTTCATTCAAATGCCACCCTAACCAATCCACTACGACCCTTTTTAAAAGGCTAAAGAATATTTACAAATTATTTACCATCGAGATTTTTCCGTAGCGTGGGCCTATTTACATAAAGTATTTTTAAAGAGGGAAGTTAACAGTCATGAAAAATACTTTCCAATGCTACGCTATAACATTAAGGAACTTACTGTATCCAAAGTTTTTTGACATAGGACCATAAGTTCATGCTTTTTAACAGCATGTCGACCTGAGATAGTTATATAAAAAGGATTTGGCCGTTCCCTTTCAATACCTTAAAAATGACACTACGATGAAGTTCACAAAAATAAACAACATTTACATGGGAACTGGCTACAAAAAGTCCTAAACAAATCCTCGGAAGAAGACCGGTAATGTGACTGGTATAACGTAAAGTTTACATTTATCAGGTATCATCATTTTGTAGATTTACTACTGGATCTAGCTAAGGTTTTAAAATTATTCCGGAACATCTCAAAAGCATAAATGCTTATTCTTTTTGTACATTATGTCAACAGTTATAACATCCAAAATATAGTATGTAATTAGAAGCAGTTCCCCAAAACATTTGAATTTAGTTAAAAGTTTTTCATCAGAAATCCTCTTCAAACGAGTTACTCCAGGACGAAACTTGAACAGACCACCGGTGTTATAGCCTATCAGCCTGTTACATGACAGCTATCAGAGGCCGGCCTAGCCTGTGGGGCTCCTCAGCTACGTCAGCGGCGCGGCGGCGGCGGCGATCAGACGATGATTGTAGTCCTCAGCAGGTGTCTGCGTCTGCCACGCGACTCTACAGCAGGTCCTCTGCAGGAGCGGCCCTGGATGTGGAGTGGCCTCTGCAAGATGGACTGCGAGTCAGGGGTGTTAAATATAGCTTGTGTTAAGCTTGTGTTTGAATTTTGGTTCAAATCAAACAAGTGGCTGGGTAGCACAGTGGTTAGCGTGCTCGCTTTATAATCTCAAGTTCGCCAGGTCAATTATGAGCAAAATCTTGAGGACATTTTCTGATGGTTCGATACTGGTCTCAGTTATTATTTAATGATTCTGATTTAATGAATCAGTCGGTCTTAGTCAGTAACAAGGCTACCAGTGCATATTACCTATTCTACACTCATCATTCGATCATATAGCTAATCTTTTGGAAATAAGGTTTTTAGATTTTTCTCAAATAGTTTTACAAAAAACTCACATTTCTTTCTACCAATACATTTAGCTCTACAAAACAATCATTTTGGTCTTTTATTTGTTGTTCTACGTCCATCCGTTGCAGAGATATTCAAAGTTCTAAACACAGTACGTTGTCCAATGTTATCCTTATGGAGAATAAATAAAATTTGATATCTCGATTATTTATGAATGTTCGATTTGTATTAATGTATTTATGTATGGTATGAAACTTGGTATGTGGCTTCAACTATTTATGATATATTGATATTTGCACAAACAAAATTGTTTTTGTTGATCTTCACGGTAGCAGCAAACCTGCATACTCGGCCCCCATGTTTTCATATGGAGAATAAGTAAAGTTTTATATCTCCCTTAGTTATGAACCTAAACTAATAAAACCTGGTATGTAGCTTCACCTGGTTGAGTTATATTGATAATTGCAAAAAAATTTCTTATCTTCCTTGTCGCAGCAAACCTGCGTACTCATCCCTAATGTCATTCTTATGGAGAATAAATCAAATGCTATGTATCACTTATTAATGAAAGTATGTTTGTGAAACTTGGTAAGTGGCCCTAGGTAGTAGTGAGACCCATATTGGAAATTCGCTCAGTACGCAGGTTTGCTGCGACGGGGGTATTTTGGATTTCCTCCACAACCACTTAACCTAGGTTAACAATTTAAAATACTAAATTATTTGTTTTTTAAGCTCGATAAAATGGCTACAACCAAAATTGAATGTTTTTAACATTTTGGGGGGAAAATTGCAAAATACAGATTTTTGGAAAATTGTAAACCCCCATAAAACCCCTTTCCCATAGTCCGATCGATCTGGTTTTCGAACTTAAACTCATAAA
Organism: Allygus modestus; assembly: GCA_963675035.1. Classification (NCBI taxonomy): domain Eukaryota; kingdom Metazoa; phylum Arthropoda; class Insecta; order Hemiptera; family Cicadellidae; genus Allygus; species Allygus modestus. The sequence goes on from OY776112.1 coordinate 326,705,185, forward strand.
TGCTACTCTCCATATTTGTGCCAAATTTCATCAAAATCGGGTGTTTCTTTTAAAATTAATCGAGGTAACGGACACACACACACACACACACACACAAATATATATATTTCAATATATATTTGAACGAATATTTTTTTGGCATCTGGGGACCTCAAAACGAAAAGTTATCATGGTCTCGGGCTTAAGTCTTACCATGACACCTACGGTAATAGCTTCTTCCCTATAGGGGAAATTCGCTAATAAAAGGGTTCTAATTTAATGAACCGGTTAGTTACAATATGAACCTTTGTCAGCTCTAGATCAGGTATACCCTTGTACTTAAGAGGTGGAAATATTCATGTTGCCCGATTTATTTGTCCAATTATAAAGAGTTGCGGAAACCTTTACGAATCGTATAGAACGTGATGAATAACTGAAATTAAATCTCTCTTGAGGGGAAATTCTCTTTAGGATAGTGATAATGTTGTTGGATTAATTTGTTCAAATCGTCAACTACAACCTTTTTGCATAGTAATGGATCTGAGCAATATTTTTACACGTCATGATATTATTTTGTTAGCAGACAACTTACAGTAGTAGCAAAATTATACGTCGGACACCAACAAATCAAGGCACATATCTTTATTGCCTGAAAATTAAAAATACATATATTGCATAACAACAGAAAAATTATCTTACTTTCTAAACCGCTCCCTATTCATTCACAAACTCAAGTACACAGCAAGAAGTCAACAGCCATTTACTCTCCATTCAAGCTTAGGGCACCACCCTAAGGAACCTATGGAGTTAAGGGGCCCTTGATAAACTCTCTCATCGAATAGAACGCAGAGACCACAAGATAGCTTTCACTCGAGCTTTAACGAAAACACCGTAATTAATTTACTTTAAGGTTTACTCGATGCCTTTTCTAAAAGTATTGAAACAAGTTGTCTATAGTGTTGGAAAATCTGTAAAAGATAAAGTGTGAATAGTTTATATTATTTGTTTAAGATTCATTTATGCTTGTACAATTTAAAAATTGTTAAAACTTTTTATTAATAACTTAGGAATGAATAACTTGTATCAATTTTAGGCACCACCAGGCTGTGGGAGTGCCAAAATATTCCAAAGTTTATGATTTGGAAACCCCACTTGGAAAGAACGTAGCTAGCTTACAAAAGCCATTTACAAGCTGACTTGTAAATTTCTTATTTCCCGGCTACCCATTGAGAAAGAACGGTACCTTCTCAGGACGACCCGCCTCCGCACTGCATCCTGAGCGAGGAATGACTAGAAGCATCGGGAGATGCAGCAATCAAATTCTGCGATGATAAGTGTTGACAAAAACTGCTGCGGGCCGGGAACCCCGTTGAGACAGCTTCCTAGAGGAGACACGACGGCGTCCTGCGGGGCGAGGGTGTCCATCACCTCCGGGGTAACGGGACCAGGAATAAACAATCGGGTATCACAACATCTCCGGGGGACACATAAAGTGGCTGGTGTGAAACCGACGCTTAGTGTCCACTTTGTGACAAACTGTTATGACGATACAACTATTCATAGTTCCTCTGAAACAAGTTGTTTCATCGCCGGTTGGTTTAGTGGGTTCAAGTGGAGTTTCATAACTTGTCTAGCAGTGGGAGGAAACAGTTTATTTTACGGTTATTCTAGTCGTAATGAAGTTTCTTTAGGTGTAATTCTAGATTTTAAAACCAATTTGGTGAGATGTTTGCGTCGACCGCTTAACGCTAAGAGGCAAATTTAATAATCCTATACTCTAATATGAGTAAGGTTTGCTTGCTTGCTTGCTTCCTTGCGACACGGATCTCAAAAGCGGCTCCAACGATTTCCTTCAAATGTTCGAAATAACTAATTTCCGGGATAAAAATAAGTTCTACATAGGCCTCATCCCCAGGAAAAATCAAATAATGTAAAAAAACTAAAATGAAGAGTTAAAAAAATTAACATTGGGCTTATGGAGTTTCAAATCAAAACAAAAGAATTGTAACAGCTGTTCATAATCAACCAGGGAACCGTCAAAGTAATACTAATGTTGTATATGATTATTAACATGTGGTTTCCTGAGAGCAGAGATTAAAAGATTTGAGTGAATATTACATAAATAGAGTAGTAAAATAAAACAAAGGGGCATTGAGCTATAAATAACAACTGGAGTGACCTTAAAAATTTAGAAAAGAGGCAAATGAGTTGTACAAATCTGGTTATCAGTTGGGGGAAGTGGTGAAATATTACTCCGAGTCATATAAACAAACTGACTGGCCTTTCCCCGAGCAAAGCTCGGCCCCCCAGGTACTGTAATAATTATTTCAATAACGTATTTGGCAACAAAGTAAAATACAGCATACAGACCGAAATGGATACATATAAACATGTTGTAACAAATAGGATTGCTTATGAGATGACTTCCGTTACCGATGTCATAAAACATTGTCGTGCTGATAGTAAATTGGTTTTGAAAGAGATTACGTAAAAATACTCAAAAGTTAAAAATTATTAATAAAAATAGCTGTTAAATTCCCAAAGTTCTTTTAATGCAAGTAGATACTCTATATAAACACTCTACTTGCTTGGCGGTAAGCCGCGGAAAAGACGTGTGTCCAACAGTGGACTAAGCCGCTCCAACAAATATCACTGCCGCAATTACTCCAACCTCGAGGTGAGCGATTTCATTTAATTTTACGTCTCGTTCTTTTATTGAATACAGAGACAAAAAGCTGTGAAAAACTTACAAAGGGGAGTAACAATAACATGCATTTCCAAAACACACACACAGCGGCCGGTCATTACCGAAAATAAACAGAGAACGTTACGGTATTTCTTTACTTTGCTGGCCAAATTAAGTTTTCGAGGCGCCCACTCGGTGTTTACAGCGGCGGAGCCCGCCCGCAACATTCCGCGAGCAAACACAGCGCACTCGACAATGGGCAAAAACACGGGTCAAAAACAAGCGCTGCGGCGCCCGAAAAACCGGGGCCATAAAAAGCGGCGAATGTAAATAAAAAGTGCTATGTTGTGGTCACTTGCCCCGCGTTTTTGATGGCAGGGCTGCGGTGCGGGTTGCAGCTGTACGCGGTCATTTCCGGAAACTTTTCTTCTTCTCTAATAAATTCCCTTGTCTGCCGACAGACCGAGGGCGATCCGCATCTCCGCGTTAATCAGCTGTTTATAGCTGTACACAGAGTACACTCGGTCTTCAATTCGACTCTAATTTACCTCATGCACGCCTCCTCTTTAATTAGCTGTTATTTTACGGCCTTTTTAATTACTTATTTGCATATAAGGTGTAAAATAATTAGGGTTTGCCATTATCTCTGACTCCGGCGCCAATTGGGAAGGAACCTTTGAATTTACTGGAGACCGTAATTTTATGGGGGGTTTAAACAAAACACTCGAACACCTAAGAGTATTAAACCGAAAATAAAACGGAAAACCGCTATTGTGCTGAACATTTTTTACCGTTTGAATGTATCTGTACAATAATGTCCCGTTATTTTTCACCACTGTCATTTGTAAAAAAAATACAGTTAACGAGCTACCGAGCAATACCATACAATAATTAATAATACAATACAATACTACAATACACAATACAACAATACAACAATACAATAACGAGTTCGCACGCAGCACGCTTACGTGAGGGAAGCGAATTTCCACATAACAACTTTTAAAACTCAGAATCATTGTAAAAACATACATTTATCCAATTTTTATTGAAATCTGAAAACATTGATTTTTTGGCTGTTCTGATACTCCTGGTTTCATTTACTAGCAAAGCTGGGAATACAATTTTGCGCATTATAAGGTTAGGAGAAGGTCCAGACAGGCTTGAAAGTAGGCGTGAGGTTGCTGGGGATGATAAAAGTACTCTAACAAAGGAATAACAGGCTTTTCTAGTGTAAAACCCCCATAAGACAACGTACTGTGTTTTGTCGATACACATTTTCTTTAATAACTCGGTAAATGTTTATGCTAGAATGACGAGAGAGGGCTTAAAACTTTCGCCTCTCTAATTCCCATCGTTTTACATGCATTGATTTTACATCTGGGGCTTTTATGACCCTTTTTGGACCCAAAAACTCGAAATTTGAAAGATTAATCCACAAAAAAAGGGTTTAGAGTTTTCCGATTGTTTTGCCCAACGAACTTGTCCAACTGATTACAGAAAGGAACGTCCCTACCAAATTTGAAGTAAATCGGACAAAAAATGCGACCGCTAGAGTGCAAACACACACACACACACACACACACACACACACACACACACACACACACACACACACACACACATATATATATATATATATATATATATATATATATATACGACCCCCCAAAACGTGTTCAGGGGGTCACGTTAGGAACTTCTATGGTGGTCCCGGGCTTAAGTTTCACCGTGCGGGTCATGCTAATAGTTCACTTTCCAAAGGAAATTCACTAATAATTAATAAGGGCACAGTAGTGGCTAGAGCACGGGATTTAGTCCACAAGGTTCTACCATAGATTAAGAATCTACCCCGCCAATCACCAATGGCTATCAGCTGTGTGATAACGCCGCGACTCATGGCTCGACATCAATCTTGAGCTTTAGGTCCACCTATTTAGAAAACAAAAATATATAGGTCTCTGAGGCAGAAAGAACATTTCTGTATGAAAATCACTCCATTAACAGCCATTCGATAGAATAATAAAAATATTATCGTAATCACAGTTAGAAACTTGTTCCTTGACAAAGTTAAAAAACTACTCACTATAACTTTGAAACACTCGGTTATCAAGTAAGCTATAATATTTACCAATAAGAAAACTCTTATAAGGAACCAGATAAGAAACGTTAATCTTTATCTTCAGGAAACGGTAGACAACTCTGAAACATTTCCTATTTATTTAGAGTTGTCTTCATATCCAAATGTAGTATTTAATTCCAATCAAGCGTAATCGATTGCATTTTATAATGACAATGATACATACTTATTTTTATACAAATACAATCACTACTCTATCTTAAGCTATTTGTTTACTTAAAATATGCCTGAGCATTGAAACACAGAATACCATTTTAAGTACAAACTGAATGACCACACGAGACTACTTTAATTGAGTATCGGGATGTTCGAATTTGGATAGTAAAAGTCGATTGGGCTCTCAAACAAAACGTCTCCCAAAACAACCCACCCTTGGGTTAAGAAATAGAAGTCAATTTAAAACAAATTGGGCCGAGAGTCGGGCAGACGCCCTTTGTAACGCGGGCTAGAGTTGGACACCTGCCTACAACGTCCTCACCCCGGCCTCCCCGATATCTCGGAATATCACTGGAATAATTAAAAATTAATTTGAATTAACCATCAGAAACCATTAGAATGTAGTTTTAGATCAACTGAAGCCGCTCCATTGAGTTATTTTATATGTTTTATAACGTGCTACAAAACTAGTAGGACACCAACTCAGATTTGCTGTAATATACATGTATATCTGAACGTTTGGTAGCACCTCAACCACTTACAAGATTATTTTTAAACTTGACAACTAAAACGTTTCTGAATTGTTACTCAACGAGAACACGATATTTAGGATCTAAGTTTAAGGTAATTAAATAAATCGATCCATTATTCGTAGATGTTTGGGAATGGAAAAAAGGCGATTCGTGAATATTTATGTTCCAAAGGTCTGATGAGGAATACTTATGTTCCAAAGAAGATACAAAAAGAAGATACCTTCTATATATTTGTCAAGGACGATTTTTGTAGCAGTCTTGTAGTACTTTATTTATTCATCAACGTATTGGTTTCACGATCTAACAGTGACGAGTTCAACTTGATCAGAACGGCTGTTTCAGTGCGTTAGCTGCTCATAGGAAATTATAGTTTGATTGTAAAGTTTCAAGTCTGCATCGGAATTACATTCAAGTTGTTATGTTGTTCATAATATGAGTATTTTTAGATTTGAAAATAAAATAGCAGTAGGATATGAATAATTTTTTTTATGAATGAAGACATCGGATTCTCAGTTAAATTATGATATACACATTTTGATGTTCCTTCTCTCGGAATGAAGGTCACCACCTCGACCCGCGGGGAATGTCGTTTCTCTTCGCTCGTCCCAATTATCGTCCGATTTGATTTACTTGAGTTTTCTCGGCTGTTTTTGTTTTCATTCTTCTCGTATCAAATTGAAACATAACCGCCTGCTCCTCCGGTAGGTTCCATTTTAGGAGCGTTCACACGATCTTGTGTCGCACAACTGGGTGATGATCGGTGTAATTGACGACCGTACATGGACTACCTAAGTGGTCCAGCCTCGGCCCGCTACTCTTCCTTATATGGCCTCAGGCCCGGCGATGCGCCGGCCCGCGGAGTTGTCAATAGCAGACTCTCGATCTTTCCTGCGAATTAAGTCCCGTTTTCAAATCATCGAAGGGTCCACTTTCTTACTTATAAATTGTTGAATGTTTTTTGAGCGTTTACTGACAAAACATTTCAAATACATTGTGGGGAAGTTTCACTGGGTGGGTAGCGCATTTGCTATCGTGCTCGCCTCGTAATATGAGGTTTGCCAGATCGATCCTGATCAAAATGGCAAAATGTTTAGAAGTTTCGAAACTGGACCCAGCTGACATTTGTCATTGGGATATTAATTAATTATGCTTTCTAAGAACAGGTCGATTTTAGATAGTAACAAGACCAAGGTTTGGACCGTTCCCCATCAAAACATTAAAACATTCATCAAAAAATGGCCCTGGTATAGATAGTGTTCATACAAAAAACAAAACAAAATATTGCAACGTGACCTGTCCAAGTTTGATGTAACGACATTCTGTAAATAAAATGTAAATAAGTCAATAAATTAATCGAAATACCCTGTTTAGGATGATACAAATTAAAATTAAAGTCTTAGTTGACCATCAGACCAAATTAGTTCACTCAATGGACAGTGTGATTCCTCAAAAGAATTTTGTTCAAATTATTCACATATTTGGGTCACTGTCATTTTGAATAGTTCTGTTTTATTTATTTGTAGACTTTTTATTTTTATGTGATATCTTAGCATTTTATTAATGAACTAATCAAGCTAAAAGCATCAAGCATGAGAATTTTGCTCTAGAAGATCTTGTGAGAAGATCTACAAGAGAAATACAAGAGTAATAAAACATGACCAAAACCGTCAAAATTACTTAATAAACATCGGAGTTATACACTAAAAACGTACCGATGGGACGAATGTATAACATCCTCTTTTAAAAGGTCCAACTTCAAGTCGGTTTAACAGTTAAATAAGTTTTAACTGATATTTCAAATGAATTTAATCAAAAACGAGTTCGCACACACCACGCTGACGTGAGGGAAGTGAATTTCCATATAAAAACTTTTAAAACTCAAAATCAATGTAAAAACGTACATGTATTCCAATTTTTATTGAAATCTGAAAACATTGATTTTTTGGCTGTTCTGATGCTCCTGGTTTCATTTACCTGCAAAGCTGGGAATACAATTTTGCGCATTGTATGTTAGGAGAAGGTCCAGTCAGGCTTGAAAGTAGGCGTGAGGTTGCTGGGGACGATAAAAGTACTCTAACAAAGGAGTAGCAGGCTTTTCTAGTGTAAACCCCTCATAAGACAACGTACTGTGTTTGGTCGAAACACATTTTCTTTAATAACTCGGTAATTATTTATGCTAGTATGACGAGAGAGGGCTTAACACTTTCGCCTCACTAATTCCAATCCTACTACATTCATTAATTTTACATAAGGGGCTCTTCTGACCCTTTTTGGGCCCAAAAACTCGAAATTTGAAAGATTAATCCCCCAAAAAGGGGGTTGGAGTTTTCCGATTGTTTTGCCCAACGAACTTGTCCAACTGATTACAGAAAGAAACGTCCCTACCAAATTTGAAGTTAATCAGACAAAAAATGCGACCGCTAGAATGCAAACACACATATATATATAAAATTTTGAACGTCCCCCCAAAACGTGTTCTGGGGGTCACGTTAGGAACTTCTATGGTGGTCCCGGGCTTAAGTTTCACCGTGCGGATCATGCTAATAGTTCACTTTCCAAAGGAAATTCACTAACAATAAAATAACAACAATGATCAACATGTACATATTTAGTACCACATAATCTAACAACTATCGTTAAAACATTGATTCGCTTTAAGCATAAACTAAATTATATTCATCAAGGCTGAAGAAATGAATAAATTCTAATTAACCTCATGTCCTTCTTCTGTTTTATAAACTATAACGAGAAATCCGACTAGTAAGATCCAAACTAATCGAATGAGACTAGAACATTTTCTTGATTGGAATAGTATATGACCAATTAGGAAGCGACAAACCAGTGATGCATCTGGTAGAAAGGTCCACAACTTAAACAACACGCCGCTCCGCTCCTCCCACGTTCATTAGTCCTAGTGGTCGAGGACTTCGCGATTTCTCAGGCTTGTAACAGAAAGTGTTGAAACCAAAGTAGTCGTAGATTATAATTTCGTAATCGTCAATACAACTTTTACAATGTACAAGCCTTTGCAATTCTATCTCAAGGTAATTTAAAGTAGGCTTTTTATTTGTTACAAAAACATTATAAAATATACGTTAAATATTAGAATATTTATTACGCTAAGAGTCTTCATCACCGGAACGCCATCTTGGTGTTTTGTTCCATAATGCCAATGTTAACTTTGTGCCTCCATTACTCCTCACCTGATCGTCACAAACAATTAATTTTGGTGCCAAATTAAAGGTTTTGTCGTCCTCTAGAGAAATACAACAGTCGAATTTGGATTTTGTTACAAATTATTGAGAACATGTACAGTGTTTCAGTTCAAAGTTAATTAAATGTATTATGCAACTATGGTAGCCAAATTAAAAAATTCGACATTGCATTTCCCTAGAGGATGGCGAAATCTTTAATTTGACACCAAAATGAATTGTATATGACGATCAGGTGAGGAGTAATGGAGACACAAAGTTAACATTGGCCTTATGGGGCAAAACTCCAAGATGGCGTCTAGTAACTTCCGGTGATGAAGACTTTTAATATTGAAGATCCTAGCCATCTTCAAAGTCTTTAACGGCTGATTTAACTATAACAGCTATACAATATCATCAAAGTGGTAAACGTTCCGAAAAGCTCTAGCTCATTTAACACAAAAATAAAACATCAAGTCCTAAACGGACTCTAGAATTAGATGATGTTTATGAGATATTATCGAAATGATTGGTTTACCACCTGATAATCAGCACCAATACAGCCACTGGCGGTGGTTATTTTTTGTGCCTAGACGTTAGAAGAATACTCATTCGCTACCCAATTCATAAATAGTGCCCGATAATTTAGAGGCGAATGCGAAATCGGTCGATATCAAAAGTGTTTTTTGAGGATGAAGCCATTATGGGGAAGGTCGCGGCGGGCCTGGGGGCTTAGATTTGAATATCGGCAACAATGGTGAGATTAGGGCCTGTCGACACCACTCTCTATATATCACGGACGGTATCTTATCGCCCCGGGACTTGCCGAATCAGATCGCCGAGTGGGAACACCGCGAATATTTCACCACTAGTATGCAGAGACATCTGCCTCTAGAACTTTGACCCCTTCGTCTTGCCGCTACTCCAACAAACTCCTTAGCCTTGTTAACGGCTAATAGGGGAGACGAGGGTCTTGTTCATTGTTCATGTAAAATTCGCAATGTGTTGAAAACCAAAACCGACACAAATTTGTCCTTTAAATTACCCCTTATAAAATAGTTATTTTCCTACAATCGCGCATATAGTGATTCTTCACGATCTATAAACACATCGTAAACAGCTGTTTTCTGTTTAGTAAGCGTAACAGGCTTACTTTTCCGCTCACTGAAGGAATAAACAGCTGATTGAATTGATGCTTTGGGCCAAACTAACTGACTCGGTATGGTTACTCAATCTTGTGAACTTAGCCAAAATGGATTGAGTGTAAATTATGATAGGCCTATCCAGGCGCGGATACAAAAGGGGGGTCATGGGGGTCATGACCCCCCCCCCCAAACGCCTCAGACCTTCACATATTTTACCCATTGTTCACCGTGAAGGTAATTACATTTCATCAGTTGATCGTTTTTGGAAACTTATGCCCGTTTTCAGTCCTTCATCAGTGAAAAAGACTTAGCACTCATGTTCACTGAATGAATGACCATTGCGACGCTATCTCTCGCATAGTTGCAAGTCAGGTATTAACCTAAAATCTCCAAATAACAAATTAAATATAACCATTGATTATACATCCTGCGTAGGATGTATAATCAATGATATCACCAAAACCCAAGGAGATCTATTGGTTAGTAACATTGTATTTGTTGATTTGTTCATAGTTTATTCCATTTCATTGCAAGAATAGATAGATACGTGAAGCAAGCAAACAATTAATTTACTTCAATTTTGATTACTTTTATTACACCGATTTGAATGACCAGACTCGTTTAGAAGAATCCATTACTGCAGTTCAAAGAACGAGATTACTTCATTTATTTCTCACAGATGTACTAATCTAACCAAATCACCGTCTATTTTTTTACGCAAATCGTTAGGCATTGTTGTCTCCAGTATAACCAATGGACCTCCTTGATAATAATCATACAACGTCATCATACTTTTAGGTTAGGCCTATATAACCTCTTTTCAAAAGTCAATGCGTTGGTGTACAATTTAAAATTTATTGTTCTATGAGGCATGGAGGGATTCTAGGCCCTTTGTTGAAGGATTTTCTCTTTATTAAATCTAACATTTCTTTAATCATTACAGTAATCGCTAGGGCTGGTTGTCATGGCATACTGCATCCACTGAACTGTGTTCATATGAGTCAAGGTAGTTCTACAATATTTGTATTGTTTAGTCGTTTAAATTAACTTTTTAACTATAGGAAATATTAATAATTATTTCTTTTTAGATAAGGGAAATAATAGCAATTACATAAATACATTTAAAGTAATACAATTAATTCAGTAAAATCGTAACTTCTTTTAAAAAGCCGTGAAATAAACCTCTACGGCCTAAAAAACACATAACTTTATTTAGGCTGATGTTTTTTACAACCATAGGCTATTTATTCTGATCCCTGTAGAAGGATTTTCCAATTTTCCTTGACTGCCAAACACCCTAAGAAAACGCATACTCAATACCAACGAGGTTAATACATTATATTTCTCTTCTGGGTTGAAAAAGTGAAGCTTCACTAGAAGATATGTTTGTAAAAAAAACACAGAAAAACAATGGTCTCCAGCAAATATTTGATCGAAAATATGTTTTATATAAAAGTTGTATTTGAAAAGTAAATCTTTTTCTCCTTGTGTTCCATATTCATTAACGATTCAAATGATTTAATCTTAAACACAGTAATTTAAAAATATGGTGTTCAGGAAAACCTTTTTCTTGCTCGATGGAAAACGGTTGTCATAAATTGCAGATTACGTTATTTTATGGTCTGTGGTTAGTTGTTTTGCCGTAGGAATGGAGACTGCAGAGGGGAAAATGGCACCACCATGTAGGCTTCACTTTTTTTGATAAAAATATTTGTATTAAGCTCGTTGCTCGATTTTATGATTTTCCCTCACAACCTCATGACCTCCCCTAAAATGATAGTCTGTATCCGCCCCTGGGCCTATCTGGAATTAATTGCAGTTGTAGAAAAATTGTGCAGTCCACCGGGAAAGCGCCACTAGGACCAGGTGGGACACCGGCAAAGCGTCACTGCCAAATCTTCCCCCCCCCAAAACGCACATCAAAGCGCCAGTTCAGCCTTCCTTCTGTGAGACATATAACATTGGTGAAGAGTACGTGGATTTGCTGAAACAAGGATCACAAACAATTGGTGTTTATGCAAATATAAATATAATTCAACTAAGTGAAGCCACATACCAAGTTTGATCAATATTCATTCATAAATAAGCGATTTATACAATTTTAATTATTCTCCATAAGAATAACATGGGGGATGAGTACGCAGGTTTGC